>OY390736.1:5272974-5750474 GCA_959613385.1 Geotrupes spiniger | reverse complement strand
TGAGGGTTGCATTGAGTTTCATCGGATTAAGCAATGATATAGAATTCTTCTTATAGTTCGTCAAAGACAGAGGAATCTGCATCCTTTCTGCGGCACCGCTCGCAACCTTGTAGAGAAAGCTTCCCGCGCCAACAGTCTCGTGCTCCCTGACCAGGATGAGGAGGGGGTCCTTGCTATTACTGACTGCGCACGCCATTGTTATCGCCATCCTGTTGTGCAGGCCCTCTATATTTGTTAGTCCCCGTCCGCCTTCACCGCGCGGCATGTATATTCTGGGAACAGAGGAATTCGGGTGTAGGCATCTATTTTTTACCATAATTTTTCGAGTTGTCCTGTCTAGGGTTTTCAATTCATCGGTATTCCATTTTACGGCGCCGAAGGAGTATGCAATTATCGGAGTGGCTAGGGTGTTTGTAGCCGATATTTTGTTTTTGCCGCTCAGGGAGGAGCTCCATATTTCAGATAATATGGTTTTATATCTATCTGTCAGCGTGTTCTTAGCTTCCTTGGCGTCTTGAGATCTTCTTTCACTCACTCCAAGGTATGTGTATGATTCTTCTTCGCGTAGGTGTTTTATTACGCTACCGTCAACGAGTTCAAGGTCTTCTGGCATATCTTATTATTATAAGATAATAATATTCGAATTATTATTATTATATCTTATTATTATTATTATTATTATTATTATTATTATTATTATTATTATTATTATTATTATTATTATTATTATTATTATTATTATTATTATTATTATTATTATTATTATTATTATTATTATTATTATTATTATTATTATTATTATTATTATTATTATTATTATTATTATTATTATTATTATTATTATTATTATTATTATTATTATTATTATTATTATTATTATTATTATTATTATTATTATTATTATTATTATTATTATTATTATTATTATTATTATTATTATTATTATTATTATTATTATTATTATTATTATTATTATTATTATTATTATTATTATTATTATTATTATTATTATTATTATTATTATTATTATTATTATTATTATTATTATTATTATTATTATTATTATTATTATTATTATTATTATTATTATTATTATTATTATTATTATTATTATTATTATTATTATTTTTTTTTTTTTTTTTTTTTTTTTTTTTTTTTTTTTTTTTTATAATTGCTTCTTGCAATTTTGGCGTGGTCGTTTTGTATCACGTTCCGAGGAATGAGTGATACAGCCATCTACGTTGTATGACCTCGCAGTATGTTCAGAGAACCCAAGATGACCGCTTTTTGCATCTGCCAGATAAGGATATGTTCTTTTATTCTGCATGCTGGTATCGCTTTTATGTTTTTACGAAAATTCGCCGACATTCCCCCCAGTACTCCAATTATGAGTGTTATTCTTCTCACGTCGTATCCCCCGTATAACTTCCCTAATTCCAAACATAGGTCTTTATACTTTTCCTCTTTTTCCTCCTCTTTTGCTCGAATGTTCGTCTCCGCCGGGCATGAAAACTCTATAACGAATATGGTTTTGTTAAGTTTGTCTTGCAGCACCAAATCCGGTTTGTTCGCTTGAATTTGTTTTGTTGTTGGGAATGGAAAATTCCAATATATTTTGCAGACGTCATTACTCACCACGCTTTCGCACTCCTCCTCCAAATACGGTAGCCTCGGAGTATTATCGATGCCGTACCAGTGTCGCAGGGTATAATATAGGCACTTCAGAGCTGCATTATGGCGCGTTATAAATTTTGTTCGCGCGTACGTAGGACATGCGGATAATAGGTGCATCAGAGTCTCTGGATATTGATGACACGCTCTACAGCTGTTACTTTCGAGCTGTATTCCCAGGACCATCTCTCTGTACACTAGGGTGCTGAACACGCCATCTTGGCAGCAGATTATAAATCCCTCTGTCTCAGACTTAAGCCCAGATGATTTTAGGAACCCAAATGTCATGCTTTTGCACAGGTCAAGTGTATCAATATTTCTATAAAATACACCGTGCATTGGCTTTTCGCAATGTTCTCTTAAGAACATTGACACCTCGGATTTTCTGAGGGTTGCATTGAGTTTCATCGGATTAAGCAATGATATAGAATTCTTCTTATAGTTCGTCAAAGACAGAGGAATCTGCATCCTTTCTGCGGCACCGCTCGCAACCTTGTAGAGAAAGCTTCCCGCGCCAACAGTCTCGTGCTCCCTGACCAGGATGAGGAGGGGGTCCTTGCTATTACTGACTGCGCACGCCATTGTTATCGCCATCCTGTTGTGCAGGCCCTCTATATTTGTTAGTCCCCGTCCGCCTTCACCGCGCGGCATGTATATTCTGGGAACAGAGGAATTCGGGTGTAGGCATCTATTTTTTACCATAATTTTTCGAGTTGTCCTGTCTAGGGTTTTCAATTCATCGGTATTCCATTTTACGGCGCCGAAGGAGTATGCAATTATCGGAGTGGCTAGGGTGTTTGTAGCCGATATTTTGTTTTTGCCGCTCAGGGAGGAGCTCCATATTTCAGATAATATGGTTTTATATCTATCTGTCAGCGTGTTCTTAGCTTCCTTGGCGTCTTGAGATCTTCTTTCACTCACTCCAAGGTATGTGTATGATTCTTCTTCGCGTAGGTGTTTTATTACGCTACCGTCAACGAGTTCAAGGTCTTCTGGCATATCTTATTATTATAAGATAATAATATTCGAATTATTATTATTATATCTTATTATTATTATTATTATTATTATTATTATTATTATTATTATTATTATTATTATTATTATTATTATTATTATTATTATTATTATTATTATTATTATTATTATTATTATTATTATTATTATTATTATTATTATTATTATTATTATTATTATTATTATTATTATTATTATTATTATTATTATTATTATTATTATTATTATTATTATTATTATTATTATTATTATTATTATTATTATTATTATTATTATTATTATTATTATTATTATTATTATTATTATTATTATTATTATTATTATTATTATTATTATTATTATTATTATTATTATTATTATTATTATTATTATTATTATTATTATTATTATTATTATTATTATTATTATTATTATTATTATTATTATTATTATTATTATTATTATTATTATTATTATTATTATTATTATTATTATTATTATTATTATTATTATTATTATTATTATTATTATTATTATTATTATTATTATTATTATTATTATTATTATTATTATTATTATTATTATTATTATTATTATTATTATTATTATTATTATTATTATTATTATTATTATTATTATTATTATTATTATTATTATTATTATTATTATTATTATTATTATTATTATTATTATTATTATTATTATTATTATTATTATTATTATTATTATTATTATTATTATTATTATTATTATTATTATTATTATTATTATTATTATTATTATTATTATTATTATTATTATTATTATTATTATTATTATTATTATTATTATTATTATTATTATTATTATTATTATTATTATTATTATTATTATTATTATTATTATTATTATTATTATTATTATTATTATTATTATTATTATTATTATTATTATTATTATTATTATTATTATTATTATTATTATTATTATTATTATTATTATTATTATTATTATTATTATTATTATTATTATTATTATTATTATTATTATTATTATTATTATTATTATTATTATTATTATTATTATTATTATTATTATTATTATTATTATTATTATTATTATTATTATTATTATTATTATTATTATTATTATTATTATTATTATTATTATTATTATTATTATTATTATTATTATTATTATTATTATTATTATTATTATTATTATTATTATTATTATTATTATTATTATTATTATTATTATTATTATTATTATTATTATTATTATTATTATTATTATTATTATTATTATTATTATTATTATTATTATTATTATTATTATTATTATTATTATTATTATTATTATTATTATTATTATTATTATTATTATTATTATTATTATTATTATAATTGATTGATTGATTGAGTAGCCAAGTGTGAAAGACGTGTCAGTTAGTGTGCTCTCCGTTAAACGAATTTTTCTTGTGGAAAAAAGACTAGTATTGTGATATACTGAACATAGTTGTGTGTAGTTAATAGTTCCTAACTACTTACTACAAGATTATCGGGGTAAGTCGCGTGACAACAGAGTAATTAAGCTAATTCGGGATGTGAATGGTGAACATTTCGCTGTATATCGGGTATCGGTCCTCGTCCGATACGACTTTTGTCGTTTAAAAACTGTTAGACTTTTTACATACAGACTTCTTTCCATATTTAAAGTAAATCTCGCCAAATTTAATATGAATGTGGAAAAGAAATGTAAACGGTGTAAAAATAAAGTAACGCAATTTGTAACTTGCATAAAGTGCGGTGCCTACTTTCACCGGAGTTGTGCCCAAATGGCATCAGTTATGAATAATAACATTGTTAATTGCTGCAATGACAGGGATGCTGAAATAAAAGATCCAAAAGGGAACATTGTAGAATTTAATATTGATAACTTCATTAATAAGGAGAAAATTGAAATTAAAGATTTATTAGAAGTGATAGTAGATTTACATAAAAGGGTTGACGAACAAAGCAAGATGATAAAATATCTTGTTGAAAATAGCCAGAATAATTTTGTGAAAAACAAATTAACTGAGATTTCTAATAATCTTGACGAAAAAACCGCCAAGATGGTATCAATAAGCAGCACCCACACCAAAACATATAGTGAGGTAGCATCGAGTAACAATAAGAACAAGAATGTAATTATACTTAAACCTAACAACAAAGAAGAAATCTCCACAATATCAGAAACACGAAAGGACATAAGAGAAACAATTGACCCCTCTAAATTAAAAGTTGGAGTGAAAATGGGCAAGCAAACGAGAAGTGGTGGCGTCGTTCTGCAATGTGATAGTAATGAGGCAGTCGCTACATTGACGCAGAATATTGAAACAAATTTTAAAAATAAATATTCGATTGAGCGACCTAAAGGCATTAAACCACGTATTAAAGTTGTTGGCATCTATGAGGATGTCGAAAATGATTTATTAGAGAGCTTAATAAATCAGAATAATTTAATGGCAACACCGGATGAAATCAAAATTATTTACAAGACAAAGGTATACAATAAGAAATTCAATGTTATCTTAGAATGCAACAACAAATTGAGAAGTACATTATTGTCTCGAGAAAGAGTATTTGTAGGATGGTCGAGTTGCAAAATATACGAGGATTTAAATATCAAAAGATGTTTCAATTGCCAGAAATACGGGCACCTCGCCCGCGATTGTAAATCCGATATCACGTGTCCGATATGTGCCGACAAGCATACGTTGAAAGAATGCGCCAGCGAAAATGAAAAAAGATGCATAAATTGTACAGAGGTAAATAAGAAATTTAATCTAAAAATAGAAACGGATCACACGGCATGGGACGAAGATTGCCACTGTTTGAACAGAATAAAAAACAGCCAGCGGCAAAAAATAGAAACAGATGCATAGCCACCAAAATTGTCGAGTGAAAAACACGAAAACATGCAAAAAATTAAAGTAATGCATATTAACATACAGGGACTTTATGATAAAAACCTAAAACTAGAAATCATTGCCGAACAAAATTACGTCGATATAATATGCATAACCGAACATTGGATGCAATCACATGAGATCGATAGTATGGTAATTAGCGGATTCCATCTCGTTGCCTATTTCGCCAGGCGGAAATACATAAGAGGAGGCGTTTGTATTTACGCTAGAGATAAATTAGACGTACAAAAAATTGGATATAAAAACAGTATTGAAAAAGAATTTGAAATCGCAACCGCCAAATTAAAATGGAATAAGAAAACTATTTTTATAAATTGTATATATAGATCGCCCAATTCCGACATGACGATATTTGATAAAATAGAGTATTTATTAATAAACCAGTACAAAGAGGACGGATGTGAAATAATCGTCTGTGGTGATGTTAATATAGATTTATTAAGAGAAGGGGTGTCACAAAGAAAATTTACCAACAACTTGATGCAATATAATCTGACAAATAGAATAACTGTCCCAACGAGAATTACATTAAATGCTCAGTCTAGTATTGACGTGTTTTTCACAAATATAACTGAGTGTGAAGTTATTATTTCCGACAATTACATATCGGACCACACTTATCAGATTGCCGAAATAATGCTGACCAAGATAGTTGAAGAGCGATACACGAAAAAAAGATACTATACGAAAAGTAATATCCAAAAATTCCACTCATTGATGAATCGGGATCTTACCAGTGTGGATTGGGAATCTGAAAATGAAAGCGTGAACACATTATACTCGTCTCTTGATGACTTACTGAAAAGAAATTTCAACTATGCCTTCCCATTGGAAACAAAAAAACTTGATATCAAAGAATGTAAAACATGGAAGAGTCAGAAAATAAGAAACCTCTCCATACTTTTATGTGAAATGGCGGCGATAAATAAACGCATAAACAGCAGAATGTACAACGAACGATTTATATCATTGCGCAAGTTCTACAATAAAATCATAAAGAACTCAAAAAAGAGCTACAACGATAATAGAATTTTAACGTCCACAAACATTAACAAAACGTGCTGGAATATTATCAACGAAGAAAGAAACTTATACAGACCAAAGACGATTAAAATAACAAACGGAGACATTGCGATACCGGCCGAGGAAATTCCAGACGCTTTTAACAAACACTTTGCAGATATCGCCACAGGTTGCCCTGCACCACAAATGCACCATGCGAAAAATGACGAGTTAACAAACAGCATATATATACGTAATGTTACACCTACAGAAATTGAAAGAGCCATACAGAAGTGCTGCAAGAAAAACTCATCTGGAATTGACGAAATACCGGGAACAGTATTGTCGTCAATAAAGGACATCTTGAGCGGACCACTATGCTCAATAATTAATAGGTCATTCGAAACCGGAATATACCCCGACAAACTCAAACAATCAAAGACAATCCCTGTGATGAAAAACAAAGATAGCCCACATGATGTTTCAAACTATAGGCCTATCTCACTGCAAAACCAATGTTCCAAAATTTTTGAAAGTTGTTTCCAAACCCGATTGTATTCATTTTTGGAAAAATTTCAACAACTGAGCCCAACACAACATGGATTTAGAAAAGGCAGATCAACAATTACTGCAATTCATCAGACTATTAAGACTATTTGTGAAGCGGTAGATAGGAAAGACATGATCATTGGCTTATTCTTTGATTTATCGAGAGCCTTCGATTCGGTTGATCACCCCCTGCTGTTAGAAAAATTGTCTAAGAAAGGCATAAGGGGAACTGCATTGAAATGGATTCGCTCGTACCTCTCTGGAAGATCACAGCGTGTCTGGGTTAACAACATGATGTCAGAGGTTCGTCAAATGAATAGGGGTGTGCCACAGGGTTCCATCCTAGGGCCGTTGCTGTTTATCATTATGATCGACGACCTGAATGCGAATTGCCCCACCGCATCGGCGACTAATATATACGCAGATGATACGACTAAATTAATAGTTCAACCAACAATAGAGCTACTGGTGGCCTCTGCCGAAAGCGCAATTTATGAAATGCAATCATGGTGTAATGCGAATGGAATTGTATTAAATGTTGGTAAAACACAGATAATACAATTCGGCGCAATAAACGAAAAAATTGACAAAAATGTGTTAATAAGATTGAACAAAAAGTCAGGTGTTATTCAACAAACTGCTAAATATCTGGGAGTTATAATGGACAGAAAAATAACTTGGGAGGAGCACATAACGAAGCTAACAAGTAAATTGAGCAAGACCGTGTTCCTAATCCGATCTATACGCGGAACAGTTTCCAAGGCGGTGTTGCGACAAGTATACTTCGGAATGGTGCAATCTCTAATAGCGTATGGACTAATTTTCTGGGGAAGCTCACATTACACAAAAGGTGTACTAGTGATTCAAAAGAAAATTTTACGAGTGATCGAAGGAGTGCATCCAGAAACAAGCTGTGTGAGTCTATTTATAAAACACCGCATCATGACTGTATACTCGCTATACGCGTATAAATTAGCGCTTCATAATTTCGCCCATAACAGTGCACGAAATAAATACATTCATAGTCATGATACAAGAGGGCAAAACCTAGCGCGAGTGAACTTCTGCAGAACAAGTGTTGCGCAGCATTCGGCAGACTATATGGGTGCTCAGTGTTTTAATAAACTGCCAAGTACTATCAGAGACGAAGAAAACCCAAGCAAATTCAAACAACTCTGCTCTCAATTTTTCACAGATAATCCATATTACTCAATTCACGACTTCATAAATATTTTGAAATAATTATATGTATTGTTATTATAATAATGAACACATGATCCACGATGGCTTTAGTCACATGACGATTCACATAATGTTATGTATATATTTTTATATATGTATCGCATTAATTTGAAAATAAAAATATCTATCTATCTATCTATCTATCTATCTATCTATTATTATTATTATTATTATTATTATTATTATTATTATTATTATTATTATTATTATTATTATTATTATTATTATTATTATTATTATTATTATTATTATTATTATTATTATTATTATTATTATTATTATTATTATTATTATTATTATTATTATTATTATTATTATTATTATTATTATTATTATTATTATTATTATTATTATTATTATTATTATTATTATTATTATTATTATTATTATTATTATTATTATTATTATTATTATTATTATTATTATTATTATTATTATTATTATTATTATTATTATTATTATTATTATTATTATTATTATTATTATTATTATTATTATTATTATTATTATTATTATTATTATTATTATTATTATTATTATTATTATTATTATTATTATTATTATTATTATTATTATTATTATTATTATTATTATTATTATTATTATTATTATTATTATTATTATTATTATTATTATTATTATTATTATTATTATTATTATTATTATTATTATTATTATTATTATTATTATTATTATTATTATTATTATTATTATTATTATTATTATTATTATTATTATTATTATTATTATTATTATTATTATTATTATTATTATTATTATTATTATTATTATTATTATTATTATTATTATTATTATTATTATTATTATTATTATTATTATTATTATTATTCGTTGTAATTTTGAGTGAGAAAGTCGATCTGAATTGTGCTCCCAGTTTCATTAGAAATTTTGCTAGTTGTTGAAAGTGATTTGTGTACAGCTTCAAATAGTAGTGCGGGAAAAATTTTAATTTTACCTTCTTGGCAATTATGGATGACAAGCGAACAAAGTGTGCAAAATGCAATCTGGCATTGCCATCAGACGGAGGTTACGTACCTTGCAGAGGCTGTGACGGTAATTACCATTACGATTGTTCAATTAGCGCTGCATCGCATGAAAGCAAGGGGCGATCAGACAAAGCGAAATGGAGATGTGAGCGCTGCAGAAATGCAAGGAAAGTGCAGGAGGAAGACTTAAAGGAGCCAAAAAAGGGTCAAATGGAAATGGATATAAGCGAAATGAAAAAAATGATGTCTAATATCGCGGAACAGATAAAGGATAACACAAGAAGCCAGCAATTTGTCGCGGAGCAATACGAAGACATTAAAAAAGGTCAACAAGATTTGGGGGTGAAAATAATAAACTTGGAAAAAAAAATTGCCCAGCTAATGTCTTCTTGCGAGGAAAAAGACAGAAAAATTTCATCGCTAAATGCGAGAATTGGAGAACTGGAACAGATAACGTTCGCCAAAAATTTTGAGATTCATGGTGTAAAAGAAACAGAGAGGGAAGATGTTAAACAAATTGTATGCAAAGTTACGAAATTGATAGGTGTAGAAATAAATGATAAAGATTTAGATGGTGCATACAGAGTAATGAAAAAAAGAGATGATTTATCGGGACGTATTGCTCCGATAGTCGTACAACTTTTCTCGAAGGTCAAGCGCGACGATATAATGAAAAAACGAAGAACTACCATTTTGAATAGCGAAGTAATTGACGCGAGAGCGACGGGGAAAATTTATTTGGCTGAACAATTATCCGCATACAATAAAACTCTATTGTGGGAAGCTAAGAAGAAGGGGAGAGATGCAGGATGGAAATATATTTGGATACAGAATGGAAATATTTTAGCGAGAAAGGAAGAAGGGTCTAAAATCTGGAATGTTAAAGGTTTGGAAGACTTGGAAAAAATAAAATAAGTGAGTGCGAAATATAAAATAGTTTAATGTTACTATGGATCTCGAATTCATTGATAGCGAAATACAAACTGAGGTGAGGACTCTAGTGACAAGTTCATTGGACAACTGGTCAAATTCGGTGAGTGACATTGACAATTTTTCATTTTTGCACTCGAACATTCGTTCAGTAAGGGCACATCACGATGAGTTTGTTGCGGTTGTAAAAAATAGTATAAAGCAATTGGATGTTTTGGTGTTAACTGAAATAGGACTGTCTGAAAATGACTTTGATGTTATAAAAAGTTATTATGAGATAGATCAATATAATATGTTTTATAAATGTAGAGTGGATCGAAAGGGAGGTGGGATAATTGTTTATGTAAAGAAACATTTACTTGTAAATGAAGTGAACACTCGGTTTAATTCTTGCGAAGCTATGTGTTTAAAAATCTGTACACAATGTAATAAAAACATTAAGTTTCTGGCGATATACAGGCCACCGAGCTTGAATGTCAATGATTTCATAAAAGAAATAGAATCATTCCTTACAACAAATAGGGATAAAAATATGATTTTAACTGGAGACATAAACATAGATATCATGAGTAACTCAACAACAACCCAGGAGTACGAGAACGTGTTGGTATCACAGGGACTGGAAGGAAAAATTTACGAAGTAACGAGAGAAGAAGTTAGAAATGGTAATCTGGTCAGTTCCTGTATTGATCACATATACGCTAAAAAACACATGGGAGAAACAAACAGTGCGGTGATCCAAACGAAAATCTCTGATCATTATATGATTGTTTGCGCAATAAAAGAAAATAAAAAAGAGAAGATAAATGAGAATATAAAAACTATTTCGAGGACGGACAGAAACATGTTAAAGACGTTACTAAAAGAATCAATGATTTTGGATGTCACGGACGAGACACAAATGGTGGAGGAATTATATGATAGAATAATTGCAGAATACAAATTGGCGTACCAAGTTAGTACGACAGAATATGTTCAGAAGGAGCGACGTCCCACAAAACCGTGGCTAACACATTTATTATGTTCTAATATTCAAAGAAGAGACAAACTCTTCCAGTTGTGGAAAAGATCTGGCGTTACCACTGAGAATGGGAGACGATTAAGGGAAGAGTATAATAAGGCAAGAAATGATGTGACGAAGAAAATTAAAGAGGCAAAAAAGATATATTTCATGACGTTACTGCAAAGTCACAGGAATGACATGAAGATGACCTGGAGCGATTTAAATCACATTTTAGGAAGACCAAAAAAAAAGGATGGCGATGATAGTATAGTTCAACATTTTAAATTATCGGGGTCGGAAACTGCTGACAAATTTGCGGGGGAGTTTCGTAGACAGATAAATGATTTAGGGCATTTGTGCAAAAATAAGCTGTTCAATAAAAATGACAGTAGTCAAATACAGTCAATGGTGGTCAAGAAGAGATATCGACGCAAAAAGTTGTGGAGATAATTAGAAGTCTTGATAAGAAAAAAACAGCAGGAATCGACCTTATATCAGTAGCAGATATCAAGGATTTAGAGACTGAATTCAGTGTGCCAATAATGCGTATCATCAACGACTCACTACAACGCGGTATTATTCCTAGTAATATGAAAAAGGCAATAATTAAACCCATATACAAACAGGGTCAGCACAATAAATGCACGAACTATAGGCCGATCTCAATATTGCCTGTTATAGAAAAAATTATGGAACGATACATTTCAGATAGGATGTGGGAGTATTTAAACAAGTATGGTATAATAGACAAAAATCAATTTGGCTATCAAAAAAAGAAAGGTACCATAGCACTACTGGAGGAATTCTCTCAAAAAATTAATACAAAACTAAATCAAAAAATGCATGTATTATGTGCATTTGTAGATTTTTCCAAAGCGTTCGATCTGATAAGTCACGTGAAACTGCTAGATATTCTAGAGAGAATTGGAGTAAGAGGTGACATTCATAAATGGTTCAAGAACTACCTCGAAGATCGTAAGTTCGTGGTGAAGATCGCTGGTGAAATGGGAAGAGAGGAAATTGTTGACAGGGGTGTCCCACAAGGCAGTATTTTAGGACCTCTACTTTATCTACTCTATGTCAACGACATCGGTCAGTGTTTTGAGAGCTGCCTATATTGGCTCTATGCGGATGATACAGTGGTGGTGTCCATAAACAAAGACATTGATGTGGCTGAGAGAAACATGCAAAGGGAGTACCACAAGTTCCAATGTTGGGCCCATGACAAGGAATTAGTGATTAACTTAAAAAAAACGAAACTTTTACACATGTGTCCGCCAAAATTGCATGGTAGGCGGCCAATCAATATAATACACCACGGGCCGGTTTGTCTGCATGATATATTGCATGGGTATAGAAATAACTGCACTTGCGAGAATATAGAGGAAGTGAAATCTTTCAAATATCTAGGATTAGAAATGGATTTTAATTTTCAATGGGGTCGACATATTGATGGTATTGTGAAAAGGCTTAGACATTTTGCAGGAATGTACCATTATCTCAGGGATATAATTCCAAAAGAGGCATTGAGGATTGCGTACCATGGTCTCGTAGAGTCGGTCTTGAGTTATGGAATATCTGTGTGGGGATCTGCGTCTGAGTATCAGTTGGACAGAATACAATCATTGCAGGACAGAATCGTGAAGAATATGGTACCAGAGGGAACGAATTCGGAGGAGCTGTACAAGTCAGCGGAAATTTTAAATATAAGAAAGTTACACAAGTATAAGGTGATTGTAAACAACTTTTTCAATAAGATATACAGAGAAAACATAAATCATGCATATGAGACTAGAGCTAGAGATGGTGGAAAATATATAGTACCACGTATAAGAAACAAGTATGGAGAAAGATGTATGTCTGTTATGGTGCCAAAAATCTTTAATACGATTCCTGATGATATTAAGGGATTACAAAATATTGGAAGAATTAAAGAAGAAACGAGGGAGTGGTTAATCAAGTCCAATTAAAGATTATATATTTAATTACATTGCGTTAGGTTCAAAAGTAGATAACAAATTACTATAGATACACAACGGATAATAATTGTGCCACTGATAAGCGTTTGCTTAGTGGTGTTAAACATCTTTTTTTTTCAGTGCTTCCGTAGTTTATGTATTTTATTGCAAAAATTTCGGTATTTGAAGTTGTAGATTTAATGTTTAAGTTTATTTTTTTGTTAATAAAAGTAAAAATAATAATAGAGGAAAGTCCTTTCCTCGGTGACTTGGCATCCTCTTTTGGATGTTGAGTGATTGAGGGAGCGACAGGAGTGAAGGAGGTGTTGGGGCTTAAAAAAAAAAAAAAAAAAAAATTATTATTATTATTATTATTATTATTATTATTATTATTATTATTATTATTATTATTATTATTATTATTATTATTATTATTATTATTATTATTATTATTATTATTATTATTATTATTATTATTATTATTATTATTATTATTATTATTATTATTATTATTATTATTATTATTATTATTATTATTATTATTATTATTATTATTATTATTATTATTATTATTATTATTATTATTATTATTATTATTATTATTATTATTATTATTATTATTATTATTATTATTATTATTTTTTTTTTTTTTTTATTTTTTTTTTTTTTTTTTTTTTTTTTTTTTTTTATTAACACTCTTTGATGTTAAGTGTATGTGTTTGAATTAGTCTGCTTCCCTTTTCAGGTGATGAGCTGGCTAACACGCTTGGTGTTTTCGTAAAAGTCTTAGGGACCCCAGAATAACGGCTTTCTGCATTTGTGCTACTAGTACTGCGCTTTTCTTTCTACACTTCTCCATTTTACCGAGATTTTCGGTGATGCTACTATTCATTGCCCCCAAAGCACCTATTATTAGGGGTATAAAAGTGATTTTGTACTCACGGTATGTCCGTTTTAACTCAAAGATCAAATCTTTGTACTTGTCCACTTTTTCCGTCTCCTTTTTGGTTATATTCTCATCAGCCGGCGCAGAGAACTCTACTACGAACATTTCTTTTGTATCTAAGTCCATTACTACCAAATCGGGCTTGTTTGCCTCTATTTTCTTTGTGGTGGAAAAACCGAAATTCCAATAAAGCTTGCAGTTATCATTGGTGACTACCGATTCGATGGCTTCAGGTAAGTATGGACTGATTGGTGTTGAGTCGATTTTATATGTGTGCCTCAGGAAAAAATATAATACTCGTAGAGCTGCGTCGTGGCGATAGATATAATCGTTCTTGGCGTAAACGGTACACGACGACAATATGTGTGTTAACGTTTCTTCCTTCTTTTTGCAAGCGCGGCAGTTTATGTTCGTAATTTGTCGTCCGATGATTCGCCTTTGGTATGACAGCGTACTTACTACTCCGTCCTGTGCAGCGATGACGAATCCCTCCGTTTCAGATTTTAAACCAGCCGCCGAAAGAAATTGAAATGTAAGCTTGTGCGACCAATTACATTCCGCTATATTTCTAAAGTAGTGTCCGTGTAGTGGTTTGTTTTCGTGTTGTGTCAGTAGACTGTCCTGTTCGTATTTTCTTCTGAGATCCCTGATTTGTCCTTGCCTTATGTTGGCCGCTGCTGGATTCTTTAAATCGATTTTTAAATTCATCTCTGCGTACGCTTCTTTCGCGGCTTTGTACAAAAATGCGTTGTTATCAGCTAGTTCGTGTGCATGTATTAGTTTATGCAAGGGATCGTGGGACACAGCTATTGTTATTGCATAAGTGGCAGCTGTTCTGTAATACAGATTCTCTACATTTAATAATCCTCTTCCGCCTTTCGATCTTGATATGTAAACCCTTTGTTTTGACGCCTTTGGGTGGTGGCTGCGATGCTCAGTGAGGATTGATCTCGTCTTTTCGTCCAGGTTCCTAAGTTCTTCCTTGGTCCAACGCACTGCGCCGAAGCTGTACGTTAGTATTGGTATTGCCAAGATATTGGTCGCTGTAATTTTATTCTTAGCAGATAGTTCGGATGCCCAGATATTTCTTGTTAATGTTACGTAATTGCTCTTTAGTGTTGATTTGATCTCTATTACGTGTTGTACATGCGATTCATTAAATCCCAAGTACTTGTAGGATTGGTCCGGTGCTAGCTGCTTTATTAAAATTCCATCTACTACTTCCAAATCTCCTTTCTCCTCTTTGTATTTGCCTCGTACAATATGCACCGCTGCGCACTTGTTGATTCCAAACTCCATGCCGATATCTTTCGAGTAGGCTGCTACTTCGTTAAAAGCTGCTTTCAGACCAGCCATGTTGCCGGCGTAAAGTTTGAGGTCGTCCATGTATAGAAGGTGGGTCATCTTGAATGATCGATTGTTTGGAGGACCAGCTCTGTAACCTTCCATTTTTCTCAGTGCTACGGTTAGAGGGAGGAGGGTGCTGCAGAATAAAATTGGGCTTAGGGAATCGCCTTGTAACACTCCTCGTAGCAAACGAACTGGCTCAGTCGTGTCTTGTCTACTGTTTACTAGAAATCTTGTTTTCCATTTCGCCATGATGTCTTTGATCGTTTGTACCAATTCTGGGTGTACATGTAGGGTGTTTAATACTTTTATTATTACATCATGAGATGTTGTATCATACGCCTTTGCGTAGTCGATCCATCCAGTCGATAGGCTTCTTTTATATCTTATTGCGTCTTGTGTGATGCAACGGTCTGCCAAGAAATTATCTTTGCACCCGTTGACCTCTCGCTTCGCGCCGCGTTGTTCGTACGCATCTTTCCACACAGGTCTTATGTGCGCTAATAACCGTTCGTTTAAGATACTTGTGAATAATTTGTAAAGCGTGTTGAGGCAAGTAATGGGCCTGAAGTTTTTAGGCAGCTTTAAATCGCCATCTTTTGGTAGAAGTACCGTAATGCCTGAAACAAAAGCATCTGGGATTTCAGTCCGTTTCTTTAGGAATTCATTTAAAATTCTGGCGACATGTGTATGTACAGCTGTTAAGTACTTCCACCATACGTACTGTATGCGATCTGGTCCGGGTGCCGTGAAGTTTGATGAAGTTTTTATAGTTCTTTTAACTTCATCTTCAGTAATTTCGGGACTTTCTGAGTTTTCGAGATCGAACTTCCTGCAGTGTTTGTCGAAGAGTTCAGTTGTTGTTGTGTCGAGGTTACATGGTTTTACTCCTTCATACAGTCCTTTCCAGAAATTATACGTTTCGTCTTTTGACGGCTCCACGGAACTGTTACTTTTGCTATTTGGCCCAAATACTCGGCCAGGCGAACTAGCAAATTTGCTATTTTGAGAAATAAATTTTTCCCGCTTTACTAGTTTCCTTCTTATCTCCGCTAATGATCGGATCTTGTCTTTGTTGTGTTCGTAAATGACTTTTAGAGTTTCTGTTTTACTTGTGTGATATTTACATTTCACAATATATTTAATTTCTTTCAATTTGGAGGTCAATGCTGCGTGTTGTTTTATATGTTTGAAATAAGCGTCTAGCCGTGATGTTTCTTGCCTAACACTGTTAAGCTTGTTTGATATCTGAGTTAATCTTCTTTTTACTTTTAAATATTCAGTAGTGTTGTTGTCTTTTTTCTTCGTGAGTACGAGCGCTGCTGATTTGACTGCCTTCAGAATTTCATCGAGTGTGCAGTTTTCTTTCAGATGTTCTTTTACTACTTCATCGATATATGGTAGCTTTTGAAAGTCAATGTCCTTCATTCTGTGGACTCTTTTTAAGGTGATTATTATTATTATTATTATTATTATTATTATTATTATTATTATTATTATTATTATTATTATTATTATTATTATTATTATTATTATTATTATTATTATTATTATTATTATTATTATTATTATTATTATTATTATTATTATTATTATTATTATTATTATTATTATTATTATTATTATTATTATTATTATTATTATTATTATTATTATTATTATTATTATTATTATTATTATTATTATTATTATTATTATTATTATTATTATTATTATTATTATTATTATTATTATTATTATTATTATTATTATTATTATTATTATTATTATTATTATTATTATTATTATTATTATTATTATTATTATTATTATTATTATTATTATTATTATTATTATTATTATTATTATTATTATTATTATTATTATTATTATTATTATTATTATTATTATTATTATTATTATTATTATTATTATTATTATTATTATTATTATTATTATTATTATTATTATTATTATTATTATTATTATTATTATTATTATTATTATTATTATTATTATTATTATTATTATTATTATTATTATTATTATTATTATTATTATTATTATTATTATTATTATTATTATTATTATTATTATTATTATTATTATTATTATTATTATTATTATTATTATTATTATTATTATTATTATTATTATTATTATTATTATTATTATTATTATTATTATTATTATTATTATTATTATTATTATTATTATTATTATTATTATTATTATTATTATTATTATTATTATTATTATTATTATTATTATTATTATTATTATTATTATTATTATTATTATTATTATTATTATTATTATTATTATTATTATTATTATTATTATTATTATTATTATTATTATTATTATTATTATTATTATTATTATTATTATTATTATTATTATTATTATTATTATTATTATTATTATTATTATTATTATTATTATTATTATTATTATTATTATTATTATTATTATTATTATTATTATTATTATTATTATTATTATTATTATTATTATTATTATTATTATTATTATTATTATTATTATTATTATTATTATTATTATTATTATTATTATTATTATTATTATTATTATTATTATTATTATTATTATTATTATTATTATTATTATTATTATTATTATTATTATTATTATTATTATTATTATTATTATTATTATTATTATTATTATTATTATGATCATCATCATCATCATCATCATCATCATCATCATCATCATCATCATCATCATCATCATCATCATCATCATCATCATCATCATCATCATCATCATCATCATCATCCATTCCATTATTATTATTATTATCCATTCGTTGTCTAGATACAAAGTGAGAAGGTTGTTTTAGTAGTGCTCTCTGCCTATTTAATCAGTTTGTGTTGTGCAAATCAAGTTTATCGGATGAATCTGGTATCATTGTGCAGCCGATAATTTTCGCGAGGATTGGTTTTCAGCCCCAGAAGAATCGGACTTGAAGGGCGGTAGTTATAAATTTTTGAACTTAATATTTAATAATTTACTGCTGCATTATTCTGTTTTTTACGAACTCGTGTCCGAGGTTAATCCTTCGGTTCGATCGTCCGCTTTTTGTCTCCCGCGATTTTTTGTCGGTGCGGTCGAAGTAAAATTACAAAATTAAAGTATATTCGATCGTAAAATTGTCAATCGCGTTGTTTACTCTTTTTCCCGATATATAAATAAAGAATTTTGATGAAATATTTATTTTGCGTTTTAAGAAATAAACAAATTTTGGTGGATTGACATTTTAAAACTTTTAAAACTTTTTCTTCGAAATTAAACAATTTCATTTTTGGTTGCATTATTTTACGCAACTAATTTGTTACGCACAATTTTAATAGAAACTTTTTATCAGCATGAGTGACTCTAGGAAAAACATTTGTGCGAGATGTAATGATCCGTTGCCGTGTGATGGCAGTTATATCCTGTGCAAAGGGTGTAAAGGAAACTATCACTTTGGAAAATGTTCAATAAAAGAATCTACCTATGATAGCAAGGGGAAAGCAGATAAAGATAGATGGCGATGTGAGGCATGCAGAGGTGTGAAAAAGAACGTGGAGGATGAGCCGAAAAGTGTAGAAAAAAATCAGGTAGCAGCCGATATAATGGAAATGAAAGTAATGATTGCGAATGTTATGGAGCAATTAAAAGAGAATACGAAAAGCCAAACCTTCGTTGCGGATCAGTACGAGGAAATCAAAAATGGCCAGCAGGGAATTAGCGTACAAGTCAAGAATTTAGAGAAAAGAATTGTTGATCTGGTTGCTTTGTGTGCGGAAAAGGATAGAAAAATTAATGCTTTGCAGAACAGGATAAGCGATTTGGAGCATCAAATGTTCGAAAAAAGTCTTGAGGTACACGGTGTTGTAGAAACCGCTACAGAGGATGTTAAATTATTGACAGGTAAAATTATCAAGAAAATGGGTGTTGATTTAGACGATAAGGAAATAGTGGCAGCATGGCGAACTGAAAGGAAAAAGGATGAGAAAGCTGATCGAATCAGGCCAATAATTGTTAACTTGTGTACAAAAAAACGAAAGGACGAGGTAATGGCCAGGAGGAGAGTACCTGTTCTGAATAGCGATTTGTTCAGTGGGGCGGCGACCGGGAAAATCTTTATTGTAGAACAATTATCGTCATTCAACAAAAGTTTGCTTTGGGAGTCGAAGTCGATGGCTAAAGAGAAAAATTGGAAATTCGTGTGGGTGCAGAATGGAAACATTTTGGCCCGCAAAGAAGAGGGGTCCAAAATTCTCAATATAAAAGATTACGAAGATGTTCGAAGAATTAATTAAATTTTCTTTTTTCCTTTTCCTAGTTTTTTTGTACGGTTGTTATAAAAAACTCTTATTAATCATGGATCTTTCATATATTGACTTGGATTTTCAAAATTTCTTTAAGTGTGAAGTTAATAAGTCGATTCACGATTGGATAAAATCCATTGATAAAAGCTCCTTAATTGCAGTTCATCTGAACATACGATCAATTAGAGCTCATTTTGACGAGCTACGCACTTATATAGAAACATCACTCAACTTTATTAGTCTTTTGATTCTAACTGAAATAAATATTTGCAATGAAGAATTGGCACTGTCGCAGGGTTGCTACGAGTTGGAGGATTTTGTGGCAATCTTCCAATGCAGAGAAGGAAAATCTGGTGGCGGGATCGCCATGTACGTTAGGATGAATTTATATTTCAACAGGTTAAGGACAAATTTTCATTCCTTTGAATCCTGTTTGATCAATATCGGCAAAGATAATAGGACTGTGATTTTGGCGATATACAGACCTCCCAACCTAAACGTTCAAAACTTTATAGACGAAATAGACGCATTTCTTTCAAACAATAAAGAAAAGTCCTTTATAATAATCGGTGATATAAATATTGATATCTCATGTGATTCTAACACGGCAATGTTGTATAGAAATATGTTGACCTCGCACGGCTTTGAATGTAACATAAATGAATATACTAGAGAAGAAATCAGGAATAACATGTTAGTCCAATCATGCTTGGACCATGTTTTTTCAAGACGTCATGTGAACTTGACTCATAGTGCCACAATAAAATCTAAAATTTCCGATCATTATATGATCGCCTGCGCATGGGAGTGTAGCCATAATATCAAAAAGGAAATAGAAATAAAGGTTCTCTCTAGGACTGATAAATTACTTCTGGCAGAACTCCTAAAGCAATCATTGGACACGGAGGAGACAATGAGTGTGTTAGACCTTGATGAGATGTACGACTTCATTGTATCTCATTACAATGAAGCCTACATTAAAGCAACGTCAACGCAGGTTCGCGTGGGGCGGCGCCCAAGAAAGCCGTGGATTTCGCAAACAATTTGTGATGAAATACAAAACAGGGACAAAATTTTCCAAACATGGAAGAACTACCATGGCAACGTCCATAATAAGGCACGCTTACGATCAATGTATAACAACTCTAGAAATCAAATTAATAAATTAATAAAACAAGCTAAAATTAACTATTATAAAAAACTATTGAATGACTCAAAAAAGGACATGAGGAAAACCTGGTCTACAATAAATGACATCTTAGGAAAGAAAAAACATGCTCAGGGAGACGATTTTTTAATACAAAATATAAGAAAGCCTGAGAACGTGATTGCGAACGACTTCGCGAATGTTTTCATCAATCAAGTAGAAGATATAGTACATCATTGTCCTCTGACGCTATCATCGGTGGACAACAAAAGTCAATCACAATCGATGTTGATTGGGGAGATTTCCCTGGTTGAGATTACCGACATAGTTAGGGGGATGAATGTCAAGAAATCTGCTGGAATAGACGGTATAAGACCAATTGACATTAAAGATTCGCTTGATTGGTTTGGTCCCCAGTTGGTAAACGTTATAAACACGGCTTTGGGTCAGGGGAGAGTTCCTAAGAATATGAAGATTGCTATTGTTCGACCAATATATAAGCAGGGAAAACACAACGATTATTCAAACTACAGACCGATTTCCTTACTGTCGGTGCTGGAGAAAATTTTGGAAAGTTTTGTAGCTAAACAAACTTGGTCATACCTTGAAAAATTTAAAATTGTGGATAGGAACCAGCACGGATTTCAGAAGAGGAAGGGTACGATAACGCTCTTGGAAGATTTTGCGCACACTCTTAATATGAAACTCAATGAGAGAAAACATGTTATATGCATGTTCGTAGATCTATCCAAGGCGTTTGATACTATTAACCACGCAAAGCTTCTGAAGGTACTAGAAAGATATGGAGTGAGGGGTAACGTTCTCAGCTGGTATGAGGACTACTTAAAGAACAGGTTCTTTGCGGTTAAGATCGGACAGACAGTGGGAAAGAAGGTGGGTGTGAAGAGAGGAGTCCCGCAGGGGAGCGTCCTGGGCCCTATGCTGTTCTTATTGTATGTCAACGATGTAGGCTCATGTTTCAACATTTGCAAGTACTGGTTGTACGCTGATGACTTCGTGATTGTTGCTATCCACAAAGATCTGGAAGTAGCGGAAGAAATCCTTCAAAACGAATTTATTAAGTTCCAGTTGTGGGCGCACGATAAAGAATTAGTGATAAACGGCAGTAAGACCAAACTTCTGCATGTCTCGCCTCCGAAACTTTCGAACAACAGGCCTATAAAAATAGTCTATCATACAACAAATTGTCTACACAACTATAATTCGGTCATTGGAAGTAATTGTGGCTGTAGTAGTCTGATTGAGGAGGTTACGAATCACAAATATCTTGGCGTCATCATCGACAACAATCTGCAATGGAAATCACATATCAATACCCTGGTTAAAAGGTTAAGCGTCCTCGCCGGAAGATTTTATTATATAAGAGAGATAATACCGGCAGATTTGTTAAAGATTGTATACTACGCACTCGTAGAATCCATTATGGGATACGCGATATCAGTGTGGGGTTCAGCCTCGCATTACCTTCTAGAACGAGTTCAAGCTCAGTTGAATAGAATTGTAAAATTTATGGTGCCGCCGGATGTCAGTGTAGAAGATGCGTTTACTTCCCTAAATATTCTTAATGTTAAAAACTTGTATGTATACAGGGTTGTGCTTCATAATTTTTATTCGTGTGATTTCAAAGCTAATATAGACCATGCGTACACAACAAGAGCGAAGATTGCTGGACAATTCAAGGAACAAGGTTCCATTAATAAATATGGTGACAGAACTCTATCTTCGGTAATTCCGAAGATTTTTAACCAAATTCCTCATGACATTAGACAATTAGATAAGTTTCATTTGGTAAAAAAACACTTGAAGAACTGGTTGATTAACAAGGATCACTGAGGACGATTTCAATTAAACAGACTTGACAACGAATCTACCTTTTGATTGCCACTGATAAGCTAAGGCTTAGTGGCGTAGAATATATTGTTTTGACTTCTTTTTTATAACTTGAATTATAATGTCTATCAAATATTTACATATTTCTCTTATATTATGGTTTTTGGGTTTGGTGTTAATTATTCTTGAATCTATTATTTTTTGAATTGATTTTGTGATTATATTTACATTTATATTTAAATTTCTTTTTATATTCATTTTGTTATACTTTCTTTTATTTGGTGGTTATTTGTATTACTGTTTGTTTAATTTTTAATAAAACAATAATAATAAGAGGTTAGTCTTTCTCCTTAGTGGCTCCGCTGCCTACGGGGTGTGGAGTGATTGAGGGGAAGCAAGGAGTGAAGGAGGAGTATTATTATTATTATTATTATTATTATTATTATTTCATTCGTTGTTCAGTATTCGACCGATCAACATCGTGATTTGTGCTCTGTGAAAAAGTTTCGGTTTTTCTTTGAATTGTAGCGTAAAGTTGTGTTGTGTAGTGACGGTAATAACCGTAATGAACTAAGGTACATTTTTCATCATAA
This sequence comes from Geotrupes spiniger, assembly GCA_959613385.1. NCBI lineage: Eukaryota > Metazoa > Arthropoda > Insecta > Coleoptera > Geotrupidae > Geotrupes > Geotrupes spiniger. The sequence continues at coordinate 5,726,960 of OY390736.1, read as the reverse complement.
GATTGGCTTGAAATAAACTTTTCTTAGCTTAATAAATAGCAAATTGTGTAAAATCCACTAACATTTTCCCCATAAAGATATAATTTCGAACGTATTTGAGAATTATAATCCTCTTGTCGGAAGTTTTTATTTCGAACGTATTTGAGAATTATAATCCTCTTGTCGGAAGTTTTTTACCGGCAGATTTCTTGCCCGCGTGGCCGAAAGTAATCCGCATTTGGATTAAACAACGTCGGTGGATTGCCGTGCATCGTATTTATCGAATTAAAATTTATATGATTTGTGGACAATTGACAATTTTGTTTTATTTGCATAATGGGATGGCGTATTGTGCGTACGTTTTGAAGAATTTAGGATTCTGGATTAAATTAAATTAAATTTTTTGGTAATTAAATAAATTTTGGTGGTTGAACATTTTGGAACTTTTAGAACTTTTTTCCTGTAAATAAACAATTTTGTTCTTTACATACTATAAAATAATTTTTTGTCGCCTAAAATCGGACGTTCCCTATCAGGTGCTAAATATTATTAGACATTATGAGTGACAATAAGCGAAACACTTGTGCTAAATGCAATGAATCATTGCCCGGCGATGGTGGCGCCGTTTATTGTAAGGGTTGTAAGGGATCTTATCATTTCGGGAAATGTTCGATTAAGGAGTCTACGTATGACAGTAAGGGAAAATCAGAGAGAGATAAATGGCGATGCGAGTCATGTAGAGGGATAAAGAGGAATATCGACGAGGAGCCTAAAGTTATTGAATTAAATCCGGTTGCTAAGGATATCTTCGAAATGAAAGCGATGATATCCACTGTCGTAGAGCAACTAAAAGAGAATACGAAAAGTCAGAAATTTATGTCTGAACAATATGAGGACATTAGGAAAGGTCAGCAAGAAATTGGTGATCATGTAAAACAACTAGAAAGAAAATTTTCTGAATTAGTAAGATCATGTGCGGAGAAGGACAGAAGGATTCATGCACTTCAAAATAGAATCGGTGAAATAGAGCACCTGATGTATGAAAAAAATTTTGAGGTGCACGGGGTGAAGGAAACGGAACAAGAGAATGTTAAAGGATTGGTGTATAAAATAACCCGAAAATTAGGAGTAGATATAGAGGAAGAGGAAATTGATACAGCGAGGCGTGCAGAAAGAAAGAAGGAAGAGAAAACGGGACGTGACAGGCCGATAATAGTTAAAATGAATTCCAAGAAACGAAAGGATGAAGTCATTGCTAAAAGAAGGGTAACAGTTTTGAACAGTGAAGTTGTTAGCGGGCAGGCCCATGGTAAAATTTACGTTGTTGAGCAAATCTCGACATTTAATAAAAGTCTCCTCTGGGAGACAAAAACGATGGCGAGGGAGAAAGGTTGGAAATATATATGGGTCCAAAATGGCAACGTTCTGGCAAGGAAAGAAGAGGGCTCAAAGATCTATAACATCAAAGATTTTGAAGACGTACAAAAATTAAATTAATTAATTAAGTACGTTCTTGGACAAATGTATATAAAAAATAATAATAAATGGATCTATCGTATATAGATATAAACTTTCAACTTTCAAAATGTGATGTTACTGTGTCACTTAACGATTGGATAAATGAAATTGAGAACCCCTCTGTAATCATAGTCCATGTTAACATTCGATCGATCAGAGCCCACTTCGATGAGTTGTATACATTTTTAAACAACTGCTTAAGTCATATAAGTATTTTAACTTTAACGGAGATTGATGTCACGGATGATGCAATGGAAATGTCGCACGGAAATTATGAGATAGAGGGTTTTACGATGTCTTATGAATGTAGGAAAGGAAAATTAGGTGGAGGAATTGTAATTTATGTTCGAAAACAGTTAGAGCACATGAGGGTCATCACAAATTTTGATTCTTTTGAATCACTGTTGATGAAAATTAACTTTAGTAGAGACAACCAAATGACACCACTGATAATATATAGACCCCCAAATATGAACCCATTTGAGTTTATAAACGAACTTGACTTATTCTTAACACAACGCAAAGAAAAGTCCATTACTATATTAGGAGATATGAACATAGATATTCTGAGTGGATCTAATGTGGCAATGGAGTATGAAAATATGATGATGTCACATCGTCTCGAAGGTAAGATTTACGATTATACAAGAGAGGAATACAGAAATGAAGTGCTGTCGCAGTCGTGCCTGGATCACGTTTTCACAAGGAGTCATTTGGGTGAAACGAAGAGTGCCATTGTTACATCAAAAATATCAGACCACTACATGATCGCGTGTGCATGGGAGAAGAAAAATATACAGATTGATAAAGAAGAAGTAAGATTAATTTCCAATACGGACAGACTTTTATTGGCTGAGTTATTGGAAAAATCATTGAACCCAGAGAAAATGGCAACGACATCCACTATACGGATGTCGAAGAGATCTATGAGTGGGTAGTCTCGGCATATAATGATGCATACAAATATGCTACTACAACAAAAGACAAATTGGACCGCCGAACAAGAAAGCCGTGGGTTACGCAGCAGATCTGCAACGAAATCAAAAACCGAGATAAGATATTCCAAACATGGAAAAAATTTGTGGGTACCGACACACAAAAGAAAAGGTTGCGTACAATGTACTATAATGCCCGAAATATTATAACTAAACTGATAAAGCAAGCAAAAATAACATATTACCAGAAGCTCTTGGAAAAATCTAAAAATGATATGAAAAAAACCTGGGTCAATATCAATGAAATATTGGGTAGGGACAAAAGAAAACTGGGCGACGACCACATTAAGAAACACATTAGGAAATCTGAGAAGGAGATAGCTGATGATTTTGCTGATGTGTTTATCAAACAGGTGGAGGATATGGTACATAAATGCTCTCAGAAACTCTCACCGAGAAATAACTGCAGTCAAGTACAGTCAATGATAATTGACGATATATCTTTGGTTAAAGTTGGTGACTTAGTACGTACCTTAGATGATAAAAAAGCTGCAGGCATAGGTAATATTAAACCTAAAGACTTAAAGGTTTTCATTGAGTGGTTCGGTCCTCCGATTTTTAGTATCATTAATACCGCGCTGAGATGGGGCAGAGTGCCCAAAAACATGAAAAAAGCCATTATAAGACCTATCTATAAGCAAGGGATGCACAATGACTGCAACAACTATAGGCCGATATCTCTATTACCTATCATAGAAAAAATTATGGAAAGGTATATATCGGAAAAAACATGGTCGTACTTGGAGAAGTACAAAATTGTTGACGAAAACCAGTACGCATACCAAAAAGGGAAGGGTACTATCACTCTTTTGGAAAAAAATCGCTCATGTCGTTAATACTAAAGTCAATGGAGGGAGCATGTCATATGCATGTTTGTTGATCTCTCCAAGGCTTTTGACACAATTAACCACTTGAAGCTCTTGAAGGTGTTGGAGGGATATGGGTTTAGGGGAAATATTTACGACTGGTTTGAAGACTACCTTAAGGACAGGACATTTTCAGTTAAGGTAGGATCGACGGTAGGAAAGGAGGGGCATGTACGTAGAGGAGTTCCGCAGGGCAGTATTTTGGGTCCGATGCTGTTCCTACTATATGTTAATGATGTTGGGAGATGTTTTGACTACTGCTTGAATTGGTCATATGCGGATGATTTTGCGATAGTATCCATACATAAAGATTTAGATGTTGCTGTGGCCAACTTGCAAAATGAATTTATTAAGTTTCAGCTATGGGCCCATGATAAGGAACTGATGATAAACTGCAATAAAACGAAAATATTGCATGTGTCACCTCCGAAACTTTCAGATAACCGACCAATTACAGTGGTGTACCATTCCACTGATTGTTTACACAAGAAAGAGTGGGGAGAGGGTGACAATACTTGTAACTGTAGTGCAACAATTGAAGAAGTCACCACATATAAATACCTAGGAATTATCATAGACAATAAATTTCAATGGAATTACCATATCAACACCCTGGTGAAGAGGTTAAGTCTTCTAGCAGGTAGATTCTATTACCTGCGAGAATTAATACCTGTTCAATGCCTAAAGATAATTTATTATGCACTTGTTGAATCGGTAATGGGTTACGCCATAACAGTGTGGGGTACTGCTTCTAAATACTTGGTGGATCGAATACAAGCACAGCAAGATAGGATAGTGAAACATATGGTGCCAGCGGGAGTAGGGGATGATGACATATATTCAAAATTGAATATATTAAATGTAAGAAATCTATTCATGTATAGGGTTGCCATAAACAACTTCTACACGAGTGAATTTAACATTGCTATGGATCACTCTCATAGTACAAGAGCAAAATACACTGGACAGTACAAGGAACCGAGATTTCAAAATAAATATGGGTGTAGAACATTGTCAATGGTGATTCCCAAAATTTTTAATCAAATTCCTAGGGAAATCATACACCTAGATAAAATGAGCATGGTTAAGACGCAATTAAGACGTTGGCTAATAAATAAGGAAAGTTAAGGACAAAATCTAATAAACTAATTTGGACAACGAGTCATTTTTTGCCACTGATAAGCTCCGGCTTAGTGGTGCTAAATTATGTCTTTACTAATCAGGTGGATGACATCGTGCATCATTGTACACAGACTCTATCACCTGTCATCAGCAGGAGTCAGAGGCAATCGATGTTGATAGGGGAGATTTCCCTGGATGAAGTTGGAGACATAGTTAGGGGGATGAACGTCAAGAAGTCTGCAGGGGGTGACAACATTAGAGTACAAGATATTAAAGACTTTTTCGAATGGTTCTGTCCACAGATGGTGACTGTCATCAACTTAGCGTTGGGTTTGGGTAGAGTGCCCAAAAATATGAAGAGATCTATTGTACGACCTATATACAAACATGGCAAGCATAAAGAATATTCTAATTACAGGCCGATTTCCTTATTACCGGTGTTAGAAAAAATAATGGAAAGTTATGTTGCTAAAAAAACTTGGGCTTACATTGAAAAATTTAAAATAGTCGATCAGAATCAACATGGGTTCCAGAAGAATAAAGGTACAATTACGCTCTTGGAAAGCTTCACGCACACAGTTAATGTTAAACTTAACGAGAGGAAGCACGTCATATGCATGTTTGTTGACTTATCGAAGGCGTTTGATACAATAAATCACGCCAAGCTTCTGATGGTTTTGGAGAGATACGGAGTGAGGGGCAATGTGTACAGCTGGTACGAGGATTACTTAAAAAATAGAACTTTTTCGGTTAAGGTTGGCTCAACTATTGGAAAGGAGGTGGGCGTGAAGAGGGGGGTCCCGCAGGGTAGCATTCTGGGTCCCTTGCTTTTCCTGCTGTACGTTAACGACGCTGGTTTCTGTTTTGATCTCTGCAAGTATTGGTTGTATGCTGACGACTTCGCGATTGATTCAATACATAAAGATTTGGAATTAGCAGAGGAAATACTCCAAAAGGAATTCATCAGGTTCCAGATGTGGGCCCATGACAAGGAACTGGTGATAAACAGTGACAAAACCAAACTTCTTCACATCTCACGGCCAAAACTGTCGAACAATAGGCCAATAAAAATAGTTTACCACTCAACGAAGTGTTTACACGACAATAAATCTGCCATTGGAATTAACTGTGGTTGCGTTAGATTAATAGAAGAAGTGACGACATTCAGGTATCTTGGGGTCATCATCGATAATAACATGCAATGGAAACAACACATTGACAATCTGGTTAAAAGGCTAAGCCTCCTTGCTGGTAGATTTTACTATTTGAGAGACTTAATACCTGCCGATCATTTAAAGATCATTTATCACGCTCTCGTCGAATCTATCATGGGCTATGCCATATCTGTTTGGGGTTGTGCATCAAGTTACCTGATGGAACGTGTACAAGCTCAGCAGACCAGGATTGTGAAATTAATGGTGCCTGTTGACGTTAGTTCCGCGGATGCGTTCACTGCTCTACAAATTCTAAACGTTATAAAAATTTATGTCTACAGGATTGTGCTAAATCACTTTTATTCAACGGAATTCAAAGTTGAATTAGATCACGCATATAATACTAGGGCGAAGTTTGGGGGTCAATACAAGGAACAAGGATCTCATAATAAATACGGTAGTAGAACTTTATCGTCGGTGATCCCAAAGATTTTTAATCAAATTCCTCATGAGATTAGAGACTTGGATAAGTTACATAAGGTTAAAGAACACCTCAAAAATTGGCTGATCAACAAGTTCAATTAAGGAAGATTTATTTTAGCTTGATTTGACAATGAATCAAATTTTTTTGCCACTGACAAGCTACGGCTTAGTGGCGCACGATAAATTGATTTTTGCCTTGGTTAATAATTAGTGAATTTTACTTCTTTATTTCCTTTTGATTTATCTTAACTATTTTGTTTAATTTTTGGTGTTGATAAATTTGTATTAATTTCTGTAGTTTCTTGTAACATAATTTTTGAATAAAATAATAATGATAAGAGGATAGTCTTCCTTCTTGGTGGCTCTGCAGCCTATGGGGTGTGGAGTGACTGAGGGGAAGCAAGGAGTGAAGGAGGAGTTGGGGCAAAAAAAAATTATTATTATTATTATTATTATTATTATTATTATTATTATTATTATTATTATTATTATTATTATTATTATTATTATTATTATTATTATTATTATTATTATTATTATTTTTTTTAATAATTGCTTTTTGCAATTTTGGCGTGGTCGTTTTGTATCACGTTCCGAGGAATGAGTGATACAGCCATCTACGTTGTATGACCTCGCAGTATGTTCAGAGAACCCAAGATGACCGCTTTTTGCATCTGCCAGATAAGGATATGTTCTTTTATTCTGCATGCTGGTATCGCTTTTATGTTTTTACGAAAATTCGCCGACATTCCCCCCAGTACTCCAATTATGAGTGTTATTCTTCTCACGTCGTATCCCCCGTATAACTTCCCTAATTCCAAACATAGGTCTTTATACTTTTCCTCTTTTTCCGCCTCTTTTGCTCGAATGTTCGTCTCCGCCGGGCATGAAAACTCTATAACGAATATGGTTTTGTTAAGTTTGTCTTGCAGCACCAAATCCGGTTTGTTCGCTTGAATTTGTTTTGTTGTTGGGAATGGAAAATTCCAATATATTTTGCAGACGTCATTACTCACCACGCTTTCGCACTCCTCCTCCAAATACGGTAGCCTCGGAGTATTATCGATGCCGTACCAGTGTCGCAGGGTATAATATAGGCACTTCAGAGCTGCATTATGGCGCGTTATAAATTTTGTTCGCGCGTACGTAGGACATGCGGATAATAGGTGCATCAGAGTCTCTGGATATTGATGACACGCTCTACAGCTGTTACTTTCGAGATGTATTCCCAGGACCATCTCTCTGTACACTAGGGTGCTGAACACGCCATCTTGGCAGCAGATTATAAATCCCTCTGTCTCAGACTTAAGCCCAGATGATTTGAGGAACCCAAATGTCATGCTTTTGCACAGGTCAAGTGTATCAATATTTCTATAAAATACACCGTGCATTGGCTTTTCGCAATGTTCTCTTAAGAACATTGACACCTCGGATTTTCTGAGGGTTGCATTGAGTTTCATCGGATTAAGCAATGATATAGAATTCTTCTTATAGTTCGTCAAAGACAGAGGAATCTGCATCCTTTCTGCGGCACCGCTCGCAGCCTTGTAGAGGAAGCTTCCCGCGCCAACAGTCTCGTGCTCCCTGACCAGGATGAGGAGGGGGTCCTTGCTATTACTGACTGCGCACGCCATTGTTATCGCCATCCTGTTGTGCAGGCCCTCTATATTTGTTAGTCCCCGTCCGCCTTCACCGCGCGGCATGTATATTCTGGGAACAGAGGAATTCGGGTGTAGGCATCTATTTTTTACCATAATTTTTCGAGTTGTCCTGTCTAGGGTTTTCAATTCATCGGTATTCCATTTTACGGCGCCGAAGGAGTATGCAATTATCGGAGTGGCTAGGGTGTTTGTAGCCGATATTTTGTTTTTGCCGCTCAGGGAGGAGCTCCATATTTCAGATAATATGGTTTTATATCTATCTGTGAGCGTGTTCTTAGCTTCCTTGGCATCTTGAGATCTTCTTTCACTCACTCCAAGGTATGTGTATGATTCTTCTTCGCGTAGGTGTTTTATTACGCTACCGTCAACGAGTTCAAGGTCTTCTGGCATATCTGGACTTTTTCCACGTTTGATGTGGAATACCGCGCACTTGCCCAGGCCAAACTCCATTCCTATGCTGACCGAGTATTCCTGCACGACTTCCAAAGATCGATCGAGTTCTTTTGGATTAGATGCATATATTTTTAGGTCATCAATGTACAGTAGGTGGCTGATACGATGGACTCTATTCTGGGGTGGGCCGCATAAATACCCCTTAAGCCGTTTTAAGTGGATGGAGAGAGGCAATAGCGTGACACAGAATAGCAAGGGGCTGAGTGAGTCTCCTTGGAAAACACCTCGTTGATAAGAGATTACATCGGTCAAATCGTTTCGTTGCCCTGATCGTATAAGAAATCGAGTTTTCCATGTTTGCATTAGGTGTTGGATGCAATTTTTTATATGCGGGTGGATGTTTAGGATTTCAAGAAGGTGTACAACGAGGTGAGGTGTACTATCAAAGGCCTTCTTATAATCGATCCACGCCATTGAGAGATTGCGCTTATACGTTATCGCATCTTGGCATACACATCGGTCGATAAGGAGACTTTCCCTGCATCCTGACATGCCTCTTTTAGACCCTCTTTGCTCGTATACACTTGACCAAACAAAATCAATGGCCCCGAGAATACGTTGGTGAAGAGCAGACGTGAATATTTTATATAGTGTATTCAAGCAGGTGATTGGACGGTAATTGGATGGGTCAGTTGGGTCTCCTTTTTTGTAGATCAAAATTGTCTTCCCTTCTGACAGCCACTCCGGCATTGCAATGTTTCCCCGTAAGATGGATGTGAAGTTAGTGGCCAGGATTTCTTGCACACTAGGGAAAAGTTTCCACCAGTAAGCTGTTATTTGGTCTATGCCAGGGGAGGCGAAGTTCCTCTTATTCTGAGATGACTTCTTGATTTCCTCCGTGGAGAAATCCAGACATTCGTCTTGTTCGATGTTTTCCCGCTGACAGAATTCTTTGAATATTTCCAACGTCTCACTTGAAAAATTCACATTCGCCCTGTGCTCATAGATGTTCCTCCAAAAACTTTCAACGTTTTCGACGGAGGGATAAATTTGCGGTTGATTTTTCGTTTTGTTTCGAAACAACTTAGCAGGGTTGGATTCGTAGATCATATTCTGCATCCTGCTCTCGATGCTTTTAACGAGGCTCTTCTTTGCCTGGCACAATGATCTGATTTTCAGAATTGCGTGTTCTTTCAGAATATTCAGCTTGTGCCAGCACGTTGTATGAAATCTGTTCTTTAAGTCATTCCGAATTTTCCGTATTTTCGGGGTGAATCGCTTCCCCGTTTGAGTAAAAGTTGCAAGGCTATGTATGCGAGAAGCTAGCTGTCTATTTTGAAGGATTTTGATTTCTAATTGTGAGATGCGCGTCTTCATTTTATTGATGTTCTGCATCGGCTTATTTTTACCCTGGGTGAGCAATTTTGCTGCTGTGTATACTGCACAGTTGATTGTCCACAGATCGCTCTGCGGGGTGATGTATTCTTGAATTAGTTGGTTCAGTTGTAATGTCCGCTCTTTCGGTATTGTTTTTTTTCCTCGAATTGCTGGCCTATCTTTTTGGGGCATCGTTAGGATGTTTGTTATCTTCAGCTACATCACCAAATCGACGTCCAAGAGGATCATTTGATAGAGGTATGGACTGCAATTGTTTGGCAAAATTGTCTCAAAAAAACTTTCAACAATCTCAGTTGCAGCTGCCAGAAAAAGCGCTTCACCTATGGTGGGCTTTCTACGACTGTAAACTCAAAATTTAAGATGATGTATGTACCTTATTAATAACGTTTAACATTTGTTACAAAACAAAAATATACGACTACTTACATGAAAAACCAATGTTTTGTATTTTAGAGCAATCGTGAGCTCTAAAATTAAATGTCAAATATTCCTAGAGCTTTCTCCATATATCTGATTGTGTAACTGGCCATACATCTTTGAGAATTTATATTTTTTTACTTTACTTCGAAATTTTCGCGTTTTTGTTTCTAGTCGAAAAGTGTTCTCTTGGAGTTTCACGAAATTTTATAAAATGCCTTTTTATGGGTTAAAATTAATAAATTTGAGTTCGAGATAAATAGCATACTGGCATATTTAATTTCTATTTTCTAATTCAACCTAATTAGAAGTTCTAAAAATACATCACAAATATTTCAAATAATCAAAGTTTCAACGTGGACGTGTCTATCAAGTGTTGGAACGGAGTGGATTGAGTTTTACAATTGCGCTTCAAAGTTGGGGGCCGGAAAGTAATTTTTTCACATTAAACTTAAACAAATAACGTTTTTATTTTTAATCAACGATGTTATCACCCTCGTTATCAGCGACCTTTTGCTATCTATTGTGCAAATTTTCGATGTTGAACCAATAAAAATCAATTGGTTTTTGACCAAATATATGGAGAGGACATTAGATTAACGCATTTTCTGTTCATAGTCGCTAGGACAGTTTTCCATTAAAAATTGATTCACTTCATGCAATTGTTCACAGTATAGCTCTGCATTAAAAATGAAGGATTCCGTGAATTTCATTCGGAGAGGGCCACTGCCTTTTGCATTTTGGGTTGTTATACATGACCCATTTTCCAACTACAGTAATCAAGCGATCAAAAGACGCTTCTGAAAAATCAAAATTACTGGATTTGACCTTAGAAACCCACCTTAATGCTCTGTTTTAATTCCTCAATCCTATTTATTAAAATTTCCTGTCTGAAAACGAAGATCATAATTCCACAAACTGAGCACTGTAAAATTATAAAGACAAAAATTTTAACTATAATGAACAATTTAAATTCCTATAATTATTACTAAAAATAGAGATACAATAGGAGTTATAAAAATATATCTTTGTTAAAATATTTCGAAATATCGCCAGTATCAACCAATATAAATATATCTATCAATCAAGAGTGTATTTCTAGTGTCCTATTTTTTAATATGTAGATAATATATGTAGATAAAGTGTAAAATTAATATCATACACATTGTATAAATTCGATGTTTTATTGTATCGTAAAACAAGTTAAGATGATTTTTATGTGAGGTTACTGAAAACTGCATTGTTCCACGGTTTCCGCTAAAATTAACATCAAAGCTACACAAATAGCATACAAAAATCTTTCCAGTATGCAGAGATCGTTTTCGCAAATAAGGAAAATACCATCATTGCCCCATATGTGAACAGTAATAACAAACAAAGTGAAATTATTATTTGTAATTCATGGAATGTTGTCGTATAAAAATATATCAATAAATGTCCACGCACTCCAGATGGTTTACATCAAGATTTTACGGCTGAGTATTTTGAGTTAAATTACAAGCTATGTTACCGAAATACGTGCAAATGATCAGTCGTTGCAAATCTAATTAGACCACAAATATGCATGGGTAGATTTCCCGATACTAGTTTTATATAATTAATGGACACAAATACAACAAATAATTATTAAATTAGCAATAAAAATGTCACATGATCGCGGAGAAAAGAGTATTTTGTTCTCTATTTCAAATATGACCAACTGAACTAGATTTATTTAAGCAGTGATGTGCGGTGCTATCGTATATATTGTATATTAAATTGGAAAATAAGCAGTAATTTGTACTGAAGTTTCTTATACTTAGATAAATTTCCAGCGAACTGGCGTAGTCGCGGCAAGTACATTTTTCAAAAGATCTTTTCAAATAAAAGTTGCTGACAATTTTAATATACTTGTAAGAACAATTTTTTGATAACCCGTACCGATTTTGAGATATCGAAAAAGGTGATAATAGTAAGCCCACTTCCTATTGTGATATTGCTTTGAACATAAGACGTTCTTTTCCATATTGTAAGTGTTCAGTATAAAGTTTCATAACTCCAGATTTAATAGTTTGAGTTAGAATGCGAACAGAAACACACAGCACCAAAATTCTTGTACCAATTATGAAAAGCGTTTAATTTGGGAGGTGGTACACATACAAAAAGACACTAACGCTATAAATTTTAAAACTGGCACTCTCAATTTAAGCAAAATTTATAGTAATTTAATACTGTGATCCTGATTTTTCTAGATTGTTTTTTTCTTTTTCTTTTATTTATTAATTTAATTTTATTTTATTTTGTTATTTGACCAATGTTGAAACTAACTTTTCCACCTTGCTTTAGTTTCGACATCGATCAACTTAGTAACTAATATTTAAGAGATATAACCATTAACGAAATCATTGTAGAGCTGATCTTTAAGGTTGGTGTGTGGTCATTTTTGATGGCGTTGGGAGGTAAACACATTGGCATTAACTCGTATTAACTTGTACTTTATCCATTGTCTTTTTGCAGCAGTTCTACGTTTGCGTTGATTATTTCTTACATTAATTTAAGTTTTGATTTGTATTTTTGAAGAGGTCTGAACAATGTTGAATTCGTCTTAAATCAATTTTAGAGATTTGCTTTATTGTGTTATGTTTTATTATAATTGTTTATAAACTTACAATGAATTGAACATTGGTCATTCTAGTAGATTTTTGTTAATAGTTTACTTAGCTAGACTTTTACAATGGGAGTTTTGTTGCTTTAATATTAATTTCTAATATTGATTTTTATTAATATTGAATTAATATTGTCACAAATTCCAAGTGTTCCAATTTGATTCATTATAATACAATTTTTTAACAATTACATTTGTGGGTTAATTTATTTTGTTGCGATTTTAAATTGTATTATAATGAATTAAATATTGGTGGAATACACTCACTAGTTTCTTTAACAGTTTTCCTAAGTTTTGAGTAAATACTGGGGCATATAGGGTACATGCCGCGATAGGTTTTATATAATGTCATTTTAATATTGCTAAACGTGTTTTATGGGAAGAAATCATAAATTAAAATACGGCGAGTAATGTTTTTTAACATTTTACAACAATTACGAAATACACTCACTTTCACTCACCACCCATTAAGAATTAGACTACAATTTTGAAACTTCGGGAAAATAATGCTTTATTATGAACTAAGAAACAATGAAAGTTTCCGCCGAAAAAACTCAATTGTTATGTTTCCTGGACTATAAACCCTGCGTTTCTAATGATATTTTCGTTTTTGGATTCCGTAGCATTATTATCACCAACTTTCAATATTTTCTTCGTAGCACTTAATGAATGTCTGCCCACAAAATGTTTATTTTATTTTCAAACTGTCAAGTAGACGCATTGTAATGCCCACAGTGCGACGTCGTCGAAAGTTCAATACATCAAAATCATATCAATGACTTTGATAGATGCCGAATTATCGGTATGAAAGAGGCGACCACACTACAGTTGCTCGGATATGGTCTTTATGGTCCGAAGGAGGTATTCAGAGGCGGCGTCCTGCTGGAAGACCCGCCCGAAGAAGCAACGCTCGTGAAGACCGATTCATTAGGCGGATGGCTACCAGGGATCGATTTCAAACAACAACGTCGATTGCTGTAAATTGGACGAGAGCTTTGAACCGACACTTGTCGATGGCAACTATTTACAGACGAATTTCTTCCTTTGGGCTTCATTCATACCGTCCCTACCTTCGGCTTCCATTAACACCTTCCCATAAAGCAGCCAGACTTGCATGGTGTCAAGTACGGCAAGGGTGGGTTCATCAATGGAATGACATCGTCTTCAGTGATGAATCAAGGTTTTGTTTATGGGTGAATTATGGCGGTAGAAGGGTGCGGCTACATCGATGGGAAAGATGAAATTTGAAGAATGCCACTTTCCAACAAGACCCAATACTGCTGTGGTTGCAAGAAAGTTCCTGGAGCGGGTTGGATTGCAGATTTTGCCCTGACCTGCATGTTCCCCGGACTTGTCGCCGATTGACTATGTCTGGGATATGATGGGTCGGCGACTAAGACAAGTACCCAGGCAGAGGTTGCATGAAACGAGATACCCCAGGACGACATCGACCACTTAATAGACAGCATGATTAGAAGAGTTAATTCATGCAGAGCTACGCATGGGGATGCGACCCAGTACTATCTTTTTCTTGAAAAATGTTAATTTTTGTTTTGATTTTTTCAACTAAACTTTCATCGTTTCTTAGTTGATAATAAAGCATTATTTTACCGAAGTTCCAAAATTGTAGTCTAATTCTTAATGGGTGGTGTATTTCATATGAAAGTGAGCATATAAAATGTAACCTTAACTGCTATTACGTATTTGGTTTCCCGGGATATTTCTTCTGGGTTCTTCTGTGTTGTTTAATTGTGTCTCGACCAATGTTGTCTTTCGTTTGTCACTAGTAGTTTCTTCTATTTTAATATATACTACTTAAATCCTTCCAGTGTATGTCTAGAATTCATTTTGTCACTTGGTAAATATGGAATTATTTGTAAATTATATACCTGCCTTTTCTTGTATTTCTATGCCCCACTAGTCGTTCTTCGTAGAAAGTATTTATATATGTTTTATAACTTGATTTACATATCATCTCTATCAGCAACTACTATATTTTATTTGTCTTGCAATTGCTGCCACCATTTCGTTATCAAACGTATTGTATTATTTGTTTACAAAATGGTACTCGTATCTAACTATTTAAACTTTTTATTTAAACTACTTAAACTTTCATATTAACATTCTACATCAAAATTATATATATGTTTCCATTTATTATTATTTTTTAATCACCTTTGACCGTAAATATTTGGTTTTTATCGCTCGTTCTTTCTCTAAAGTTTCATACGTGATTTCTTTAACCATTAATTTAAATAACACTTATTAAAATAAGATCTGTGTCTTTAGACGTTCTTCATTAACTCTCGTTTTACATTGAACCCTTTTGTTTCCAACTAGTTTACGATTTTATTTATGACCGAATATACTTTTCCTTAATTATCTTGAAGTGTATGTGTAATTCATTTACAAATTATAGTTGGTTTTTTATTTAATTTCGTTTTATCGCCCCTGTAGTCTCTTACGCATGTTTTGCTTTACTTACATTCTCTACATTACGTTTTTATTCATTTATTTGATATGAAATTGTATTTTCAATTACTTTGCACTTTAATTGTCTTGGTTTTCATTTGAATAATTCCAAAGGTAAAGAAAACAAAATATGAATTAAAAGATACTAAATATAATAAGCCAGACTTATATTTAAGAAAACTTGAATATTAAACAATATGAAAAATAACGAAGACGAAAATAAGCAACTAAAACGTTAAACAAATATTTTACTGAGCCGAATCTAATTTAATAGGTGCACTAGTAGCTACCTACAATGTTAGCTTAGGACTATAAACCCTGCGTTTCTAATGATATTTTCGTTTTTGGATTCCGTAGCATCGTTTCTATCTTCCTATATGGTTTGAAAGTTGTATCGATGTTTTGTATACTAACGATGCTGCTTATCTTGTCCGTGGTCCCTCTGACATATGGTAAGAATGCTATTGCTGCTGGCTTTTCTTTTTCCTTTTCGTCCTTCTAGTTTCGTCTTAGTGGTCTGGATGCTCTGAGAATTTCCCGTTTTAAAAATCCATTCTGCGCCAATGCCTTGTGCATGTTGTCCATTTGTTTGTTCTTACTTCTTCCATCGACTATCCTTTCTGATCTTGTTATTAATGTTCTTGCTACTAAGTGGAATTGTCCCGGGTGGTGACTGAGCGTTGAAGTACCTATTGGTGTGAGTTTTCTTCCTGTATACTGTATGGCCGAGACTTTTGTCGTCTCTTTTCATTACCAAAACATCCACTTTCATTGTGAATTTTATAGCTGAATGTTGCTTGTTGAGGTGCTCCAGATCTTCGGGCATTTTGATGATTTTGCTCTTGGTATAGATACATACATCCCCGTAGAGATGTATAATGTTGGTGCGTAAGTTCTCGCGGCTGAAATACGTGCTTCTTGGTTCTCTGGTTGTGAACAGCGTTGTGGAAATGTTCCACAACGCCATCCTTCGACGGGAGGAGATTTTCCATCAATCAAGTCACACGTAAGAAAACAACGGTTACTATGCCGTTTAGCCTTTCTGCGACGCTGCCTTGATGACAGCATTGTACGAAATGCACCACACTACAACATTTGCGAAGATTCTACGGAAGGCAAGTTTAGCCTCAGTTCGCAATTCCATCCAAGTGACAAGATCTCAACTTAACGATATCAGCATGAGACTACTAGATCTGCATTTGAATATTTTAAACCAGATCGACCCAGCCCTATGGCAGAAGATTGACAATCTAGCACACATAAGAGGAGAGAACGTGCACATGCTGTCAAAAGAAACACAAAAGAAGAAATTCGACAAACTTAAAAAGTGCCATACAGAACAAGAGATATCCAGAGTATCACAAAGAGCGAAACCACCAAGAAGAAACATATCTAACGAAAAATACACTGCACTGAGGAAGCTACGAGACAACAAGAGCATTATCGTTTTACCAGCGGACAAAGGCAACGCTACAGTAGTGATGAACTCTGCCGACTACAAAAACAAAATGGCCGCGATACTAGAAGATCCTGCATATAAACCCATCGCAACCGATCCAACGAGATACCCGGAGAAGACGACAAAAAGAAAACTGAGGATGAGGAGAGCAAGAAAATAACTATATCAAGAGAAAAATAATCAAAATGCCCGAAGATATATGACCTACCGATGATCCAATACCGCTAAGTCCGATAGTGAGCTCAATTGGATCACCAATCCGATCTTTGGCAAGATTTCTAGCAAAACAGATACAACCTTTCGCCGAACAAGCAGCATCATATGTCAAGGACGCAGACCATCTCATCGAAATGAACCTTTCTGTGAAACCCGAGCACTTGTTGGTAAGCTTTGATGTAGTATCACTGTTTACACAATTCCCCGTAGACGACACCATGAAGATATTGGAACGGAAATACCAACCGCCGAAACACATCATGGAGCTAGAACCGCAAGAGATGCAAACAATGCGAAGAGAAAGGTCGTTCAGCATCAACCTGAAAAACGTAAGATGAGTGCGGCTGCTTTAAATATAGAGGAATTGAACAAAATGACAAAAGGCTGGGACGAAGAAACCCCGGAAGGAATTTTAAATTAGAGAAGACAAGCGATGGAAGTTTAAGTAGGATTGAATACAACCCCATGTTTACAAAAACATATCAAGGCGGTGATCGAAAATGTACAGATAATAAATGGTAGGTATTCATATTTGTTATTTCTCTAATATTTTTTTAATTAATTTAAATTTAAGGATTGGACAATTAGTGGATCAATTTAGTGTAAGAACACTCCAGTTGGCAGTAATACCTTTTCCAAGTGGAACAAGCTGTCTGCTGAAAAAAGTGGTGTGGGTATGAATCAAAGATAGATTACCAACCATAGTAATAGGTAAACAATTGTTTCTCATATGGTCAATTGGTGTCCAAGAACAAGAATTAATTAAAATTAGTGGACATAACAGTGCATCTTCACTTAAGCCATATCTACAACTAAATAAACAACGTCATTCGAATATTGTAAACAAAATTAGGTCACAATGGTCAGGCGTCTATACTGTCTATTCTTCTGACATGGTAGTTGAGGTTTCTGTTCCGTACCAAGCGGTGAAAAATGTGTCTCGAGAATTTAAACCGGGAAAACAAACATGTGAATATACGAAGGGTACTAGATGACCAGTGACTGTCACTACCCAAGACAATGTTAATAGTAATCACGATATGGTAATGACAGATAGACGACTGGCCATTCGCTGTGTAGCTGAAATTACGAATTTTTCTTATGGCACTATAGAAAATATTTTAACAAATATTTTGTTACGTTACTGGAAGAAGGATTTTCCATGCGTTATGTTGCAAATTTGTTAGGACCAAATCACTATAAGTCGCATAGTCGAACGCTTCAATCAGACAGGATCTTAAAATCGCAGGCCATGACAAACGGTCTAGGAATGCAAGGGATGGGCGCTTTCTGGGGTCTGCTCTTAGAAACAGAACAGTTACCAGTACAATGTTTTGGGGAGGAATTTGTTTTAGCGGTCGTACAGAGCTGGTTCCTATCCGTATGACAGTCATGAATGCGGATTATTATCTCGAAAATGTCATAGTTGAACATTTGATCCCTTCATAGGGCCTAATTTCGTATTCATGCAAGATAATGCTCGTCCCCACGTGGCTAGGCAAATGACTGAATACTTAAATACTTAAATAAAGTTCAATTAATGGAATGGGCGGCTAACAGTCCCAATTTGCATCCTATAGGACATCTATGGGATGCTCTTGAAAAGACAGTGCGTAGTCAAAGGCCCTCACCTTTTAACCATAATCAACTGGTAGATGCAGTATTAGCAGAATTGGAGAATATCACCCAAGATGTTATAGAAAATCTAATCTCCAGTATGCCAAGGCGAATGAATGTAGTTATAAGTAGAGGAGGCCATACACGTTACTAGGATCAGTTGAAACACGATAATGAAATTGTTTACGTTTTATTGTGTGTAGTTCATGTTCTACGAATTTTTAGCATTATTAATTAAGGAATAAAACATGACGTAAAATAAGGTCTTTTCTTGCCGGTTTCGGTTCAAAACAATTTCTCTGCTTCGTTTATAAATTTCTATGAACTTATCTATCATATCAATCGAATGCAAGAAAGCTTGTGCTTATTTAATGAAGGGGTTATTAATTTTGTCCAGGAGTTTATATATATTACCATGGTAATATCAAATGACAAAGAACTGGGTTAAGATGAAAATAAGAAACACCCGCGTAAATATTTACAACGAACGCAAGAATTATACGAAGACACAAAAATAAAGAAAAATAATAGTGATACAGTACTCAAAGCAATTCTGTATGCATATATACATATTATTTATTGCATAAAATGTATTATGATGGACATGCTATATAAACTTTTCTTTATTTTATTTGAAGATGGTTTCTAACTTTGTATCAATTGCAAACAAATTAGTATATAATTGCAACACCTTTTTTATTACACCTACTAACGCAACGTAATAGAAATAGCAATTACCAACTGACAATTTAACAAAACAACAAAACCGATCTAAATCGACGATGCGGCTTAAAATTATTATGACAATAATAGTACAATTAGTGCTATTCTAAAAGCAAATATTAGATCTTGATATAATCGCGATGAAAGGGGTTTTGTTTTATTTAATAAATGTAATTTGCAGGCATAAGTATCTACGGTCGAAGTAGAATGCGTACGTGCGTTCTTGTCTCAATTGCAATGTTTGTATTGATTATTTATCATCTGGCATTCTTATAGCGACATTATCGTAAGTCATATGCTTGCTTTGCATCAATCGTATTTCGGATACACCCAAATGTCAGGACACTCCGCCTTCTTAGACGTCACGTACGCCCACACATGGTTAGAACTAATCTCTTGGTGATGGTATTTATACATCTGCTCTAAACGCTTCTAATTATACGGCAATTACGAGAATTGTAGATTTTCACACCGATATTATTTTCCCTAGCGTGTCGGAATGAAGATAGGTTATTACGCTAAAGCGGTAAAGATAAAAATTATTGGAGATTATTAGTGGGGTATAAATATAACATAATATAATATGTGGGGAATAAATATAATATATTATGGAAATACTGCATTTCTTCTTTTGTACTAAATAAAATCACTTATCTAGTAAGGAATGTGATTACGTACTACTTAGAGTTGTCGACCATTGCGGATCATAAGAATATACCGACGCGACGGTCAAGAAACAGCGAAAATTTTAATTTAACTCTGGTTTAGATAATCTATGTTCTTGAGAAATAAAACAAGGGAGAGACCGAGAGGGGAAAGTGAGAGAATAACAAATGAAAATAAATTTAAGATAAATGAAAACAAATTGATTAATAGAAACTGGAAAACATAAAGAACTAAAAATAATTGAAAATGTAATGAAAATAAAAGAAAAAGGACTAATATACGTAATTAAATTGAAAATTAAATATATGGAAATTAAACAAAACAAAACTACAAAAATTGAAATAACAATTTAAAAAGTAATGGATCTCACAAACAAGAAAAATACATAAGCATTCAATTAACTAAATGGGGCGCAATATTAACTAAAATGGAACTGGCAACGAAATTAAGTAATTTAAGTAAACATGCTACAAATGCTCACGAAGCAACCTGAAATGGTTAATTTGTCAACAATGTCAAATGTGCAAACAAACTAAAAATTTGGATACTTTTTCTCATTTCAGCTGAGTTTTGATTAAATAAATTTTATTTGTGGTAAAAAACAAATATTTGTCTCTGGCCCTACTTGTTGAAGACACAAGAGTTTAATTCTTTTACAATTTAATTTCAAATAAAAATTGTTTCACCTACAGTCGAATGCAAAAAAAAAGTAGACAAAAACAGTTTCCTGTAATTGATTTTCCTCAAATTGTTGTTGTATAAATGTGGCTTTTCTCAGTAAGTTTTCTTAATTCATGTGATATTTGACTTATTTATTCAGTAACGGTGGTTCGGGGCTCTAGTTCGGGGTACCTACGCTTACGGCTCACCAGTTCATTAAAATATCACTGAAATGACAATACTGACGTTTACATGACATTGCTAATATCAAGTTTGTTCAAGCAGCCGAAAATTCCGTGTCTACTTTTTTTGCATTCGACTGTACATAGTGACTTCTTCAGAATGAATTACAAGTGAACTTAATATGTTTAACGTCGCACAAATTATGAACGGTGGGGGAAGTAATCGTAATTAACTAGTAACTATCTTTAACATTATAAAAATAAATTTAACAAGAGGGGTCTGTTAGTATGTAATTGGTCATTAAGTAAATCGTTTGAAGTTCTGTTTTTATTAATTTATAAGGAATCAATCAATTTAATTTTGTTTCCAAATTATAATTGAAATTATGGTTTTCTTCTGGAAGATTGTAGAAGTTTATACGAAGTGCCAAAGTGTAATAATTGGTGAAAGTGTAGTGCACAAGTGGCAAAATATTAACAACAAACGGCTGTGGAAGCAATTCAAAACCAATATTGTAGCGGATATGTAAAAATGAAACAAAGTTATACAATAATATTATCAGTACATCAGTAAAGTAAGCAACATCGTCGAACAACTAAAAACATTTGCCACAGGAACGAACATACGTACTTGTATGATGAAGACTAATTACCAGAAATTAATAGAGGTTTAAGACAACACATATTTAAGAATAATAGCGAAAGCAACGTCCAGACAGGTATAAAGAACTGAAAGTTGCGCTACAAAACAAAGTACAAGAAATCTACAAGAAATTGAAGAAAAATAAATAAGATCGGTGTATCAAGAAGGAAAAAAATGGAAGAGATGCAATCCTAGCAACGACTACTTTAAAATAAGAAGAGGAACGTTGGCGTACGAATAGGAAAGATTTATGCCAATATAGAAAAATATTTCCTGGATTTACTAAATGGACATGAGGAAAAGGACGATGAAAATTATGATATTGAAGAGTACATGATAATAATAGAGGAATCGGACGAGGATGAAGTCAAGAATATTATCAGACAGGATAAAAAAAGGCGAAATTGAGGCAGAAGTATTAAAGGCAGGAGAAGAGCGGTTATAGAAGTGGCTGTATGATCTTTTGCAAGAAATATGGAAAGATGCTTGATTCTTGTGCAAAAGATTTAATATGCCCAATGTATAAACAAGGAGAAACGATGCTGTGTGAAAATTATAGACATATCGCCCTGCTAGATATGCAACAAAATATTAACGACGATACTAAGGAACAAGTTGAGCAGTCATGCAAAAACAACATTGTGGGAATACCAACATTGTCTTAGGGGAATTAGATCTCTTTTCTAAAGGAAAAATCCAGACCACATGAGTACAAGAGATAGTTTTGCATCTCCTGTTCATACACTTTAAGCAGGCTTCTGATAAAAATGTATTACTATTATTAAAGTAATTCTAGCTACAAAAAAAGAAGTCATAAATCTGGTGGTTACATAGGGGGCTTAGGGAAACCCTCTTTCACCAGTACTCTTCAACGTGTTGGCCCAAATGATATAGACTTATAAAACGCTGAAGTAAGAAGATCAAAATTAGAAATAAATGAAATGAAGGCAAAACACGTGGTAATGCGACAGGAAACAGAACTCCAACTGCGACTAATATCATATAGGAGAGAACATAAATTCGTACCTAAGAGTAATAATAGAAGAAAAGGAAAAAGAAAACCTGTAAGTGAGGGCCAGGATAGCAAAGGGTATCAAACATTTGGATAATTAAGAGGTCTAATGCAATCAAAATATATATATATATATATATATGAAGAAAAAACATAAGGAAATCTTGTAAATACAAAATGGTTATAAGAGGCACGATAGCATGCGCAGGTGAGACGTACGTATGAAGAATCACCCCCTTTCAGAAATGCTGGGTAGATGGGAATAGAAAATGGTTGGACTAGAAGAGCAAACTGAGAACTTCATATGGAAACTAAAATAACACCTACATTAAAGCCCAAGCAATAGGGTGGACACTATGGGCAGAGAAGTTATGCCTAAAATGTATCTGTGCAAAGACCTACTTGGTATACGAGGGAAGCGGAGGTCAAGGGAAAGATGGTACAACAATGCGTTAGAAAGTATAAGAACTATAAATGTACGTGACCGGAAGCAATAATCGTTGAACAGGAGCGAATGGAGAAGAATAGTACAGGTATAAAAAAAGGAATGATACGTATACGTATATGGTATCATTGATTATATAACTATTATTATTATTATTACATAATACTGTATGTATAATTTAACTGCAAATGTAATGCAACGCCCTAGCCCTACAATGCTTGCAGAACATTTTAAATAAAATAACATCCATACCAAGTGTACACTGTACATATGGGATTTTTAACATGAGCAATGCAACAGATCATCATTTAATATTTTATTTTATAATACTAAACAAACCTGAATCTGTTTCAGTGCGATATAGAAAATACTGTATTCAAATATCTATTTAAGATCGACATACACCATCTCCCCTGGCATTGTACTCATATATACATTTATGGGTGAATATATTCTTTATTACTTCATAAACATGCTAAAAGTTTCTATACTTGCTAGCCCCAAATCAATATGGCTAGCAAAATCTATTGAAGAAATTATGCACTATACTTGAAGCTGTTGTGTAACTAAAATACCAGCTTATAGAGAATAATAATATAAATCATTGCGAAACCAAACGACTTTTGCTGTACGTAGCCAGCAGAAATGACACTTACATTAGCAGCTCAATAACAAGCTTTCAAATTCCAAGTGGAAAATTCTTAACCGGTCAATCTTAAGCAGGGAACCAATAACACATATGTTCCTGAAATAAATAAATATTTTGCTAACGTCGACGATTAAACTATTTCGCAATGTAATAATAATAAACATGCAAACTACAAGAGTTCGATTTAAATCTACTTGTGGAATGGGAAATATTAGTGTCCACACGAACTGCCTTACATACGCGTGTAATAAATGTTTTTCTAATTCATAGTGCATTCCCACACTGCTGCAGAACAGCCATTATTGTACCTTATTGAAGAACGCCAAAAGTGTTGCTGATTTACATCCCATAAGTCTCTTACCAGTGCTACCTAAAGTGCTATAGGAAGTGGTAGATCACCAATTGCGCAAATAACTTAGCAATATAACATTTTACGACCATATAAAAAGCATCAATATAATGATAACACAAAATTTTGTTAGTTTTCGATCGTAAACCGAACTGTTGTCAAGAGTGTCTTGGCAATAATGATTCTCATTTACGAAATCACGATCTGGCATTGTGTTCGCCGAAATAAAGTAACAAAAGTATAGTTTGTTTTTTAAAATAACATTTCGATGAAACGGAAAACCGACTAAATTGTCAATAGTTCAAACGTGGATACAAGATTAAAATTGAAAATGAAGAAGCAAAACAGCGATGTTCCATTCTATTAAATAATAGGCATACAAAAACGATATCAACTGTTATTCAATAAAAAGGAAATACAAAACGAAATAAAACAGGTAGTAGAAGAGGAAAGTAAAAAAAAATACAAAAAACAGACATGCTAGTAAACGAACAAAATTAATAGGAATGAAAGAAACGAAGAAGAGAATACTGGATACGCGGGTCAGGCGTGGACGCGGCTGAAAATGAAAGCGAAAGAGAAGCTTTACTTATAAAAGAAGAAATATGATAGTTGAAGAAACTATACTTAATGAAAGGCTATTATCCGTATACATCGAGAATATATACCGGGTGGAAAGTATCAAACCCGAACATAGCAGAATTGCATTGGAATATACGTTTATACATATTCCTGCTCCCCATTGCCACCGATAAAAATTATAATGACATCAAATGAAAGAGAATAATAAACGGCGTCAATTGATACTAAAATCATCTCTTAATACCTTATCATTAGTTTTTTACAAAGCAATTTAAATCAATTATGCAGTTGTCAAATCTGACAAATAGTGAGTTGTGCCGACAAAAGCACGGCCGCCCATAGTTTATAGCATCTGGGTTTTTAATATTAATTGCTTTGTAAAAAACTAATGATAAGGTATTAAGAGAAGATTTTAGTATCAATTGACGCCGTTTATTATTCTCTTTCGTTTGATGCCATTATAAGTTTTATCGGTGGAAATGGTGAGCAGGAATATGCATAAACGTATATTCCAATGCAATTCTGCTATGTTCGGGTTTGATACTTTCCACCCGGTATAATATACAATATATGCGATGATGACGTATGAGGTGAACAAGGATGTGAAAACAGAAGAAAAAGATAAATTATTTACAGACACAAAAAAAATAGTTAGCAGTGAGTGTAGAATAATAATAATAATAATAATAATAGGAGATATGAATGGAAGGGTGAGAAACGATAACATTTTTTGTGGTGTTTGTGGAGAAGTGGATAGCTGATAAAAAGACTGTTTTATTGCAGATACGCATTTAGAAGAAAGAAATATAGACAAACAAAAATCCTGTTGTGAAAATAAAAGGTAAACAGTAAAACAAAAGTGGGCAGAGTATAAAATATAATAATAAAGGCAGCAGAATAAACATATGGGAAGATGCGTGTGGTAAATAGGAACATAAAATGGCACAGTGATGGAGATATAAAACAAAAATTCTATGGTAATCGAGGAAAACAGCATTGTTAGAAAGAATAATTAAGAAAGAATGATAAAATACCTTGGAAATAAAATGGAAACGGCATGTGTGAAAAATCAAAATCGAGACAATAAAAATATCAAAGACAAAGAATGAAGTATGAAATAAAAGAGCAAAGATTATGTTAAATGGATGCGATCTCTTAGCGGGACACCACATAGAAAATAGAACTGTAAGCCGAATGTAAGCCGGAAACAAAACATTAATAAGAAAACAATGTGAAATAAAGGTATACATAAATCGGATGATATTGAAAAGGTATTTCCTAAAAGTCAAGCCATGACGAAATGGCTACAGGTATGATAAAAATCGAAGCCAAGTCGATCATAGACTCCAACATATATTAGTGTGGTATTAGAAAAAGAAGAAATGCGAGAAGAGTGGAGATTGGGAATAATAACATCATTATATAAAAGTGGAGATAGTAAACATACAGGGATATTACGCTAACTAGTTCAGTCGCAAAAATCCTCGAAATGATACTAGAATAGAGTCAGTTTGAACCAAACCGATCAGGTCAGAAGAGAAGCCGTTTTGATAATTCTGGAAAACGGGGGTGCTTGGAAGGTCTGATTAAAGGAATTAAAAGCTTATATCAAATGCCAATTAACTATATAAGGATGAGACATGAAAATAAGAAATTTTGTTTTTAATGTGTTAAATGAAGCCATAAAGGAATATGAAATAGACTGGGATTTGAAAAAAAATGATCATAGAAATTTGGTATGCAGATGACATGGTAATATTTTTAGCAGATACTGAATTAAACACATGAAATAAATAGACAGACTACCCTTACACTTGAAAGGAAAGCATTTAAATCAAGTAGAAAAATTGAAGTTTCTGGGATCAATTGTAAGGCAAGAAGGAAAAAGAGATAAGGCGATTAGAGAAAGTGTAACAAAATGTGGAAGATTCTTCAACAGCAATAAAAATGCATCCATTGGAAAGTCGAAAGAAGACACAAAACAACATAAAAGTGGAGACAATAAATAGCAATATAGAGGAATCATTATTGGACATGTAGAACGAATGGCCAAGACAAGATATTCGTATCGAGAAGAGTCAGAAGCAAACCAAGAGACAAACCCAAAAAAGATGGCAAAAATGAGTAAAACATACATAGACGGGGAAAGAAATGGGAAGAGAAATATGCGATAAACAGAAACGAATTGAAAAAGATATGGAAAACGCAAGCAACACATTCAACTGTACCCAACGACTTACACCCAGGAGGGTAGATTAAGTAAGTATCAATCTGGTTTCAGGCTCGGGTACACTGGCTTGCACGAAATTACTGATAATATTATTGAGGCTCTTTATTGAAAAAAACTTCAACATTTTTTTTTTTTTTTAATAATTATTTATTCCCCAACAACATTAACAAATGACATGACAATACTACTTAACTAAAATGAAACTAAATAACGAAAAAACTAATCTATTCTCAAAGAAAGCGAGAGTGGGGAAACAAAACTTTTCTTCAAAGCCACTAAGCCATAGCTTATCAGTGGCACTGTACGATTGTTCGTTTGCTTACAATTTTTCTTGGCGTGGATTAAAAATTAGTCTACTTGAGTAACCAGCTTTTTGTATTTTCTTTAACTTTTCGAATACTTCCTAAATTCCTTATATCTTCGGGTATCTGGTTAAAAATGGACGGTATCACATATGACATAGTCCTTGCTCCATAATTATTCGAATATCGAGGCACTTTGTAGAGCCCTCCATACTTAGCTCTGGTTCCATGTGAGTGAGATATCTTTTCTCGATAAGTGTGGTCATAAAAACTATTCATGATGACTTTGTACTTGTATAAATTTCTAATATTTAGTATTTTTAAAGATGTCTTGTATATTTCATCTATATTTGTTCCTGAGGGTACCATGTGTTTTACAATTCTATCTTGCATGAATCTTGAATGATTGTATTCGTTCCAAAAGATATGCCGATGCTGAGCCCCAAACTGATATACCATATCCGATCACTCATTCTACCAAGGCATGGTAAACAATTTTCAGAGCTGCTTTCGGTACTAAATATTTCAGATAGCAGAAACTACCAGCGAAGTGCCTGAGTCTTTTAACCAACTTTGCTATATGCTGATTCCATAAGAAATTCTTATCTATGTCTAAACCCAATATATATATATATATATATATTCTTCTATTTGTATTGTGCAGTTACATATTGTCAGTTCTTCTTCCGCTATGTTATGTATGCACTCCAAACTATGATTCATTACTTTGACTGGCCTTCTATCAGTTAATTTCGGCGGGTTCACATGTAGTAATTTTGTTTTCTCTTCATTTATTATCAGTTCCTTATCATGAGCCCAGCATTGAAATCTCCGATATTCTTTTTGCAAGTTTTTCTCCGCTGTAACCAAATCTTTATGTATTGAGACGATCACTGTATCATCCGCATACAACCAGTATTTACACTTATCAAAACACTGGCCAATATCGTTGACATAGAGCAAATATAGCATCGGGCCTAAAATACTTCCCTGCGGGACCCCCCTCGGAGCAAGTTCTTCCTTGCCTATTTCGTCCCCTATTTTTACCACATAAGTCCTATTTTTGAGGTAGTCTTCATACCATTCTTTCACTTTTCCCCGAATACCTAACCTCTCCAAAATTTCTATTAACTTGTCATGATTAATTACATCGAACGCTTTGGAAAAGTCTATAAACATACAAAGTATGTGCATTTTCTCATTTAATTTTGTATTTATGGTGTTAGCGAAATTTTCCAACAACATAATCGTGCCTTTCTTTTGCTGAAAACCGAATTGATTTTTATCTACAATGTTATTCTTTTGCAGATAACTCCATGTCTTTTCTGAGATATATCTCGCCATCACTTTTTCAATTACCGGTAGAATAGAAATGGGTCTGTAATTGTTATAAACATTGTGTTGTCCTTTTTTTATATATTGGCCTTACTATTGCCACTTTCATTCCTTTTGGAACAGTCCCCAATTTAATGGATTTGTTTATAATTCCTTTTATAAGAGAACTGAATAATTCTGCGAATTGTTTTACATCTTTTGTTCTAATAGTGTCAATCCCTGCTGATTTTGTCTCATCCAAACTATGAATAATTGCCTCTACTTCTCGAGAAGAGATATCATCTAATACCATAGATTGTACTAGCCTTGCTTTGTTACTTTTAAATAATACTTTCTCACAGGTGTGTACAATATCATCTACTTGAATTCTAAATACATCCGCAAAGTTGTTCGCTATTTCCACATGAGGTAACTTAAAGTATTTTATAATTGTTTCATCTACACCTTTTTTTTAGCCCTTCCTAATATTTCATTGATGTTTCTCCAAGTTTTCTTCATATCCCCTTTGGAATCGTTCAAAATCTTTGTGAAATATTCTTTTTTTGCCAGTTTTATTTTATAAGTGACTAGATTTCTTGCATTATTGTAACATTCTCTCAGTCTCCTGATCTGCACTATATTTTCTCTTGACCTTTTCCAAATTTGGAAGAGCTTATCTCTGTTACGTATTTCTTCTAGAATATGTTGAGTTATCCAAGGCTTAAGTGGGCGTCGTTCCTTTCTATCATGTTTTGTTGTGGCAGCGCTACAGGCTTCTTTATATACTTTAACTAATGTGTCGTATATTTCTTCTGCGTGGGGTATCTCGTCCAGGGCATCTAAATTCATCGATTCTTTTAATATTGAGGCAAACATGGTTCGATTAGTTTTAGAAACTCTGTTGATTAGCTTCTCCTCCTTTTCCCTTTCTACATTGTTCATCACAGAGGCGATCATGTAGTGGTCTGAAATTTTAGTTTGTATAACAGCACCACTTGTTTGACCGACTTGTTGCTTCATATATATATATGATCGATGCACGATTGCACCAAAACATCACTTCTGAATTCCTCCCTGGTGTAGCTGTCAATAATTCTCTCAAACCCATACGACAACAACACATTTTCATATTCTTGAGCAACATAGGAGTCTCCCAAGATCTATATTAGTGTCACCAATTAGCACTATCTGGTTATCTCTATATGTAGAAATGAATGACTCTAATTCATCTATAAATTGTCTAACACTATTGTTCGGCGGTCTGTAAATAGCTAGCACCGTAATATAATTGTTCTTTGAAGTATAATTTTTCACCATAATGGATTCGAAAGATTCAAATAGTTTACACACATGTTTAAAGTATAATTGTTTTTTAACATAAAAAACAATTCCACCACCCATATTGTCCTTTCTGCACTTATAAAACATATTATATTGTGAAATATCATATGTTCCCTCAATCACAACAAATTCCTCTTCACTAATACCTATTTCAGATAATATTAATACATCTAAGTTATTAATACATGTACTAATATATGAGAATAATTTATCAAAATGTGCTCTAATAGAGCGAATATTTAAATGTGCAACCGAAAACGTTTTGTATCCACTTATTACCGAGGTAATCCATTTTTCTAGAGAATCAGTGACTTGACACTTAACGTCCGTTTGTATTTCATTATCCACAAAAAACAGATCCATTGTTGAGATAATATAAACATAATTTTAACTTTAACAAACTTATTAACTTATTAATGAAACGTAATTATTTAATTTTTTCCAAATCTTACAAGCCCCGCATAAACCAAATTCTTGTACCCTCATCTTTTCTTGTCAATACGTTTTCATTTTGAACCCATACATATTTCCACCCTAACTCTCTCGCTTTCTTTTTAGTCTCCCATAGCACAGCCTTGTTGTAAGAGGACAATTGTTCTACAATATATATTTTTCCCGTAGACCTGGCGTCCACTATCTCACTGTTTAACATAGTTACTCTTCTTTTGTCCATTATGACATTCCGCAATTTTTTCGAATGCAATTGTACCATAATGGGTAATGTAATGTAATGTAATGCAATAATACCACAGTATATGAAATTGAAGCAATTTAGATTCTTTATCAAATGCCGTGAACATTTTTTTAAATTAAATCCACTAAAGTCGTCAGTAATATTGTTTGTAAGAGGGAAACACAGGTATAATATAAAACTTCATATTGGTAAGCTTATTCAATAATCATCAAAATCTTATATTCAAATCGATACGTATTTTCGCAACAACTTAAATTGCTACTATATGATGTATTAATTCTATCTCAATTTTATCACAAATTGGCTGGTGCGTAGTGGCCCAAGATGGATCGCAGGTGATTAGTACATGCAGCCTGCCTCTAGCAAACTTTTACAAAAAATACCGTACTGTTCAGGTGCATCACGAAGCGAGAAGCTTTTTTATCATTTTTGTCACGGCGTAAGTTCGTTCTCTTTTGTGTGTGACCTTTGACGATTGAATTGGAGTCTTGATGGTGTGCGACAAGTTTTGAGTTCAACGTCATTATTTGCATGCATTATTGTAGATATTATGGTCAGCCATAACACATCGTTGTCCCATTGTGGTGGATATTAACCTTTCTTTGTATTTGATTGACTTCAAAGTGGTCTGTTTTACGCATGTGTCGTGCGTGTAAAGTTTTCGTCGAAACAAAGTTTCTTTCTGGGAACCTCCCTACATACCACTTCGATCGCATAACCGTTAAGTCAGCGCCCGGCTTGTGACTTCATCGCCAACTGCAGTGACGTTGGCTCCCCTACCTCAACACGAGTTTTGTCAACTTTACACGACTGGAACGTTGACACGAGCTATGTGAACTCCATCAAAACCGAAACCGAGTTGAGTACTTCGCATGGATCAGTGTGCACCATCAACCTTGTTTTAAACGAGCGTATATATATATATATATATATATATATATACACGAAAGATGGTCTAATCTTACACCTCAATGGTGTAGTGAACATTAATTAAAACAGGTCCATGAAGACTAACTGGTGGATCGCTAGACAATATTGTTTCTGGGTTATTACCCTTCGTCAGTAGCGATTACCAAGAACCTTAGTTGTTGAAATACCTTTACATGTAGTGGCCATCAAAACTTCTTGGCGCGAGCCAATCACTCCTAATGAACCACTGACAACAGAACACTGACAAGACGATACCTTGTCTAACACCTCGCGGCGAGTAAACAAGACGACTGTCAAATGTCCAGTGTCAACATATAAAAGGATTGCTGCAATTAAGTTCAAAAACAATTCAAATTGAAAATGTGTCTTGTCAAATATGACAGAAAAATGTAAAATTTACACGAAAGATGGTCTAATCTTACACCTCAATGGTGTAGTGAACATTAATTAAAACAGGTCCATGAAGACTAACTGGGTAATAACCCAGAAACAATATTGTCTAGCGATCCACCAGTTAGTCTTCATGGACCTGTTTTAATTAATGTTCACTACACCATTGAGGTGTAAGATTAGACCATCTTTCGTGTAAATTTTACATTTTTCTGTCATATTTGACAAGACACATTTTCAATATATATATATATATATATATATATATATATATATATATATATATATATATATATATATATATATATATATATATATAGTTGCAGCAGAAACTCTCGTATTGATATTTCGGATGACGTTTGGTTTCAAAATAATGGTTTAGCTCAGTATTGGATTACAGACAAGTCATTTAATCGATTGGTTTGACCGCACTCAATTCTTTAACATATGTATAGTAAACTAATGTCTAATTGATTTATTCTAGCGTAATGAAACGTTCACTTTCTTTCCGTTAGTCGATTAGTTTTTATTTCTTTTCGTCGTCTAGCCTCGGTCGTTAGCTAACTACGGACTGGACTTCGTGGTAAATATTTGTTTTTATTATTAAAAAAATTCTCTCGCGTCATCGTTATGGTGGGACATTATTGTAGAGTTACCTTTGAAATACATCGGAACCATTTTGATGAGCTTTTGTTTAAATAAATCTTTGTGGTTAGTTTTATGGTCTTTCATTTTAGACTAACTTCGACCTGGCACAAGGGCTGTATAAATTTGTCAGATGGCGATCTAGCTTCCCACACTTTCAAGTCGAATTAGCCTAGATATTTCAGCCAAATATCAGTGCAACAATTAAACTAACCTTTCAAACGTATTTTGATTTCAGCCCTACTTTCTGTTGCCCTCTCTTGGTTTTATTTGTAAGCCCCATGCACTAGCGGAGGGGGGATAATAGTGGAATTATGAAACTCGAGTCAAGTTTTTCAAACAGAAGTAATGGTTTACTCCTATCACATTATTCCATATCTCAAAAAAGGTACGAGTTATTGAGTGGTTCCTATAAAGATATTGATATTTTAAACAACTGTACAGAACTGTACCGTTTTTGGGAGTCATTGAATTCCCATTCGTTCAACGTGTTTCGCCCAATGATTTTTTGATCACCATCGATTCCTTTTTCTCATATTTCCCATTTCATTTCTTCGCATCGAATTCTTCCTTAATCACTTCGACATTAGTGTCTTACTCGTCTTTTGCTCAGTGCCTAGAAAGAGAAAACATCCTGGTGCAGCGTACCATACGTTATTTCTAGTGCGCGAAACTATACTTTGGTGCTTGAGAATGAATCATTCAAAATGTGCTTTCTCTTCCATGCTTTATTACACACTTTTCTGAATACTGCAATTCCCTTGTCTCCCGGATTTTTTAGCATTTCGGCCCCGCAGATTTCCCGTTCTTCATTAATAGAATTGTGTCTCTTATCTCTTCGATTATTTCTTCTTCTTCTCCTGGCCTCACTTTATTTTCTTTCCTGTTTTTCTCTTTCTGACTATCATTAATTCCTCTTGTGTTAACATTTAAGAATGCTCCAAATTATTGCTTCCATCTCTTCATTTTTAGTTTAACTTGTCATTTCTCCTTCCTTTGTTTGTAGTGATCTCATTTGTGTTGTCCTTGCCTGTCTGATATTTGTAACTAATTTAAAAAACAATTTCCGATTAGTCTTACTATTTTCCTCCATCTTCTCCCCAAATTCTTCCAAACTCACTTGTTTGCTCGTTTTACCTACCCTTCGCTGTTCGTTATTTTTGTTCTATACCGTATGTCACCGGATTGAGTTTACATGTTTTGGCATTCCCTGTTTAGTTTGGAACTTATTTTTAGTTTACTTTCGATTTTTTTACATCAACTAGGCCATTACAGTTGGGCAAACACTATTTTAGTTCTAGGTAAACTACCTTTTCCGT
Source organism: Geotrupes spiniger (assembly GCA_959613385.1). Lineage (NCBI taxonomy): Eukaryota > Metazoa > Arthropoda > Insecta > Coleoptera > Geotrupidae > Geotrupes > Geotrupes spiniger. The sequence goes on along the minus strand of OY390736.1, from coordinate 5,693,490 downwards.
TCACAGTACGCCAAAGTGTTACTAAGAAATGTTGTTCAGAATGTAAAGCTATAACGTTATGCAATTTTCACAATGATCGGCCTACTTTGATAAAATCCAGTATTGGTCAGTATTGCAATTGAAACAGCAATGATAACATGAGGTGGCTTAATAATTACAAAAACAAAAACCATCGATTACATGTCAAGTATTTATTGTAGTATGATACGAGTCGTTATCTTTCATATGGTTAAAGTAATATCGCAAAACTGATTTTCATTGCGAAGTAATGACAATATTTTTACAATTAAATGCTAACGTTAAGACAGAAAATATGTTTAGTACAGTGTTAGGGACGTGGAAAAAGTTACCGTGGGAAAAGGAACTGCGACGGCGGACTGAATTATGCAGCCACGAAAGTGGAGGCTTAATAGAATAACTTTTAACTAACTGTTTTAATAATTTAATTAAATCTAAATATCTTCTATTTTTTTGTTTTTCTGAAAATGTGCATAACTCCATAATTTTACATTCTGAACAACTTTTCTTAGTAACACTTTGACGTACTGTGGACGGAAAAGGTAGTTTACCTAGAACTACAATAGTGTTTGTAAAACTGTAAAGGCCTACTTGATTTAAAAAAAATCAAATCGAAAGTAAACTAAAATTTTTGGTCAATCATACCTATTGTAAACTCAATCCGGGGACATACTGTATATTTAGTTGTACAATATTTCCTTTTATTGCTCGCTCGTGGGCGATCTCGATCATATATTGATAACTATACATTTTAGGTCTCTCATGACTCTCGTATCTATCACTTCGCTTGTTCTTCCCTTTTCTATTAATATATTGTCTATTATGGATTTATCATTCCTTCCTATACCGCGTGGTGTAAATGTATGGACTCTTTGTGGTTGAAGATTGTATTTGTGACTATTAGGTTATTCAGTCGACAAAGTCTATCATTCTAGTTCAGTTGCTCGTCCTTTTCTGTTCTGCGTGTTTACTCCCGTTCCAACATACCTATTTCCTACTCTACCCATCACATACATGTTGTCGCTAGTCTTTCAGTAACCAAATTTAAGTTATCACACTATTGGTCTTTCTTTTTTGTTGTTTCGTATTCATTTGGTCTATACATTGAAATAACTGTAACTTCCTTCGTTTTAATGTCTAGTGTTACAAAGACGATTCTTTCTGAATGTGCTCTTCGTTTCGTTATGTAGTTCTTTTGTTTATTATCACGCCCACCACAGCCGCAGGACTTTGTTCCTATTGCGGCCCATAATAAACACGTTTCCCTTTCCCAACATTTGCTCTCATTTCCCTTTTGTCTATGTTTCTGTTATGGCTATGATATCTAACTTCATCCTTTCAAACTCTTCAGTGATTTTCTCCTCCTTTCCATTTATTTCTCTTCTATTCCAATCTCCACATATATTTCTGGTTCATTTTCTTTTCTACTTTAATTTGTGTTTCTTGTTTCTTTCTCGGTTTCTTTTTCCATTTTTAAATTTATATTCTATATACATTGCCAGTTACATCCTCTTCTGCTTCTGTCCTTCCTGTTCTGTTCATATATTTTTTAAATTATCTCTTTCCCACTTTCTCTAGTTTCATCTCCATTCAATTCCCTCTACCGTAATCTTATTGTATCCTACTTCCAATTCTTTCCTTTTGCTCTTTCGTGTATTTCCATTTCTTTCATAATATTCGCTGTTCCCATTCTTTCTTTGTTAAATCGAGGCCTATGATTACTTTATCTGTTCATAGGTCTTCCAACTTTGTTTTATTCACCATCACCTTCATCTTGTCTTCCTACTCCTTCGGTTCAATCAGTAATATATTTTCTCGTAGTTTGGTTCTTTTACCTTTACCTCTACCTTTAGTTTCCCTTCCACAAAATTATTTAGCGTCTCTTTTAGTTTTCCACCTTATGTGTGTTAATTAAGAGAGCCATTGTTTTTTGTTTTCCTTTTGCTACCCAATCCCCATGCTTATTAGTTCTCTCTTTATCTCTCTATTTTCTTTGCATATTTCCTCATTTTCCTTACGTATTTATTCTTCTTGTCTCATCTTTATTAAATTCACTTTGTTCTGCCCTCGTCTCTTGCAACTCCTTTTTAATTTCCTCCTGATCCACATTTACCCTCGACTTTGTTATGTTGTTATGGTGTTTTCTGAACTTTTTACTTCTCCTAAAGGGTTGTCTGCTGTTCTTTTCCTGTATGCCTGGTCCGTTGAATACTCTCGTCACTTTCCATTTTAACCGCTTACTATTATTCTTCGAAATTACTAAATCGGTACCGTCCTGTTGTATATTCCTTTCGTACTTCAATACGTTTCTTAGACAAAATTCAAATAGTGTGCCATTCAACAATTAACAATAGCAAGAATTCTTTGCTAGGACACGAAAAGTCAACAAAAAAGCTTAATTGTTGAAAAAGTTTTTAAGTCATTTAATTAATAAACCTTGCGTTTTCTTGCGAGAATTGGTGAATTTGTTTGCATTACGTGAATTAAATATGCCTAGGCGCCATTGTAGACCAGTAGAAGTATCCCAAATTATTATTCTTCTGCGTGAAGGATATTCACAAAGAGAAGTTGCTGAAATTCTAAATACCAACAAATCGGTGGTGCAGAGGGCTGCAGCACGATTCAGAAACACTCGTAGTTTCAAAATAAGACCCGGACAAGGTGCTAAAAGAAAAACAACCCGCAGAGAGGATCGCTTTATTGAACTTCAGAGTTTAAGGAAGCGTTTTGTAACATCTCGTGAATTAAAAAATGATCTCCGATTGGCGACTGGAACAGAAATTTCTACCAAAACAGTAAGAAGGAGGCTAAAAGAAGTCAATGTGTCTGCCAGAAACCCAGCTACCGGTCCAACAACCGGTCTCACAGCTGCGCACAAAAGAAATCGCTTAAACTTTTGTCGAAATCACCAAGGTTGGGACGAGGAGCACTGGAAGTCCGTTTTGTTTTCCGACGAGTCCAGATTTCTGCTAAACAAGAATGACCGCCGACCAGGTGAAAGACCAGGTGAGCGATTTGCACCATGTACCATTAGAGAAGTTGACAAATTTGGTGGGGGTTCTGTAATGGTTTGGGGTGGCATACAGTTTAATGGTCGTACAGAATTGGTTTTGGTACGAAAAGACGAGATAATTGTACCCCATGTTCAACCATTTGCCGTAAAAATTTTGGCAATGGATTCATTTTTATGCAGGACAATGCCAAACCTCATACAGCTAACATTGTCACAGCCGTGTTTAGAGAAGCAAATATCCAATGTTTGGAGTGGCCTGCCAAAAGCCCTGATCTCAATCCTATTGAGCATCTCTGGGATCAATTGGGCAAAAAAATCAAACACGTACTAAGACCGCCAGTAACACTTGATGAGCTCTCTAACATGCTTATTCAAGAATCGAAGCAGATGCCTCAAGAAAAAATACAAAACTTAATCTCAAGCATGCCAAGAAGATTGGCATCGTGTATTGCTGCAAGAGGAGGGCATACACACTACTAAAAATGTAATTTTTTTGTAAATTAGTACCATTGGTATTTTAGTTTAATTTTTACCTCTTTTTGTTCAAGTCCACAAAAGTACATTTTGTTAATTTTAGTCGCTCTTAAATCAACTATACTGTAAGTAAACACACTTAAATTTGTATATGTATTCGTTTCATTAAATTTAGCTACTTTGTTTTAAATTTATTTTGAATTTTACTAGTGGTCCCTTAATTTTGTCCAGAAGTGTATTTGAATTTTAATGTGCCAATTATTTATAAACAAAAATAATTAAAATATCATAGTAACATGTAACGTATAGCCCCCCCCCCCCACACACACACACACACATAAATTGCAATGCATATTTTACATTTATTTGGTTAAATTTTATATGAAAATGTAATGTGGACTAAATAGATATACAATGACGTCTTCAATTACGTCCTTATAACCAGGTACTTTGTTATACAATATATTTTTATTGATAACTAAATAATTTTCTCTGTTGTTAATAGTGATTTAGTGTGCTGCTTTATTTGTAGTTTCGTTTTAATTAACACGGTTTAATCTTTCCAGAATTTGAACCAAAAACTTTTTAATAATTTTGAACTAAACACGTTCGTTTCTATGGATCTAGCGTCGTATTTGACACATTTGACGCTGAAAAGTTTCAAACAATTGCGCCCTTTCTTTATTGCCGTATTATAAACACGCGGAGACCATACCACACATACTTCCGTTATTTTCAAACTCTGGCAACCATAACGTCCCGGTGCACATTTTGTACCTACTAACCCTTGAATTGCCTGGGGTGACCTTTTCTTAAATTGAATTTCTAACATTAATTTAACTCGTTCTGTACGTCCATCGATGTATCGAAGTATTACCAAAAAATGCATTAAAATACTCTTTTTTCTATAACATTTTATTAGGTTATTTATTGATTAAAAAATATACCAAGAAGGCGCATTTTTCAGAATCAATTTATTACGATGCAATGTTGCTATAAAATACTTTCTAAGGAAATATTTCCCGCGAATGGTATACATTAGATTAATTTCCATTCTGCTTAGGTAAATGAACCAAATTTGTCATCTTCATCAGTATACTGCCAACCACAGTCTCCAATTTACTATTATAGTAGTGCTTAGGTAACATTACAGAACTTTTGCGAAATTTTAAAATAAATTCAGGGCGTAACTGTGTTATAGTTTGTGTAACGGTTTTCAGACAAACCTTACGTTAGTGGAATTACGCGTTAATATAATATAATAGCTGCTAATTTCAAAAATCCTATATGAAGTGAAACAATCAATAAATAAATCAATAAAATTATGTCAGTTATATAATAAATCAGAACTTTAATGTCAATTATATATTAAATTAGAATTTAAATTGAAAAAAAAATATCGTTGCTCATGCTTACCATACATGAACATACATTTTACATAAACGAATGTGAAATTAAAGCTGTTTTCAAAAAATGAAACCACATGGAGAAAAGACAACACAAATTGAATTAATGCATACGCATCACTTTGTTTTTGTATTAAAATTATGATGCGTTAAAAATTTAACAAAGATTACGAAATTTTAAATGAATTTCTATGGCACCTATAACTTAAAAGGCATTTAAAACATAATTCGTTTATTGATTCAAAACTAACAAATAACTCAAAATTAAAAACAGTTATCACTTCTAATAACTTTTTGAAATTTCAATGTTACTATAGAACATATATATAAAGTTCTTCTACGTTACACATTTGTGACTTCTGAAGTAAACGGTATTTTTCGTTTGTATATCAGTATACCTCACTAAACAATAAAAAAATATACAAATTAATTGTAGTTAGACGGTCGCCGTATCGTACACCGCCTTTTACCACGAAACTGTTAATTGCCAAATGTATCGAATACTAATTCTCTAAAGGTTTTGAAGTTAATTAGTGTGCCGTCGTTTTTGTTAAAATTAATTCAGAAGATTGTTGTTAATCAAATGAAATAATATGCCTATATTATTCCTTTATTGCAGTAAGGGTTTACGTCCAATGTCACTTTCAAAAAGTAAATTCCCTTAAGGTACATACGTATTAGGGCATTTCCGGTTATCTCTGTTCATATTGGACATTCCTAGTATTATTACAGGGCACACAGGAAACAATCGATCTAATAGACGATGATTTAGCTACCTTATCGAACTAAATTCTTAATATATATTCTTAGAAAATGGCTATATGCATAGACACAAATTATAATCTTTCAAAAATTGATAACTTTAAAATATCATTTAATGGAACCGTAATTAAATAGGTTACATCAGCCAAAAGTCTGTTGATAGATAAATATTTACACTTTGGAGATCATGTTAATAAAATATATAGCATGTCGTTCAAGGAACTAAATATTGTTAATCACTTAAAATATTCTCTAGATTTTAAAACCAAAATGTAATTAATAAAAAGCTTGATTCATCCAAACTTAGAGTATTGCAGTTCTGCTTATTATAAGTACGAAGGGTGCAAAATGCTTGCATGCGTTTTGTTTCGTCTATTCCTTATAGGGCATACATGATGAGTACCGACGAAATTAATATTAGTGCAAGATTCAAATACTACAAACTTGTTAAATCAAAATGCCCCTTATGATTCACTAATACGTCGTTCTCAGATGCATAATTTTAATATTAGATTTAACGACTATTCGATACCACATCACAAAACAGATTTCAAAAATTGTCCCTTATTTTCTAAATTCTGTCCTTCATTTAATTTCTTCATCGACGCATTTATATAAAAATGCGGTTATTGCATTACCAAAAACCCATGTGCTTACAATTAATATTATGCATAGGCTAGATCATATAGATATAAATATTACTTACGCTAAATCGTCATTGTTTCACTTAGTTTTAATTATTTAAACATTCTATTATAACCATTTATATAATTTGGGTACCGGGAAGACGGTTCACCGAACACGCCTTTTCGTATTTTGTATTTCTTATTCTACAACTAAATCACACAATACCCTAAATATATATATTTTTAATTTTCGCTGTCAAATATTTCAAATAGGTTACCCCGGCCTCCACCCATGCTAGGTCTAAATAATGGGGTCCATTAATAAACAAACAAACCAAAATAGAGAATTACTTGTATCGCAACCATGCTAAGAATGTCAGAATTGAAATTTCGTGACACTGTTTAATTTATAAACGATCTTCAAAAAGAAGCCCTCCAGATGTAATATTTTTGATAGCTTATAAAACAAAAGAAAATGAAAGCAATTGCTAAGTATTCATATGGCTATACTATACAAACTCTCTTAGTTAAAATATACAATGTAACGTAAAATCTTCTATTTCGTATACAGCGTATGCAAGTGTCGGGTTCTCCTATGTTCCCCCATCTTTCGTTCGAGTTCGATTGTTATCCTTTACGAACTGACGTTAATTCGCTACGGGTACAAAGCGCAGCGTTTGCACATTTTATTTAGTATGAAACGATTTTGTTTAAGTGCATTGAAACACTAAAATACTGCATATATATATATATATATATATATATATATATATATATATATATATATATATATATAGACACACACATCATTTACAAAATTTTATAAATTTATTTCAATAAATAAAATTTTAGTTTTTCGTTTTTCTTGGGAGGGCAACGCCCTTCTGTCTCCCCTGCACCAGCCGCCACTGTTTGAGTCGGATGCCTGAACAGAATGCGCATGGTTTTATCACGTATTCCACGGTCGTCTGTCATTTACAAATGAGATTCTTGAGTTCTCGCATCATAAAATCAGTTGTTTCCGTACCATTTTGTAGTTTCATTAATATGTTATTGTGTAGCATCCATAGACAATGGACCCTTATTGCCCCCAATTTCTGCACGAGAGATAATCTGTCTATATTTAGATTTCAACATTTATTACATATTTCCATATTCCTATGCTCCAAATATCCATATCTCTACAATCAATAAAATTTCTTTAATGAAAAATGAGTTCCCTGAACTAGTAGTTAGATTTTCTGCAATACTGTTTATTTTCGTCGGTCGTCGGTAAAAAAGTAGTAGGCTGTCACTGCAAATGTTTCACATGACCAACTTCTCTACACTGTGCCTCAATTTTTGATAGAGTTTTTTGTGAAATGGGAGGTTCTTTGGGGTGCCTCTCTTGGAACAACTGAACTACCTCGAATTACTTCCTACTTCTGTCTCAATATCCAATCATTTTTAAAGTTTCAATTGTAAGAGATTCCGTCAAATGTTTCCTTTCGGCCAAAAATATCGATTTTAATCAAGGAAGGGATTGTCACTGCCACAGCAAATGATTTAATGAATAATGGATAAAATCACATTAAATATATTAAAAACAATACAAAAAACTGTATGATACAATTGATAACACCTGACGATATTATAATATAAGAAAAGTAGTAAGTTTGCTCTGATCAAAAAACAATCAGTAAACGTTGCCCTTTTTTTCTAATTGTTGTTGTTATTGTGTTGGAGCGTTAACTAGTGTGGATTCAAAACGAAGATTTTTAATAGTAGCCTTCAAATTTATAAAAACATTTAACATATAACATATATAATTTTAAAAAATGCCTTTGTCACAGATCTGAAGAGCAGTAAAAAAAAACCAGTGCCATTTGAATTTAAAGTGGATCGGTTTACAAAAATATCATTCTTTTTGAAATTACTGAATTTATTCCTTAACTAGTGTCCCAACACTGATTAAACGCCCTTTTAGCTACATATGCTGGAATATTATTACTGGAGCAATGTTGATAATCCATAAATAATTAATATATGAATTATCATAGTGATTTAGAAAAGAATTTAATTGATAATAATTATATCTTTCGACCCTGAAATTAAGCAATATGTATTCCAAGTATAATTACTATATTGTGTGAATGATTAGTATATTTTATTATAATATTCGAAGTTAATTTTAAGGTACAAATCACCACCTATATATGAAGCGGATGAAGTAGCAAAAAAATATGCATCATAAAAAAATCGTTTTATTTTCAAGTACTTTGTGACTGTAGTACTTGTGTAGTAAACAAATATTTTGTTTGCGTCTAGCGGGAATATGGTACTGCGGATAGATAAAAACGCCACCTACCAAACACCTAATGAACTAAATTTTAAGTATGCTATATTCAAAGTCTTAAAACCTCTTTACTCCTTTCTTTTTATTTAAATTACAACGTTGAAAATGAGTGAAACGTGTGAACGTTTGAAAAGTGGACTAACAAATTAATAATAAAAACCTAAATGTGCATCATTTAGGTTTTTATAAATCGTTGTTACATAAATATGAATAATATTATAAATAAATGTTGTTCTGATATGCCAAATGTCCATTGAATATTGTTTCTTAAATTCACGGGGACACTACATCACACCACGAGTGGGGTTCAATCAATGCCATGTTCTGGGAAGTCGTTGAGTGACGACTCCCTCCTCCTTAGTCCTGTGTTATTACACAATGGATTATTATGTATATAATGTTTTCGAGTTAATCTCGAAAAATTGCGATCAATCATTTGCGCGTCCATAATATCCATCGATATTCCATTATTTCTGCATCATACTTAACTATTCGATAGATTTCTCGGCAGTGGTAATTATGTCTTCTGTTGTCGATTGGTTTGTGTAATTTGCGTACAAGCCGATTTTGGAATGTGTAGGACCTTTCCAGAAGGCCATTAACTATAATCAGAATCAACAGCGGTTCCAAAATTGCACCTTGCGGACCCATGAATTTTATTACAATTATTCCATGCATAATTGTCCGCGATCGACAATCGCTAGAAGATAAATTGAAATTTGTCAAACTAGGAAGCTCACCGTGAATATATGGATTGAATGTTTGTGGCTTACATTTAATTATTATATAAAATATTAGGTTTTGATATCACGAGCATTTAAGTTTAAGCTATGCCGAAAAATTTCATTACAATTTTATTAATTAATATAAGTTGAGATCAGTTGGGTTGTGCTGGGTTGGGTTTGTTTGGGTGATTCAGTTTTTACGACTTGATTAATTTTTTATTTTTTTACATATTTTATGTTTGTAACTGTTAAACTACAAAGCTCACACTGAATTTATAGCGATAGTGTGATATCAGCTTTTGATATCACGAGCTAGTAAGTTTTTTAAGTTACGCAGAAGCATGTCGTTATAGTTTTATTAATTATCAATGATGACTTTTCGGTTCACTTATCTCTGAAATAAATTCACGAGTTTGGGTTAAATTTAATTAAAGTTAAAATTAAAAGCCCTGAGTTGAGTTCAGTTGGGTTGAGTCAGTATTTACGGCTTGATTACTTTTTTTATTTAGATCCATCTTTATGTGTTTTATGTTATACTAAACTTTGTCGAACTCCGAAGCTCACAGTAAATATATCGTCTGAATGGATATCGCTTATGTTTAATTTTTATATAAATCATATATCAGCTATCGCGATATCACTAGTTTCTAAATTTAAGCTATACCCAACCATTTCGTTACAGTTTTATTAATTGCGTCATTTATTTTCAGTTCATTTCATACAGAAATCAATAACTGACTTTGTGTTAAATATCGTTAAAGTTAACGTTATAAGCTTTTGCGTTGAGTTCAGGTGGGTTGGATTGGGTTGGGTTGTGACTAATTTTTTATTTCGATACATTTTTAGTTAAACTGAACTCGCAAGCTCATAGTGAATATACTGCTTGAGTGTTTATTGATTACGCTTAATTTTTATACAAATTATGTCAGCTTTTGATATAATGAGCTTGTTTAAGTTTAAGCTATGCCTAATCATTTCTTTACAATTTTATTAATTCATTGATGACTTTGCAGTACACTTCATTGTGAAATAAATTCACAGTTGATTTACTTCAGTTTAATATAAACTCACAAACACCCCAGCCGTTCTAGCTGTAGTGCCTGACGACGGCGAAAAATATGACAACATAAAATCAAATTAGGTGCCCGAGAAATATCGAACATACTATGTGGAACATCACTGTGAGCATTTTTCATTTAATTTAAATCGTAAATAAACATTACCATTAAATGACAAATAGTAGAACAAATAATTACATTTTTATGTTGGCAATATGAACTAATAACAAACCATTTCCGTAGCGGCAATATATTTTTTTAATTGCTTAATGCATAGCGTATTGAAGCTTCCGATGTTGCTTTGACAATATTCATTTAAAGGAAACATGCACAAGTAGTGATTAAACCTGAGATAGATTTCATTTATTGTTAGGCTATATTTTAAAAAATCTCAATGTAAAATATTCGATTACATTACTAAATAAATGAAATAAATTACACACGCAATAGAGAAGTACACGTGAATTTTAGACGAGCAGATTGTGCTCTCCGAATTCTTATCCGCTTGAATTAAACCCATCGGTTAAAGGTGACACAATGACAAAATGTATAAATATTTAAAATACAACAGTTCTTTCGACTAAATTAAATTTGAAATACATAGAATTACATAGAAAATGTAAATATCTAATTGTTCTTTAACTCGGCGAATTTTAAACGAAAATAATATTAATAACCCATTAATTATGTACCAACAATCGCCCATGTTCTCAATCCAATGTCAATTATGAAACAAATTCAAATAATTATTAAATATTATATTAGAATTTACGGTTTTTCATTTATAGCATTTTGATATTGCTGCTGTAGACCCGAAATGTATCACTGGTATATGAAGAAACATATCGTCAGAAATACAAATATTCAGACCAAAAAATTTAATTTAATTTGCATGGATTAATGTAATAAATAAAACAATTCATTTTTATTTTACACCACGTCACGTAATTAAGTTCATCATAAAGTAAATGTCAGATGTACCATTATTAAATAAATGATTAATATAATTAATTCACTCAAAATTACTATTCACTATTTTTTAAAATACGAACCCTTATAAATAATCTTATTGCGTTAAATTAAAAATAATTTGTAGACATGTTATCAGTACGTTATTAGTTTTTCCTTGCACACATAATAGTTATTAATAGATCTCGTGTACGTATTTAATTATTAACGTATCAAAGTTTCCTGTCGAACTATCTTGATCGAGTTTACTCCATTTCGTTCAATATATGATCTATTCTTTGATTTCATTTCACAATTAATCAGAGGAATAAATTAAATAGTCGTTTAATAAATTGCAATTGTGCTATTATATTAATTCGAAAATTGATAGTTTATAGCACATTTGTTTACATTCGTAAGTAACAAATTATTGATTTTAATATTGACAGTATTATTTTATATACTAGTTACTGGTGAAAATTTGTAAATAATAAAGTACGTGTCATCCCAAACGTAATTAGAAAATCCGCTCACTTCACGGCAGGTTTATAAAACAGCACGCGATTTGCACATATCGTATCTATCTCCTGCAGATCATTCCAGGATCTAAGCAAATCGGGGATCGGGGGGCGGCGTCCCACTCACATACACACGCTAGTGGCCCGTCTGACTCAGTTCTAAGACACACTCTACTTCAGCAGCAACAAGAAACTTTTAAGTCTCCTCAGTGCAAGACCAACTACAACTAACCGCGTACCGAACCGAACAAACCGCATTTAATATCACAAAATTTTACGGCTGGAACATTTGTATATAAAACTAGTAAATTGTGTACGAATCGTCGCGTGTTTGTATATAAACTGTGTATACAATATTTATGTATACAACTCGTTACGAGTATCAAATGTTTGTAATATAACCAGGCAGTAAGTCATTGAAGATTAAATTGTTTGGACAAGGATATAGTATCGAGTAAATGTTTACCGAATAAAGTCTGCACAACATGATGAAGGAACAGCAGTTAACTGAGGTTAGTGGATCTGACCAGTTGCCCGTTGTCCACCAACAAACCATAAATATTCAACAGCATCTTCACCATTTGCATCTTCATCAACATCAGCACAGTGTTATTCTTTCGACTGATCAACAGGCTCTGGACACACAACATGTCGCTCCAGAAAGTACAGCTCCGGATCCGGACACCAAACCTTCCAGTTCCGAAAAGAAATCTGGCATGCGACGGCAAGAAAAACCACCGTATTCCTACATAGCTCTCATAGTTATGGCCATTCAACATTCGCCGACGAAAAAACTAACTCTTAGTGAAATTTATACGTTCCTACAACAAAGATTTCCGTTCTTCAGAGGTTCGTATCAAGGATGGAAAAATTCAGTGAGACATAATTTATCGCTTAACGAATGTTTTATAAAGTTGCCGAAAGGATTAGGACGACCTGGAAAGGGACATTATTGGACAATTGATCCCGCTAGTGAATTTATGTTCGAAGAAGGTTCGTTTAGAAGAAGACCGCGCGGTTTTAGGAGAAAATGTCAAGCAATGAAACCGCAATATCACCCGGCAACATTCTTCACCAACAACATGCCCGGAATGGTAAATCAAACTGGTGGGTACGACCATCAAAGTTTAGTGCAACCTCAAGAATATTCGACATGTTCTTACAATACTCCACCAACTCAGGTCTCATCGGTTAGCGGTTCCCATTATTCCAGTTACGACTATGCCGGCGTTTACCAACAGCAATCTGACAGAGATTGGAGTTCGGCACCTGGGATATTACCTCCATATCCGGATCCATCAATAAGTAGTACTTATTTAAAAGCTCCACTTAGTCCAATTCAAGGAAATCAAGAATGTTTAACACCGCCGCCAGCGTCGGACTATAATTATCAATATGGCATCGCTTCGCCTTCAACTGAAAACAGTAAGTTTTTTATATTATTCAATTTTTTTGCGTCACGTAAAACAGCGCTAGATAAAATATCCGCTCGGCGTGACGCGGTGTCAACAAATATGTTATTATTGTAACCTTAGACTTGCGTTAAACAATTGACAAGATGACATGACATTTGACATCTCTTCGTTGCATTACGTTTTACTTTGTGGGTGGTCCGTAACTACTTCTGCCAAAACATACAGCCCGGTATCACTAAAATATTCCATACCAAACTTTATTTCATTAACTCGAATATTTCACAATAAGCAAATCGAACTACAAAAGCATCTGAATTAATAAATATTAACGGTAATGGTCTTACCAAAACCAAACAGACATCTCATAGTAAATAGAAACTCAGAACGTATAATTTGTTTAATAATGGAATAAACATTTAGAGTTCTCATAAATAAATAAATATTAAATCGATTATTTTTGTTTAGATGTAATATAAATTATTAAGTAATTATTAACTGATCGAATAGTTTTCACGTAAATATATTGTTTTAATACCAAATAGGTATGTTTTGCAAGTTTTCACTAATTTAGCAAATTTTTACTAAGTAATGACGGGAAATATTATATTGATTGATATTTAATTGTCCTGCAAGAAAGTATAATTGAAGTTTTTATAATTATTTTTAATATCTATAATGTTCACATTATTTTTCGCGCTTTCAATTTAAATCTGACAAATTGTTTGAAATACTTATTTAAAATGATATTATTTTATTCGTCCAAAAATCCTAATGTGGGCATTTGTTATCTCTTTAACATGAAAATTAAATTAATTAATTCCTAGCAAAAAAAAAACAATTGCTGATTAATTAATTCGTTCAAATTTGCAAAAATACAATTACGATTTTTTAATAGCCTTTTTGATATAATTCGATTTATAATATATTTTCGAGATTACGATTTTAACGGTGTTTAACTTTTTGCGATTTATAGCGATTTCTTAGGTTTGGTTAATGATTTAACAATTTATAAATTTTTCGGCTTTCTAAACATATAATTTTTACAATCCTTATGATTTTTAACAATTTTATCAACTTGCTCCATTTTCTTACGATTCCTAATGATTTGTTATTTACCTCTTCTCCGATTGCAATGATTTTTAAAGATTTTAATTTATTTTTTTGACAATTTTTCGATTTTTTTTATTCCTGTCCCTGTTTTAGTCCAGTTCATTACCCGAGATATATGTTTCCTATATTTATATAAACAAAGATTTTTACCATTTTTCAATATAGTTCAATTTATAATTTTTTATGAAATTTTTTTGTCACTCTTGCTATTTACTTTTTTGGCTTTATCTAGTTTTTACAATTTATAATCAATTTACTATTTTCAGAATTTTTTTTAATTACGATTTATGATAATTTTCAAATATTTTTTCGTTCGTTTTTACAATTAATAAAGATTTCTTCGTTTTTTTACATTTTTTTAATAATTTATATTGTCTTCGATATCATAATTTTAATTATTTACATTTTTAACAATGTTTCATGATTTTTAACAATGTTTTCTAATGATTTCTTTTGATTTTATTCTTTTTCAATCATAACGATTTTTGCGACTCTTTAAATTCATTCCGACAAGGTTTCAATATAACGATATTTTCTTCAATTTGTGACGCTTTGATAATTTGCAATTTTCATAATTTTTTCTGACTAAAAGTTGTAATGATTTTTGACGATTTTGATTGTTAAAATTTTTTATAATTTGCTTTTGATATTTAAATTTTTACGAATTACAATTATTTTTCCCGAATTTTACCATATTTACTATTTTGATCTTGTAAGGTTTATTTTTGACTATTACCATTTATTTTACAATTCCATATGATTTTCTCTTCTATGATTCTTAATTATTAATGATTTATTTACAAATTATAGCGACGTTTTCTATTTTTAAGGTGTTAATTATTTTTAACGTTGTTTAACGATTTTTAGCATTTTTTATGGATTTTTAACATTATTGTTTTGATTTTTTACAAATTAATTTTTTAATTGTTATTTATTTTCAAATTTTTCGACTGATAATATATTATGTATATTGTTCCAGTTTTAATGATTTTCAATGATTTCTACAATTTTTCACTTTTTTAATATATTTTCAGGATAATTTTTGTTTTAAATGCAATGATTTTATCGATTTTTAGAATTTATAACCATTTATAATTATATTAAATTTTACAATTTATAACAATATGTTACATCGATTTGTTCCATTTTAACATATTTTTTTCAATTTGTGTGAGATGGATTGTAAATTAATTCACAATCACAATCGCTTATTTTGCTCACTAAACCATTACACTCGTCCTATATGTATGGTGTACAAAGTATCATGTTGAAAAATAAAAACATTTTGTTCCAGTAAAATATTATTTGCCTGCTTATGTAGGGAATTTTTCATCCCGTATTAAACATTGTTTTATATCTTGTTAATAAAGTTTAATAAAAATTTTAAATTATTTGTAACTTCTTATAAACGTCAGTTTCATAAAAATAAATGCAATTAAATTCACGTTCTAATAATAAAATATTTTCGAAAATTTATTTTGTGATAGGTTAAATAAAAACTGATGTTATTGAAACAGATTTTAGAAATTTACAAACTCTTCCCAACTTATATAATTAGCTCTTCCATTCATGAAGAAGACAGACATGGAATTTGAATCTTCGGAAATATTTAAATTTCAATGGATTTTTGGTTGCACATTTAAAATAGCATTTAAAAAATTAGTGCTTTAATGCATTTCCAGTATTCAAAAAAATGTAAAATAAGTTTAATCGTTGTTTTTAAAATTAACGTTGCATGTGAGGTAAATGTAGATCTTTCTCTACTTAAATTACTTAAAAAAATGTTTAGTACAATTTAGCAGAGAGTTAAATATTTTGTTACATTTGATATTTCAATTTTGTACAATTCGAGAGTTTTGAATGCTATTTATTACGTGCATTTAACGTGCATATTATAGGACTTGGTAGACATTGAACATACCCAGGAGCTTCTAACCACTTGGGTGGCATCTTGTTCCATTGCAGTACCTTCCATGAAACTAAATTTTTGTAATTTTGGATACAAACGAAATTTCACCCAGTGCCCGGCTTAAAATTATAGTAAACTCCTTTTACATTTCATTGCATATGTGTGGACGAACATAATAGAATTGTGATATGAAGCAAATTATAAACGAGAACGTAAAAGCTAAAAAAATGTAGAAATCAAATTCGAAATAGTCAATAATATCAATACTTTATTCGGTCTGAATGTACATTTCGACAACTATGTACATTCTGTTTGAATAAAGTGCTGTGTGGGGGAATATTTATTTTATTTTATTTTTTTCCAACCGCCCAATCGATTTCCTATTATCATTAACTATAAATATGTTTAATAAGAAAATAAAATAGCGACATAAATGTATAAGGTAAACAAATTAATAATAATTCATACGAAAAAATCCACGATTGAAATACAAATTAAAAATCAGCTGCAAAGATTAGGAGGAAAAATTTGCAAAAATGAATATATTTTTTTAAATTAATTAAAGGAAGATACTTTAATGTGAACCATGTTTTAACACTGCGCACACTTCAGTTTTCTGCATTATTCAGAGAACTTCTAAACTCGAAGAAAATAATTTATAATTATGCCGAAACTTATTCATCCATGCTCGTATGATAAAACCCATTAATACTGCTGATTTTCGGTCAGAAAAAAATATATGAAAAACATCTTTCAACGTTAATTGATGTAATGTATGTTACTAAATCCACTATATGGTGCATATATTTCGAAAACATACATATAATATATTTTAAAAAATATGCGTGCATACATATATACTATATACATATATATTGTATGTATTGTGTGGGACAAATGATTTGAAAAAAAGAACCTAAGCCTAACAGCAAAATATGGAATTTTAAACTATAATATTAATGGTACATCTTTTAGCAACATGAAAACTAATCACGGACAATGGTCTTCAAATATAAAAATAAATGCATAATGAAATGATAGTTAATGAAAAGGAATCGAAAATAAATGGGACTAAACTAATTAAATGCAAATTAATATAGAATACACAAACTAAATAGAAACATAGCAACTGAATGTGAAATAAATGCAAAATACATATAAAATACGATAATGTAAACCATAAATACACAAAACCACTCAATCGAAAATAATGAATTTATAATGGCAACAAATTAGAATAAATTAATAATTTTAACAAACGAAATATGCTGCAAAATGAACGATAAAAAATAAATAAATCACACGAAACAACTAGAAAATAAATTAAAAGCAAATAACATGAAAAATATATGAAAATAACATTCGCCTGGGTTGAGTTTGTTTTGACGAAAAAAAAATGAAAACTATGAAAGACGACAAACCTAAAAAATCAAAGTAACGAAATAAAAACATGAGAAAGTGACACCATAAAAATAATAACACTGACGTGAATAAAACGAAATAAACGAAAGCATTCGACCAGACGCTAAAACCTAGAAAAAAATCGGGACAAAATGAATGCGAAATAATTGAAACCAAACAAATTACCGTAAACTACACTAAAACACCAATCAACATAACACAACTGAACCCAACCCCTTCGGACGATATTCGGGTCCACTAACAGAATTTTTCTAAAAATCCGTGCCCGCAATTGTTGTTTCCATACATTTTTTGACAAAATTATGACCAAATTTCTTCTATTGGTCGAGCTTAAGGGACATTTAAGGAGTATCTTCTCTCGGCATATAATTCATGTTACTGTTCCAAACATTAATGATTCCACCTGGAATAATGGCACTAAGCGAGATCATGCAAAAATAACTTTCTGATGATATTACTAAAATTAAACATTTTCGTTATAAAGCCCAGCATCGACAGCTTTTCGTCCTGAACTTGGCCAACATAGTTTTGAAATCCCAGCATCTGGAATCGCACAGTAAACTAAAACTTTGTCAGAAAATTTCGCTTTTGCTATGAATTTTACTTCTTTTGGGCAGTTTTAAATAGGATAGGTGTAAGATGTATTATTACCTTTCATTTTAAAATGTAATATTTCTCAACATCTTATGTAATCAAACGGTTCCTCACAAAGTGCCTTCGCTTCAGACCTTTGCCTCGGAGTATTTGGAACACTTCCTTCTTTTTCGATAATGCACAACTTTTGTAATGGCGACCCAGGTTTCGGCTAAAGACAGCAATTTTATCTTTAGCGGATTGTGCCAGTTTAATTATTGTTTTGTGCCAAAACATGAGGTCTTGCAGTTTTCGGCAAATTAGTGCAATGTAAACCCTCTATTCATTATATTATTGCGCTATAAATCATTGTATGGTTAATATTTTGATCTCTGAACGAATTACAAGTTTGTATATCATTTTGAACTTAGTTAATGAATAAAATTAATGTTTACCAATAACAACATGATTTCATGATCTAGATCAGGCATAAAAATCCATTTGAAACTCAAAGTGTCTTGGCAAGACGTTTAAGGTCAAGTGGCACCCAGTAGGCCAGCCAATTTATTTGCAATCTTTACCTCTATAATATTTTATGTTGTCATGGAAATCTCACTTTCAGTCCTTTGTTCGCAGAATTTTATTATCTGGATTTTTATCTTCAATTATTAATTTTATCAACAAAAATTGTATTTTTATTAGGCATATTTACTGTATATAACTAAAATCAAATATTTACAAAACTACTACAGCCACTAGATATATAATGGAGTTTAATAACGAAATAATCAGAGAAGATTTCATTATTTCAGTAACTCTGCGTATCGTATCCAATTATTAGCTCGTCACCGCTAACGCTAATCGACATTTTCACCGCGGACAGATTGCAACAAAATTTGTAACATAAATAAAACTTGCATTGTAAATTATTTAATTGGATAAACGAATTATGTAACCTGTAACAAAATAAGGATAAAGAAATAATTAATATTTAAATGAAGAATATTGATATAAAATTATATAAAAATTTAAGTGCATCTTATTTATTAACATTTTTAACTTTTCGCGCATTTCAACATTTACACGTTTTTACTACGTTAATCAGCAAAAAAAAACACCAATTTATTACATTCAACTCAACGAAAGGGTTCATCGGATTCGACGCTTCCCTAATTGGTTTCCGGTCGTTGATACTGATTGCTTTGCTGGTTTTTTCTGCGTCGTTGGTTCTGTTGATTGCGTGGTGTTTGGCATCTGTTTCTTTTTCTTTTGTACTAACTTGGTTAGTCCTGGTTTCCATATGAGTGTTAGCCTTTGTGTATTGTCGCTCGTGTTTAAGTTGTTCGGTCGTTTTTCGATTTCTATGGCTTCTCGTATGTTCGATGTTGGCTATCATCTTAGTGTTTTCTTGTCTGTGGTGAAGATGGTCTTGATCTCATTTTTCTTTAGTACTCTGTTTATTTTATCAGTGGTGCGTTTTTCGTATGGGAAGTAGGCTTTGGTGAGTATTTTTCTTCTTGTTCTGGATCTTTTTCAAATTTTCGTGGTCTCCGAGTCAATTTTATCTTTCTCTGGCCGTAACCATTTTGGAGTAGCGCTGTCTTGATCTCATCAAAAGATCACAACGATTAGCGGGCAACGAAAGCCGACAAAAGGAAATGGGAACCATCAAAACAGCGCCACTCCAAAACGGTTACAGCCAGAGAAAGATAAAATTGACTCTGAGACCACCACCCATACCTGAAAGGCACCACGGACAAAATAAGACTACTAAAGAAAAACGAGATCAAGACCATCTTCAATACAGACAAGAAAATCAACACGATTCTACCACATCCGAAGACAAAAATCAACCTCGAGAGCCAAGGAGTTTACGAATCTATGTATGTGTTACATCGATCAAAATAACTGAAGAATCAACGTCAGAAAAGATGAACACTAAAATGCGGTGGAAAAGGACGAGATAATTTCATCCCTGGCCCAGCACGCCAAAACCACCTCACACGCGATCCATTTCAAAAACACTAAGACGATAGCCAACATCGAACACTATACAAGAAGAATCACCAGAGAAGCCATAGAAATGGAAAAACGACAGAACAACTTAAACACGAGGGACAATACACAAAGGCTACCACTCACATGGAAACCAGCACTAACTAAGTTAATACAAAAGAAAAAGAAACAGATGCCAAACACCACACAATCAACAGAACCAACGACGCTGAAAACCCCACAATAAGTTGAAACCGGTACGAATTATCGAAAAAATATTCTTATAAATATTAAAGATACTGGTATTTCATCGCTACTGCAAGAGTTTGCTAGAAATTTAGTTAAGTATAAGAAGTTCCCTTATTCATCTTTTATTTTTCCGCATCGGTTTCGTCCCCCAATTGCCCTTAACTTGCCTTCCCTCCCTCATCCTTTACGGATGCCATTTTATTTATTTTTCTTTTATTATTTCTTTTGTGGATTTAAAATGCCTCATAATGTGGATTTAATGCCCTCTTATCTTGCTCCTACTACTTTTCTGTGATATTTCATTTCCGCTGCTTGAAGTCTTTTTTCCTGTCGCTTTGTTAATTTCCAAATCTCGCTTTCATTGGTTGGTAGATTGCCTTATATACTGTTGTCATAATAACTAAAATTTTCGACAAATGTTTAAATTCGTCGAAAGAATTCTTTACGCATTTAAAAAACTTGGTCTGGTGTATTAGTAATCTCGCGTGGGTTGGGGTATCATTATATTGATTATTACCCTCATGTAAAATTAACCAATCATATTACAGCATTGCAATGGCTTTTCTCAATTCAATGAACATTAATAACCGATAACAACCCTGGGAAGAGGGAAATTACCGCGATAATTATGCTTGTTGACGTAACCATGACAACGAGCTAAATTCAGACATTAAGAAACTTCAACCATGTCACGTTTTGGTTGTGCTTCTTTGTCAACTATCGATGAATCTTTGAAAGCACCATCAAATGTATATTATAATAATTGTACCATCAATAATTATTATAATAAATAATGTTTTGCTTTATTCGGGTAATAATCATCCGAATGTCCTTCGTGTTTATAAAATTATCTTCAATTCGACACCTTGACAGAACTCAAAATGTGTTGCCTAGTAATAATTTTTCGTTCTGTCAAAAATGGTGTCTCATTATCGATAATTTTACAAACACTCGTGACATTACATATGATAATTTCGTAACATTTTGAAATTGTTACTAATATGATTTCCTAAAACAAAACAAAATACTGGTTCACCCTGAAGGCGTAATAATTATTGCGATGATAGAAATAATTATATAGAAAGTTAAAGAAAAAATGTTTCTGGATTTATATATTTTTGCTACTTCGACGTGGATTTAATACGTTTTGTGATGTCTTAGTTAGATTATGTATTAGTAATATCAAAGCTAATTAGCTAAATTTAATTTAGTTCTTCATGAGAAAATAATCATTCGTAATAGTTTGTTGATAGTTGAAAGTTGAAAGTAAAACTCAACGTTCTTCAAAAACTTGTAAGCATTTTGCTTGTTTAACAAAAATATTATTTTCTAGCTTTCTAGCACCTTAATCATTAAAAACTTCCTTGCAGTTTTTAAAAATGATTTTCTGCATCAACTTTCCCCTCTAAACTCGAGCGTTTGTCTAAATTTAGACCGTTACAATACCTATCAAAAATGGATCTGTGCAACTGAAACGCACAATAAATTTAAAAATAGCCAATGTGCATAACATTCGAATTATACTTTATACTTATACTTTAGTAACTAATTTGCGCCCCCAGGTCAACTGCTGTTTATTAGAGCTTAGACGTTAATTGTAATTTCGGGCGTTGAAATTCATTTAATTCTCTTTCCTGATGGTTCAATTGGATTTAAACGTTGTCAACATTTTAACATTTAAAGTTAAATTGATACACTTGATATATTTTTGAATTAATGTTGAAAACTTATTCATATTTACACCTACCTACTTGTAAACCGGAAATTATTTATTTTTTATTATTTTTTGCAGTTATGCGAACTTCCGGCGGTTCGATGCAACCTCTGCAATGTGATAGGAAGCCTTATCTCAGTCCTACGCCGCCTTCGATTCCTACATCTTTGCCGTCACCGCCGGCGGCGAATACAGCCAATGCATTCTACGAACACCATGTGAATAAATACACCATGTGAATGCCGAATTAAACAAGTCAAAGTGCAACGTAGTTACCCTCAACCGGCGTAGTTATGTTAGATAGTGGAAGTTTATTATAGTACATATTTATATAATTTCACTTGTAAATAAAAACAGGAAACATTTGAATGTTAGAATGGAAAAAGAAGATTCTTTCTCGCATTACTAAGTTTTGATTAAAACAGCTGATTATGAAAGTAGTCCCTGGTATATTATATGTATGTGCGAAAATATCATATGTTTGCCAATAAAACAGTTCAGTGCAATCTGATCTGGCAGCTGCAATAAATTGTGCCATTTATTTTAAGAAAATTATATACATGTACATATATTTATTTTTGCATCATTTTAATTCATCACATTTTACTGTAAATAAGTGCCACTAAAAGTCTACATACAGCTACTTAAACCAAACACTATTTAGATAGCATGTAAAAAGTATTGTTAGTTATAATTACGAAAAATAAAATAATTTTATTTATAACATGTTTTTGTAAATTATATTAATTTATTAAATTTCGTGAAAATGCAATAGCAAAAAGCGAATTGAAAAAAATAACGTCCATTTATAACACAATTAATTATAAACTACGGAAGTGCAAAGCCAATAATTCATTTTATACATAAACATAACCAACATTTATTCGTTAAAACAAATGACCCTCGCCATTGGCGATGTTACATATTCTGAAAAAGTAGACAGATCCTGGAGAATTTGGATACGAGATGGCCATTAGGTGTGACCTGAAGTCTAATTTCATATGGAGCACATTAAAACAAATATGGCGAATATTTCGTATTTAATATTTACTTTTAAATAGAAAGCGAAACATATTTATTTTAATTTAATTTCGTGTATTTATTTTAAGGATGATTGAAAGGTTTATCCAAACCAAAAAGAGTGAGTAACGCCCCTATACGAAATTCTGGTGGAGGACATATTAAAATGCGTATAATGCTAGTAATGTTAATCAATTCAACTCAACTTTATTAATTAATTTATTGATGAAGACATATTTCAGTTTTTTACTTTAACAATGGCTTTGTTTGTTTTGACATTGTTTGTGTTTTTTTGCTCCCCTATTTTTGGCAGTGAAATCTCAATATCTCAATTGAACAATATTTAAGTTCTTCACTTTAACAATGTTTTAGGAAATGAATTTTTCGATGCAACATTTTATATTCTTGTTACTTGAATAGTGTATTTGGCTTAGTGAAACATATTTGTATATTTTAACTTTAACAACGTGGTTGGAATTTCTCGATGAATATTGGGACTATCGTTTTGAATTTCCATTTTAAAATAATTTCATAGGTAAATTTCAAATCTATATAGTCGAATTCTATTCGAATAGTACCCTCAAATGTTGCATACGTATTTGCCAACAAGAACTTCCAGAGGGAGTCTGATAGTGTTTGGCAGCAAATAGAAAAACTGTAATTGCAAATCGAAAGCGGCGAATAATAAAGTACAAATGATACTTACAAGAAGACGACGTTCCTAATAGAGAAGAGCTCGAAGAAGTGTGACATATAGACCACTTAAAAAAATTAAATTAATTTGTTACCTTTCCACTCGATTCCTCATCTCACATGGATTCTACTGGAACAAAAAATTAAAAGTGATGAAAATTCCTAGTGGTTCTTTCGTCTTTATAAATAAAATTTGAAACATCTGTTGTTTCTTTGCAAGTTTCTACTACTAGTTTCCACTAGGAAATGATTTATAAATTAATTGTGTGGATCGTTAAACATGGAAGTTGGCGTTCACATGTTGATTGCGCGTAATTTACGGTGAAGTTGCCCTGTATATTGACCGAAATATAATTACAATGAAATAGATAAAATGATTTAAACCAGATGTGAACCAAATAGGACTAAATAAGGTCAAAAATAATACAAATAAAGGAAGCAATTGTTGAACTAAAGAAAGATAATAGTAGCATAAAAAAGTATGGAGATTAAAAATGAGTTAAAACATAAAATATAAGATTGGAACAATTAGAAAGAAATAAGAGACGGGAAAACATAATAATATCAGGCCTATCCGTAAAGGGAAATAATCGAACGGAAGGTTTAAAAGCAATAAGCGAATTCATTAGAAAAAACTAGAGATCACAGCAACACACAAAATGAGACCAAAAGTATGCTTATTAGAACTAGAGAATCTTGAAGAGAATATGGAGATGATGAGGAATAAGAGTAAACTAAGAAATATAAGAGGGGAAAAGGTATTTACTAACAATGACAAGACAAAATAAATAAGAAAATATTTATTAGTCTCGAATGAAGAAGATATACCATTGAAAATGGAGAAACGGGAATAATATTATCACTCCAGGAAAAGGGGGACAGAAGTTACTGTACCTATGGTAGAGGCATTACCATGCTACTCGTTTGGCGAAGGCATAGGGATACAAGGCTATATATTCTCTACAAAACACTTAATAGAGAAACCCCAATGACAAGATATTGGTGCGATTCATATACTTAGAAAAATCATTCGACAATATACCAAGGAAAGCAGTGTGGAAAAGCTTAAAAGGAGAAGAGTGAATTGAAAAGTACTGGGATTCATAAAGAGTAGTTATGAGAAAACAAGGAATTATATGAGAACATGAATCCCACAATCGGAGGAGTATGTTATTAAGGAGGGTTTAAGACATGAGTCCTCAGCCCAACCGCATTCAACGTAGTAATGTATGATATAATAAAGGAAGTAAAGTAAGAGAATTAAAGGGGGAACATTTTTTCACACATTAAGGAAGAGTTTGAGGAACTATATTTGAATTATAAATTAGTTATTCTCATATCGGGGACTAAACTGACCATCGCTTACTGTAGTATTCCACAATTGTGTGTGGGCTACTATATCTACTACATCCATATGTTGCTGCGTAGTCATGTAAAGGTATTTCAATAACTTTCTGTTCTGTTGTCAGTGGTTCGTTAGGAGTGATTCTTTACATGTAGTGGCCATCAAAACTTATTGGCGCGAGCCAATCACTCCTAATGAACCACTGACAACAGAACACTGACGAGACGATACCTTGTCTAACACCTTGCGGAGACTAAACAAGAGACGACTGTCAAACGTCCAGTGTCAACATATAAAAGGATTGCTGCAATTAAGTTCAAAAACAATTCAAATTAAAAATGTATTTTGTTTGGACGTTTGACAGTCGTCTCTTGTTTAGTCTCCGCAAGGTGTTAGACAAGGTATCGTCTCGTCAGTGTTCTGTTGCCAGTGGTTCGTTAGGAGTGATTGGCGCCAAGAAGTTTTGATGGCCACTACATGTAAAGGTATTTCAACAACTAACGTTCTTGGTAATCGCTACTGACGAAGGGTAATAACCCAGAAACAATATTGTCTAGCGATCCACCAGTTAGTCTTCATGGACCTGTTTTAATTAATGTTCACTACACCATTGAGGTGTAAGATTAGATCATCTTTCGTGTAAATTTTACATTTTGCTGTCAGATTTGACAAGATACATTTTTAATATATATAGTGAAAACTCTCCTTACGGACACCTCCAATAAGCGGACATCTCTCTTAAACGGACAAATTAGCTGGTACCGAACTTGTTCCTATAATTTTCTACACAACATACATTCTGATACGCGGACACTCTCATAAACGGACGCGGACATTATATTTTCATACGTACCTTACCAAAAATCTCCAGTAAGCGGACGCGTAGCTCTAATACATGGACAAACAGATAAAAATCCATGAATAAAGTCAGTGATTCCTCGTTTTATACGCTCAATACATTTTGGCCATGTGCGTATCCCATGTTGTACTGCAGTCACTGGTAGTAAACGAATGAATACGGATATTACTTAAAATGGCATCCCAAAAAAGATGCTTATTTTAAAAGAAAAAATGGAAGCACTGAATATTTTGGACAAAGAAAGAAAGTTCGTGTTTTGGCAAAAAAGGGCAAAAAAGTTAGTTAGTTAGCTTGTTCAACCACCAATTTTCATGAGCGGTGTAATAGTTATTTACGTATAAACGTGCGATATAATGGACATACTAATCAGGTTACTGTTCTTATTTAATTTCATCCAATATTAACAAATTTTAATTCACATAAACAAGAATTTTACGTAACGCCGAAAAGTGCTAAGTTTCACGTCAAACGTGCGTAGCGACAACGTACCCGTTTTTTTTAAATTTATATTTCATTACACACAAAAATCTACGTAATATGAACAAACGGTTATTAGCTTTGAACTTGGTTTGAAAAATACAATGAGCAAAGTTATACATTTTACAAACATCAAAATTGATGCAAATCTTTATACGGCCTAAAAAAATTAATTGCAAATAATTTTGCCTGTGAGCTAAAATATTAATATGATGGCATTTTACATTGCCCGCATATGTCACGGCACTTTGCATTAAGTGATTAACGCATTATGAAATTATAGGTTCAATATAGGAAAAACACAAGCTGCACAAATAACAAAACATAAAGAATATATCCGATCTAAATGGCAATCTGGGATCAATATAAATCAAAAAAGGAGCTTCCTGAAAACTGAAGGGTTCAACATAGACAAAATATGTTTTGATTGGTTTGCGCGAGTTAGAAGCCAGAACATTCCTGTATCAGGGTCCTTAGTGAAGGCGAAGGCAAAAGAAATTGCGGAACAATGGGGCTATAACAATTTCTCTGCCTCTGATGGATGGCTTCAAAAGTGGCGGAAAAGACATAATATTAGTTTTAAATGCATGTCAGGTGAAGCAGCTGACGTAAGTAAAGAAGATGTGGGTCAGTTTATGAAAAAGCTCCCTTCTATGTTGATTGGTTACCAAGCGGAAGATGTGTACAATGCAGATGAAAGTGGGCTTTTTTCCGTGCACTACCCAATAAAACTCTAACCCTAAAATCTGAAAAGTGTACCGGTGGAAAATTGTCTAAAGAAAGACTTACCATTTTGTTTTGTTTGAACATGGCAGGAGTTAAAGAAGAAGAAAAACGGCCCGCCCTCGAGTATTCAAAAATATTGATATTGGTAAACTACCAGCAACTTGGAAATCAAATAAGAACGCCTGGATGACTCTTGAGTTTATGGTTGTTATAATTAGATAGAAAAATGGACATTCAAAAGAGGAAAATTATTTTATTTTTAGATAATGCCGGATCCCATCGTCGAAACTTAAATTTAAAAAATGTAAAAATTATCTTTCTACCACGTAATACAACTTCGTTATGCCAGCCTTTAGACCAAGGGACCATAAGGAACTTCAAATTTTATCATGGAGATCTCATTTTGAAGCATATTTTGTCAAAAATAGGAAGCGTCAAATCTTCATCACATCTTTCAAAACAATTGATGTGTTAGATGCATTCATTATATTTCATAAAAGCATCGTGGAGTAAAGC
Organism: Geotrupes spiniger; assembly: GCA_959613385.1. Classification (NCBI taxonomy): domain Eukaryota; kingdom Metazoa; phylum Arthropoda; class Insecta; order Coleoptera; family Geotrupidae; genus Geotrupes; species Geotrupes spiniger. Next base: position 5,665,584 of record OY390736.1, on the reverse strand, counting down.
AACATCCACAACCATCAAGAACAGTTTCCGAACAGCTGGATTCACAAAAAGAGCCTCTGAGTCAACAGAATTTGATCCAGGAGATGATCTACCACTGTCAACCCTTTCTGATTTGTTGAGATATAATAATGAAAAAAGGTTTTTTTCTGCGGGAACAAATATATATGAAGAGAAGATTCTTGGGCATACACCCGCATGGAAACACGCAACCGCCGACACGTGTTTCTGACTTATTAGTCGTCATCAGGACGGTATAGCCAAATTAAAAGGTGGACAAAATTTGGAGATAAAACATGTATGCCCAAGAATCTTCTCTTCATATATCTTTGTTCCCGCAGAAAAAACCTTTTTTCATTATTATATCCTGGGCTCGGTTGTTCACGCAGGTGGCTTTGTCCTCCCGCGTGGTTATGTTGAATGTTCCCACACAATGTGTGGGTATTTTGACAGTTATCACACATGTGGAGGTCGGCTGCTTGTTGTTGAATCCGATTGTTTTATCTCCAAATTTTGTCCATATTTTAATTTGGCTATACCGTCCTGATCACGACTAATAAGTCAGAAACACGTGTCGGCGGTTGCGTGTTTCCATGCGGGTGTATGCCCAAGAATCTTCCCTTCATATATCTTTGTTCCCGCAGAAAAAACCTTTTTTCATTATTATATCCTGGGCTCGGTTGTTCACGCAGGTGGCTTTGTCCTCCCGCGTGGTTATGTTGAATGTTCCCAAACAATGTGTGGGTATTTTGACAGTTATCAGACATGTGGAGGTCGGCTGCTTGTTGTTGACTCCGATTGTTTTATCTGCAAATTTTGTCCACCTTTTAATTTGGCTATACCGTCCTGATGACGACTAATAAGTCAGAAACACGTGTCGGCGGTTGCGTGTTTCCATGCAGGTGTATGCCCAAGAATCTTCTCTTCATATATATATATATATATATATATATATATATATATATATATATATATATATATATATATATATATATATGAATTATGAATATAAATGCAAAAAAAATCAAAATTGCACAGATTGTGAATTAGAAATATGTATCTCTATTATCCCCACCTACCCTACAAAAAACAACACTATATTTTATTTATCAGTGCTGGAGATACTATGGCTACTAGTATGGCGAATTGTAAAGGATGGAGAATGAATTCTATAATTATACTAGTCTACAAGTTATGAAAGAGCTCTGAATATTTTAAGCATATTTTCATAAACGAAATGTTGTTCTATTTCTTGCATTATGTTTGTATAAGGAATGATTATTCTATCTTCTGTGCTATACACATTATATAGAAAAAAACTAAAAGATTACTAAAACCCCAATCGACTTGTAATTCTGTTCAGTCAATTATTGTAATTATTACGTGTTATTGTCTTCATTCAAAAAGCAGCAACATTTATATCTTCATGATATCGCAATAATGACACAACTAGACTCTGGACTCAAATTATGTGATATACTATTGCGTACGTTTGGCGACCTAAGTTCATCACTGTTCTACGTCACATTCAGTCCCCTAGCATCCATATGTTGCTGCGTAGTCAGTTTTGGAACAAATATCGGGTACATTTCAAGACAGGTGGATATCAACAATACTATAAATTTTCAAATAATATAGCTATTATATGTACAATGTTTGTAGCAGCTATAGCAAAATCAGTAGTTGGGTTTCTTTTTTAATTTTGCAGTTATTTTTTTATGAGAAACAATAAATGGCATTAGTATGAAGATATAAGTACTTCAGGACACTTACATACATAGAAGTCATGTAACAAAATATTATTTTGCATTACTATTCTAGAAACCGCGAGCAAGTTGTAAAATAGTTTCTGGCCGTGTGATGCAGAAAACTTTTTCGGGCGACAATTTTTTTAATTAAAACAAATTAATTTATTAATAAAATACCTCCCGTTAGGGAATTTCTTGTTCTTCTATTGGCTGTACTTACTTTAAGGTGTAATGATTAGAATTTATAATTATTGTATGACATTTGTAAAAATAAAAATTTTGAAATTGAATTTGTTGAAAACTGGATAAAGAAAATATACCACAAAAGTAACAGAGGCTGGAATTCAAAATTTATAACAAGAAAAGTATGTTGAAGAAAGTACTTAAAATCGTCAACGTTATGGTTCGTATAATCAATATTGAAATCAACTCTAAACATTAAATACAACATTAATACAGAGAAATAAAACAAAAGAAACATAATTTAGAGATAACAAGTACAATTATTCGTTTCATCCTAACTAATTGAAGAACATGACTATATGTAGATAGCTTCAAGATTTGGCTCATGGTTGCCGACTCCAAGAATCACGAACCATGAAAACTCAAGTCATTGATAAAGGAAACGTTATATTCAAAGCTATTCTTCACACAAAAAAAAACTGAAAACCTCGTACTTGCTGCGTGACAGAGGTGCACTAGATTGACATAATTCGATAATACATGTCGTTAAAACCAAACACATTACTTATTAAAAAAAATCAAAACATGTACACGACAACCAGTGGGTATTTATTCAGATGGACTTATTCCCTCAAAAATAGCAACATATTTAAAATTGGAATTCCGAAGATTATTAAGTCATTGCTTCAGAAGAAGCAGTGCCACAGCTCTGGTAGGGAATTCACAACCTTAAATCATCTGGGAGGCTGGAAAAGTAGCACAGTCGCTAAGCAATAAATTGACGATTGTTGGAGTACTAAAATTAAACATTGCACATAAATTATTGCATCAAAACGGTTCGAAACCACAACCTCAACGGGGAAGTTTGGCACCACAACCTTCATCTTTGTCTAATGTTTCAAACTCCTGCCATTCATAACGTGCAAGTTAAATCAAAAGATACAAATTTACCAAATGTTGAGCTTTCCCATCTAGAAAATTGTACTATCGACCTTTACTTTTAGAGTTTACAGTTTCGTTGTTTGGGTTATCATTCTTATGTTTCGTGACAAATTAATTAAATTTTGTTGATTTCGATTTTAATTTTAATTTTGATTACATGTTTCACTTATTGATTGTGTGTGTGAAACAGAATTATTGTAAGAAGTATGATGTTTCGGCGATCAGCGTCGGTGGTACCAGTACAAAATCTTTCACAATTTTCTTGCCCAGGCACGCAAATGCAATTTTCAAGACAATTTTACACGAATGCCGAGAAAAATATTAAAAAATATATTTTTCTGTTTATTTACAAATTTTGGATGTTTTGGATGCAAAATGCAATGTTGCATTTTGGGAACGACCTGAATTTTATCATTATACTGTTTCAAACCATATTTATCTCAAATAGGCGGCAATATAATCAAAATATATATTAAAAAATGAAGCAATTCTGTTATACAAGATTTTTATAGGCATACAAAATTTTTTGTACAGTATTTTATGTAAAGAAAACAATGTTTATTTATAAGAGTTATTTATTATGAAAATATGAAAATAACTATTGAAAAGCAAGAAGAAATAAATTTATATATATGTCTAATAATATATTTCAAACAAGTGAAACAAAAGTGTAACTATGCATAATAACTTGGTAATAATATATAGGAACACAAATGAGGCAAGAAAGGTCGAGATGTCCTAAAAATTCATTGGAATTCTTCTGAAGAATTTGTTTAAACTTGTCACACTGATATTTGGCTGAAGTATATCGGCTAATTCCAGTGGAAAATGGGGACAGGTTTTAATTTAGCGCGCCATCCGCCATTATACAATACCACGCAAATACACAATGTGCTAAGTATCGGAGTAAGTTGGAAAATAAAGAGCGTTCTATGTTTAAACTGAACATTTATTTAAACAAGAATAATTCTACAAGGTTTCTATCCACAATAGGACACACTAGTCCATCCTACCTCAGCGATGGGCACGCAATGAATCAATGACAAATGAAAAAGTAAATAAATAAAAAATTACGGTGAATTCCAATCCAGGTTAGCTAACGTAGTTTGAAATAAAAATAATTACAGGCTAAGGAAGGAGCGGGTTATTGCGTTAGATTGATACAATAAGTTTGCGAAAGCAGACCGTACTTTAAAAACAAACATTTGTCACCCATCAACGCGAAAAGATTTTTCCGTCGTCGTAAATCTCGGTGATAAAAATTAAGATGCGTTAGTTTAAATATATGGTTCCCATATACGTGGTTAAGTGGCCTGTCGCCCGGTTGATTCGTTCGCGTAGCGTCGGACATGAGCTGGTTGCGATACCCTGCGAATTTAGCTGACAGAACTCGAGGAAGGGATGCCAACATTATTGTCGATCCCGAGGAAATCAATTGCACATGATCGGATAAGACGGGGTCCCCACAAAAAAACATTAAAAAGTAGAGGCACAATTTAGAGCCGGAACTTCCTAGAACAAAAATACCCTGAACTAATCGATGATGTGACATAGAGGTCCATACGACAAAAGACGCGTGTTCTCAGCGACCAAACTTCAAAGTCGACAAAATCGCTGAAGGTGCTCTCCACATATGAGCAGCAAAACCTGTTATCCAAGCAAGATATCCACCAACGTTCAAGGGAGAGTGATCTAGAATAAAAAAGCAGTGTGATAGCAAACAAATTGAAATATCATAAATATGATAAAAACTATTTAAAGTTTGGCTTTACTTCTGTAGAAGTAAACTGTGAAGAAAGAGCAGAGCATATGCTCTATTTAAAAGTTCTAACGTCGCAGTGTATCCTTCCAAGTAAGACCAATGGTTAACAAATCTTTAATTAAATTCTTTGATAGGAAGTTGCAAGATTTACAAAAGTAAAAAGCGCGTCTACTAATCAAGTCTTAGTACCAAGCAATGTTCTGCTAGATCTTTAAAGTAGCATGCAGTGTGTCGAAGTGCAAAACAATCTTACACCTTTGCGGAATAGCTTATTCCATGGGATGCTGTTCATATGGTTAATATTATGCAGGTAGAATCTTTGTCCAACAACACTATCAGTCGAAGAATCCATCATATAGATAGAAGATCTCAGTGACCAATTAATGGACAAATTAAAAGCCCTTAATGGAATTTGGTATTGGAACATGTCTTACAATCTGACAATCCATGATCTTTTCCATTCTCGTGCTCCATCAGAATCCACTTTATAGGAATAAGAGAATTCTCTTGCGACAACAACTCTAAAATAACATTTATATCCAACTCTGAGTTCAAACGCTGTAAAGATCCTTATTTCCTTTCCGAAAACCTATTTATGCTAAGCCGGAGTCTTAGCTGGAGCTGTAATAAACAGCAATGATATGATATATGATATGAGAGTGGCAATGATAAATCTTCAGGAAACTTACTTGTCGTTGAAGGTTTTCACAATTTATTTTAAAATGTTTGCATTTTCATATTTTATTTTGATGGTTCTTATGATTCAATTTTACTAAATCTGAGCTTCACATTTGTTTTCATTCCTATGTCTGACTAATGTTACTGTGCATTTATTATTTCTTGGCATATACCACACATAGCGTCTTTAGAAGATAATTTCACACTCACATTTGTTACTTTTGTAAGCAAACATATATTACCTTATATGGTATACGCTACATGGTTTAAATGGAAATTTTCGCCACAATTTACGAACAAATTAGTAGACCTTTTTGCATGTTTTTGTGCTACTGCTACTAAATTATCAAAATGTACAAAGTGAATTTGGCAAAGGGTTGCACTTTTTGATACTTTGAGCATAACTTTTTAACATTAGAGATGCGTTGAAAATAAAAAAATTACCATAAATATCTTAAATAATAAAGTCAGCAACTGTAGACTAGAAACAACTACAGTTTATTTGCATAAGATGCATGTGATTCGATTTTTATGGAAATTTCTTTCAAATATGTAATAAACCTGTATTTATATGTTTCGTCGAAATATGTAGCACTAAATTGTTTAAATTTGTTCCTCTTACATAAGTTTATCGATTTAAAAACATTTTTCTGACCGAAACCGATCACCTCTGTTCAATTGTTGTGAATATTCTTGAATATAGTCTTTGACAATATAAATCAAAATGATTATAAATCATTACAATTGCAATTGCTAAATGGGTTGAATACATTTCACAAGAACGCTTTAATTTAGTCTATTAATAAATACAAATAATGTTAACCACTGGCAGTTTGAACTAATTATTGCCATTTTATTATGTGGCGGAATACGAATGATGTTCGTATGTCCTGCAATTCGGCTTTTACGAAATCCAATGTTGCTAGATTCTAAAATGCCAGTAAATCTTTAAGTTATTAATATATCCTAATTCTATCTCGCCATGCCAAATATTTCAATTTTAGTTTGTAGGAAATGTGACGTTCTGTAAATAAACAGTAATAGTAATCAGAACAATTTCAAAATTGTTATAAAAATCACAGGCGCAAATATGTATCATAATAAACAATGATGATTTTAAAATCATTAGTATTAAAACTCAGAAATTGAAGAGGAACTAGATATTTCTGAATAAACTTAGTAACGTTTATATAGCAAAAAACTTATTTATTACTGTGAGCATCATTGAATTGTTGAAGATTAATATAATATAACCGTGATAATCGAAACCAAATAGTATGTAGCGCCTCATTTAAAACGATTTTTTCAACCCGCTTTATCAAGTCTATTAGATATCAGTAAATGTCTTAGTCATTTTAATAAAAATATTTCCTGTAATTACTAATGTCGAAATGTTTCCGAGTCACATTCCATGTTTCAAATAATTCGTATTACTTTATACAGTTTTCCCAAAATAAAGTCTACTCCAATTTTATTTCATATCTAATGTAATATTGACCACATGTGGTAAAAATTAATCATCATAATCAAAAATAATGTCGAACCTATCTGCAAACCACATCCCAGATAATGAGACAATTAATATATACCAGGCAAACTGTTCATTCATAGAAACTTCGGTGCTTGTCATGACGTATTTTATGCGTAACAGTTAAAAAATCACGTACACAGTTTTCACATCAGATCATATTTATTTACGTACAGTAAATATAAAAAAAATCTTTTTTTTCGTTTCAATTTAATTAAGAAATGCCGAGTTTTAGTTAGTGAAGCAAAACTAAAAACTAAAACATATTTGCAACCTTTTCTACGAAAATCGCCTTTCAAGATCTACGAATTCTAATTACCATTAGATTAAGCTATATCGCACTACAAAACCTAGGAAAATCGCGACCATCAAGAAGGCAAAAACATTTTTAAAATAAAATGTTACTGTGGACAAGATACATTAAGGAAACCAAGAGCCCGCAAAGGTAACAATAACCAAAAACTAAAGGAATAGAATTAGTTGAGAAACTACACGATTAGAATTACCTGAACATGGACGAATACAATATCCAAGGAAGTGGCATAAACGAATGTACACATAAAACCAATCTGGAAATGCCGTTCGGAACCCATTTTTCCACGGCATGTTAAAAGTGCAAGCCGTTACAAATATTCTATATTGTATGGATTAGCTTAGATGTAATATTATTTGACACCTGATAATAACAGCAAATGCAGTATTGTCGATTATTTTTTGTTTCACTTAACATTAAAACTAATAAGGGCAATGTATGTCCAAATGTGTATATTTAGAGAGAAATTTAATTGCTTTTTTATTTGTAGCGGCCCAAGTTATTGAAACGGATTGTTTTCAAGGGATTTATTGTCTATGTATATACTAGATACTTATACCCCGCATGCAGTACATAGTATACGGTAAGCACAACTCAGTATGAAAGGAACCAAAGTAATAATGTAATAATATAAATGTTGCAAATATTTTCATACATACACGAAAATATTTACCGCGAGGTGCGTTGAGCCAGCTTGTAGAGCAAAAAATTCAATGAACTCCAACTGAAAACGCAACCTTAATTTATCCGATAATTTTAGTGAAATTAACATTATACTCGTACGTTGTCTCATTGCTTCAAAATAAAATAAATATTCACCTTACCACGCAGCACTTTATTCAATCTGAATGTATGTATATTTCAACAAATATATTGTCATCTTCAGCAAGAAACTGAAAGTACTGTATAGAAAGGGGAATATTTATTTACACTCGTCACTTGTCAAATTATCATAAACTATAGTATATGCAAGATAATAATAACGTCTTATTTTTTAACCTTCTTCTTTGTATCGATTATTAGGGTTTTTGTACACGTTAATCTCAATTCCATCGGGATCTTGAATGATCAGTGACTTAAGATGGAGCAAATTCGCTGTGCCTAAATTTGTCACGTGTGTAGTAATATATACATATAAAATCATTTATAACGTTGAGTTATGTGACAGCTAATGAAATAAATTCAGCTGCAATTTTCGTAGTTATAATGGTTATTGTTCGACCATGATTGCTGCGCTTCACCTTGTACTCATTTTCACACAAATTGTACAATAACTAAAAAATGAACAAAATGAAATTTGTGCCCACATGTATTTTGAACATAACAAATTCGTAATAGGTAACTCTTTTTACTTTCTTATACTTTATGTATAAGTAATTATAGGAATGACGTATAGTCCATACATTTACATTAGTACACAATGCGCAGAAACGAATTTTCGTCAAGACGATTTCATATCTAGATTGTAGGGGAGGTCGGTAATCAGTTGCGTGCACGCGAAATTTTCGCGTCATGAATCCCAACCTCATTCTAGCTCGTGTCGTGGTTTGGTTTGTTTCGTAGCGTCGTTTCTTGTGTTAAAGTTAACATTAAAACTTCGTTTTCGTTTTTTCTTTTCAGAACGAATAAATATTACTACATCCACTTGTAAAATTTGCAATTAATCTACATAATATTGTAAATACAATAATTTTCATATTGCATACGCCACTGCTCATCAGCTGATATCAATTTACCGGTCAGATTTCGATGAGTCACCATGTACTAATGTAAATGAACGGTCTCTATGTGTGTGTCTGTGCGCGCTCTACCGCCCAGACGATGAACACTAGAGCTGTGAAACTTTAAACTTAAGATTTGTATACAGCAAGGAAGAAAACGTGCTATTTCAAAGCAAAGCTCAACCGGAAGTGACTCTCTTATCACTCTTACTCTTATCACTTTTTCCGTATTTCGAAAACGGTAATAGTTATCGAAAAAATTATTCTTATGAAAGTTGTAGATACTGAAATGCTAAACAACTTTCATTTGAAAAGTTTTTTCGAAAAATGTAGTATAACTGAGTATAAGAAAGTTCAGTGCGGACCACTGCATATTTTTACTTACTTATACTTTATGTATATGTAAGTATAGGTCATGAAAAATTTCGACCTCGAGATTTTAACGGATATACGCGTTTTGAAGTCCCCATATCTCGAAAACGGTACACGTTACGGAAAAAAATATTCTTACATAAATTATAGATATTGATATTGATATTGATTTTAAACAACTTTTATTTGCAAAATTCTTTCGAAAAATGTAGGATAACTAAGTATAAGTAAGTTTCGTGCGGACAACCGCGGATTTTTACGTACTTATACTTTATGTATAAGTAAGTATAGGAATCATGAAAAATTTCGACCTCGAGATTTTAACGGATATACGCGTTTTGAAGTCCGCTGAATCGTTTCTGACTATTTTCGGAATGATGTCTGTGTGTCTGTCTGTGTCTCTGTGTCTGTGTGTGTGTCTGTGCGCGCTCTAGCGTCCATACGATTATAGCTAGAGCTATGAAACTTATTCGTATATAAGTAGAAGACATTGAAATTATAAACAACTTTCATTTGAAAAGTTTTTTCGAAAAACGTAGTATAACTAAGTATAAGTAAGAGCCGTTCGCACCACCGCGGATTTTTACTTTCTTATACATTATGTATAAGTATAGGAATCATGAAAATTTTCGAACTCGGGATTTCAACGGATATACACCTTTTGAGGTCCCCTGAATCGTTTCTGACTATTTTCGGAATGACGTCTGTGTGGCTGTGTGTCTGGCTGTGTGTGTGTGTGTCTGTGCCCGCTCTAGCGTCCGAACGATTATAGCTAGAACTCTGAAACTTTAAACTTAACATTTGTATGTAGCAAGGAGGAAAACGTCCCATTTTGAACGCAATCTCTCAACCGGAAGTGATGGTTTACTCTTATCACCTTTTTCCATATCTCGAAAACGGTACACGTTACAGAAAAAAATATTCTTACATAAATTATAGATATTGATATTTTAAACAACTTTCATTTGAGAAGTTTTTTCGAAAAATGTAGTATAACTAAGTATAAGAAAGTTCAGTACGGACCACTGCAGATTTTTATAATATTGCGATCGGGCGGCTATACATACGTGTGGCTGTGCGGGCTCCAGCGCCTATTGAATGTCACACTATGACACTTTAAGCGTAGGATTAGTATATAGCGTAGAAAAAAAGCAATATCTCAAACTGATGGTTTTATCAAATCAACGTTATCTATATCTCGAAAACGGTTCGCGTTATAGCAAAAATTGTTCTTATAAAGGTTATATACTGGAATTAAAAAAAAACATTTGTTTGAAAAGTTCCTTCAGAAATAAAGTATAAGAAAGTTTCGTGCGGACCACCGCGGATTTTTTCTATTGACATCACGCCGCTAACAGTATAAAAGTGTTCAATTTAAATTTATGAGATTTTAAACTAAAGATTTTTATACCGCACGGAAGAAAACGCCCTATTTTAAAGCAATATCTGAACCGGAAGTGATAGTACAAGATATCGAAAAAAAATTTCTTGTAACAGTTAAAGGTATTCAAATTATAAACGACTTTTATTTTAAACGTTTTTTCGATAAATGGAATATATCTATGTATAAGAAAGTTCCGTGCGGACCACCGTAGATTTTTACATTTTGTTAACAGGCTAATACGATACAAAACGTGTATATCCGTTAAAATCTCGACGTTTAAAATTTTCATGATTACTATAAATACATAAAGTATAAGAAAATAAAGTAAGTATATTTTACAATGGTAGTATCTATGTGCACCCGAATGTCCAATTATAATCTATGAAATATGTTTTACATCTTATCAGTAAGAACAATGCCCGGTCTATTATGCTCTATTTTCAGTACCGTGACGATGTCTCGGATTGCAATATATATTATAGTTTTTGTCATCCACCATTTATAGTACGGGATAAACCAACTCTTAAATTAACCAGTGAAATAGGTAGTAAAAACCTCACCCTACACCACGTCCCCTCATAAATTTGTCTTATTCTTAGTCACCACCCCTTTTGCTATCCCTGCCCTCATAGCCCTCATCAAATGCCCTGCGAAACGCCGCCTTGAGATCTACAAAGTTTGCGTACGTTTCCAACTTCCTGGAAATTCTATCCCTTCCCATCCATACACCGTTTAACCACCTGAGAGTATTTCTCTACACCTCCGTTTATCCAACCTTCAGCATCTACTCCATCCTCGCCCGCAGCGTCTCATTCTCCAACTCGCTCTTTATCTTCATCGGCGCCTCCGAAGTTAATCAACCATATCATCCTCCTCTCCCTGACTCCTTCTCTCCCTGACTCATTCTCTCTACTACACCTTCCTCATTGTCATGGTCTGATTCCGCCCTGCCTCCCACTCTGAAACTGTTCACCTCCCCCTCCCCCACTCCCTCCGCACATCTTCGTCCGTCAAATCAAAATCAATTGCTGACCTTCCGTTGGGACCTACATAAGTTTACCCTTCTCCTCATCCCCCTTCTCAAATCCGTTAAGTACCCCCCATTTTCATTCCTTTATCCAATCTAAGAAAATTTTAACTTCTCCGTTCACCTCCTCATCTATTGATCTCATCCCTTCCCGCTCCCCTATTCCTCTCCATTCCTCCAGTATCCTTGCCTCTCTCATCGCGTTCTATTGCCACCTCTAGCTCTTTGATCACCTGCTGGTTACTGTACCGTCTAAAATCCCCCACTTCTCTCCACCCCCAATCGTTCTCCTTTGTATCATCCCTGTATCCATGGTACCTTCCTCCACCTCCTCCCATATACCTTTCACACATGTTATTATGCCCCCTTTGCCCTCCCTCTCTTTCTCTCCCTCTTTGCCGCCCTGCACTTCCACCTGAATCCTTCCGGCATTTTATCTTTAAAACTTCTTCACGTATCTACTCCCATTCACACCTCTGTCAATCCTATATCTCTACAATATATTCCATCAGATCTTTGTTGTTTCCTCCCGCTTCCGTAATCAATCCACTATATTCCAAACACACCCTAAAACATTTCTTCTCTTCACCCTCCAACCCTCTCTCTTCCCCCGACTCAGTATTCCAACTTGCCCCTGCCCCCTTAGTTTGTTAGCCTTAACACTCCATCCTCCCATACTAGCAAAGTGTCTTCCACTATCAGCTTTTTGTAGCCCATCTTTATCCTCTTTCCTTGTTCCTTTTCTTTCGTTACATATTTCCCTTTGGACCTCCCTTTCCTTCTCTGTCTGGACATTATCTATATCAATCCTCTTGCTTCCCAATTTCCTCTTCCCAATCCTTCCTCGACATTACTTGCTCCTTTCTCCCTCTCTGTTGTTATTTTGCCAGTATCATAACCAATGTGTCACTTCTTCCATCTCTTCCGTCACGTAAATGCGCATATGAACAATTGCAGAGTAAAATACAATGCACGCAAGACTTTTTAGCAAAACTGCTCAAAGGGTAAAAAACGATATTATTTCTTCAATCTAAATAAATTCATTAAGCGATCAAAACGGAAGGTCAACTACCTAAGGAATATTTAATACATTCTTATAAATTGCTGAAGTTAAATTATTTTCACTCTTTATATTATTAGTATTGGGGGAATCCATGTAACTAATTCAACAAATAAGAATGTTTGTCGTATATACCAATAGCTAATTGGCACTTAAGACTTGTGAAAAAATTTAGATTAAATTTTAAAAAACAATGTGAAATACCGTAGGGTTTAAATAAACTGAGCGGCATCGGCATTCATTCTGTTCTCAACATCGAGACCGAAGACTACGCCTGCGATGATAATAATCGAAACTCCAGAAGTAGAAATCAGTAAGTGATTTTTAATTTATTTGTTTATAACAGTATACTACGAATTGTCGTGTTTGGTTTGTTCTATTGTATCCACTGTTATTTTAGAACGATTTATCATGTATCGTTCTGCATAAATCCCTGAGTAAATAATTGTATTATTTATATCGAGTCTCAATGTTTATGGTGTAGTTTTGTATTGTTAAACTGTGTTTTGTTCGTACTACTTGCATTCATATTTAATAAATAAAGCTTTGATTTATTTTATTTGTGTTTTCTTTTCACGACAGTGAAACTTTTGTATCTAAACAAATTCGCGCTCGATTTTGAGATTTGTGTTTATTTTCATGTGCTTTATTTAACAATTCAGTTTAATTAAAAATTCAAACCATAACAATATATATACTGACTTTCATATATAAATACACCACCCATGAAGAATTAGACTACAATTTTGAAACTTCTGTAAAATAATGCTTTATTATCAACTAAGAAACGATGAAAGTTTCCGCCGAAAAAACTCAACTGTTATGTTTCTTGTACCATTGTTACCTCCAACATTCAATATTTTCTTCCTAGCACTTAATGAATTCCTGCCCACAAAATGTCAGTTTATTTTATTGTCAAACTGTCAAGTAGACGCCTTGTAATGCCACCAGTGCGCCGTCGTCGATATTTTGCCCATATCAATGACTTTGATAGAGGTCGAATTATCGGTAAGAAGGAGGCGGGTCTCTCATTCCTAGAGATTTGGAGACGACTGAATCGGCACCACACTACGGTTGCTCAGATATGGTCTTTATGATCCGAAGAAGGTATTCAGAGGCGCCGTCCTGCTGGAAGACCCGCCCGAAGAAACAACGCACGTGAAGACCGACTCCTTAAGTGGATGGATACCAGGGATCGATTTCAAACAACAACAAGGTCGATTGCTGTGGGTTGAACGAGAGCTTTGAACTGACACTTGTCGATGGCAACTGTTACACAAGAATTTCTTCTTTGGGCTTCATTTACACCGTCCTTACCTTCGGCTTCCATTAACACCTTGCATGGTGTCAAGAACAGCAAGGGTGGGTTCATCAATGGAATGACATCGTCTTCAGTGATGAATCAAGGTTTTGTTTATGGGTGAATGATGATTGTAGAAGGGTGCGGCGATATCGAGAGGAAAGGAGGGAATTTAGAATTCGTTCAAAGACGACACATATCCTTAACACATGTGGTTATGGTTTGGAGGGCGATATGTGCTGGACGAAGGTCACCCCTTACGTTCATTCCAGGCACATTAAATCCACGTCGTTACATCGACAACGTTCTGGAACCGGTGTTAGTACCGTTCATGCAGACGTTGCAGAATGCCACTTTCCAACAGGATAATGCAAGACCCTGCTGTGGTTACAAGAAGGTTCCTGGAGCAGGTTGGATTTTGATCAAGAGGACATCGACCACTTAATAGACAGCATGGTTAGAAGAGCTATTGCATGCATAACTGCGCGTGGGGATGCAACCCACTAATAGCTTTTTCTTGAAAAATGTTAATTTTTCTTTCGTTTTTTTCAACTAAGCTTTCATCGTTTCTTAGTTATAATAAATATATTATAATTATTATAATATTATTATAATTATAATAAAGCCTTACTTTACCGAAGTTTCAAAATGTGTGTGTGTGGGTGATTCTTTCTTCTTGTCTTCTGGTATATGATGAGAAAAGAAACTTCTTCGGGAATATTTGCAGAGGTAAATCAATTAAACAATAATTACATCCGTAACGTTTCATCTTCAGACTAAAATTAATAACAACATATATTAAAACAACGACAATTATGTTAATGAACGACGCACCTAATGAAATACTAATTTAACAAACGCATGGAAACTGAATAAAACATACAATCAAACACCAACAAATGTAAAGATTGCTCCGCAATCTCATATATTAACGCAACTGTATATGTAAATAATTTAAAAATTGATGCCATCTCGACACAAGTTAAATTTAGAATAAAATAAAAGCAAAACTCTTTTAGTAAAAACTGCTCAAAGGGTACATTCTTATACATTTTTGAAGTTAATAATGTATTTTTATTGTTTGCATTACAAGTGTTAGGGGTCACGGCGATATAAAGAGATTCGAGAATTGGTCTTAGTTATTAAGTTTGAGTATCTTTGAGTATCTATTGAAGATCCAAATCTTTAGTAAAAAACTTTGACTTTTATGTAAATAATTATTTATTATACTAAAATGCATATGCGAATAAATGTTACCGTGTTATCTTACTGTGTGATACATACTCCAGTATATACTGTAAAAACAAGGCAACCCTATACAAAAACCTAGTTAGAGCGAGTATTCGACAAAAATTTAAATAAAACAAATATAAACGATAAAAAGGATCATTTTCTAACTCAAATTAAGATCTTTTAACGACCATGTATAATTAACCACACGAGCACGTGAGTTTCATTAAAGGTTTGTTCATGTCAACGTAGTCCGAAACCATGTCCGAAAATTTCGTACAACTTAAAAGCCCTTTTTTGTTGCGGGCCACAAATTTGTAAGAAAAGATCCATGTATTTCCGACTACATGTGGTTGCTGACACGTGCAATCCGCATATTTTTTTTTCTCTTCTCACCGTCCCAAACTATTACCGACGATTCAATATTCAAATAAAGAACATTTCATAATTATCCAGAAACCTGGAAATCTACTTTATGTAGAAATTATCAATTTTGAAAAAAACGCCATGTTTTCTCTCACTTCATATTACATTTGATAAAGTTTATAAATTTTTAGGTCGGTTTTGCAATTTTATCAAAATTGCTCAATGGATAAACAATTTAACCCTATCCTCCTTTCATTTGCGAGCAAAACACATTCTTATTATAATATTTTTAATATTTAAATAATACGTTAATAGTTAAGAACAAAATTTTATTACGAAAATATTTGAAGTGTATGACGGTGTCATACAAATGATTTGTATTCTTATTTGGAAACACTTAAAACCATTAATGCACGTAATGCCAATTCCGAATGTTGGAAGAAATAATCGTAGTTTAATTTTTATTTAGCTTAATACAGTACAATTCATGTATCATTCAATATTGCAATTATTCTGTGATAAATGTAACTTGATAGGATTTTGTCATCTTGAGCTAATTGCATACAGGGCAATTGTTTGTTGAGATAAATTGATATAACATAGACCTCGATGTCAGTATTTGATACGCTGGGTTGCCATTTTTAACGTGGCTAACATATTCTCATTTCTACGGTTTTCGAAACTAAAATTAGAATATCTTTAAAATCTGCACTCTAAATTTAAACTGTGCTGAAAATTTGTTTTTAATTCACTGTCGATTTGCGAGCAATAAATATTGTAACCGACATTTATGCCGCCAACGTTAAAAATTAGCATATACGCAAAATTATCGCAATAAATTTGAGTTACGAGGGACAATGTTTTGAAATCACATAAATCTTCCATTTGTATTAATAGAATTAAAGATACATTCCACATTAATGTAAAATCTCACAAATCCATCTCCAATTCAATAATTTCCCGACAATGTAATTGAAGTGTGGTTTTCAAGTGGATCAATTCCAAAAATCACATAACGGCACGAGTAAGTTATTAGAGCACCACTTATTATTAATGTGCATCACGCTTACAACATGTTTTAACATAAAATTATACATAAATTGTATAAGTAGTGTGCACCTTTAGAATGGTTGATTTAAAACTAGTGATTAAAAGCAGTGGTTTATGATCCGTGTTAATTATTAATGGATAACTGTTAAGAAATATATGATTATTAGTTACCATTATTTATAATGTGACTTACTATTTGTAGTTGATAGTTACAATATGGTCAAGTGCCGTAATTTGAGCCAGTTCTGGCATATCATAAGAAAAGCAATATAAGTACTATTAAAACCAGTGTTAAACTTTGTTGGCAATAATAATCTTGGCTTTCCTCTATGATTTTGAACACAGCGACGAATATTGAAGGGAAGTATTCCTGTTTCATGTCTGATGTTTTTCTATGACTTCTGATGAATTTTCTAGCAAAGGAAAAACAGATTTTACCTGTTTACCTTCGCAGGTGAACCAACACACACACACACACACACACACACACGCGCGCGCGCGCGCGCGCACGCACACGCACACGCACACGCACACGCCCACGCGCACGCACACGCACACGCGTTCACATTTCGAACGTGATGCGTCCAAAAACTGTAACGCATTAAGCGAAAACGTATATGAATTTTGTGCGCACAAAAAACAGACGTTAGAACACTGCGAAAATGAACCTTATGGATACCTGCAAATTAACGTTAAAAACAAAACATCTGTAACAGACCTATCGCAAAGGATAAAAGAGTAGGAGAAATGTTAGGAAGAGAGAAGAAAAAGGTTAATTAAAAGAAAAAGGCGAGAACCAAATGGTCGTCATCCGAATCGCCTCCTATTCAAATACGAATATACAAAGGACAAAACCAAGAAAAAAAATAATTTCACATGTGGTGAGTTGATAATGTAACACATTTCCATAAAAGTTCTTTCTTGGCGGTGGTTGTTAAACGATAAGATCTTGGTTTCGTTATAGTTTATGTGATGGCTATTACCAGAGGCATGAGTAGCCAGAGCACAATATTGTGGTTTAATTATAGTGTCACTTTTATGCTGTGTGATGCGTTGTTTAAGACGTTGAGTGGTTTGGCCTGGTTACAATCCTCACAAGGAATTTGATAAATAATATTACTATGAAGAAGTACTAGGGGTTTTGTCCTTGGTATTGGAAAAGTATTTGCCAACAGGTTTAGCGATTCGATCGGCGACCACTATGTTAGTGCCTTCGAATATTTTTTTAAAGAAGGGGACAGTTGGTGTATGTAAGGGAAACTTTTATAAATTTTGACAGTTTCTTGATTGATTGATTGATTTGAAAAGAGTAATTTACGAAGAAGTGAGGAACGATAATTATTTTCAAGTAAAATGTTATATAATAATTGTAAACTAGTAGTGTGGAAATCCTGATGGGCAATGTGGGTTATTCTGTGTTTAAGACCTAAAAGGACGTTTAATTTATGTTGGAAGGGGCTGTAAGAATTGAAATGGAGGTATCTCCCAGAACTTGTGGGTTTACGATACCAGCCAAGTTTGACAATACCTCGTGACCAAGGTGTCGAGAAAGGGTACTTTCTGGTCTTGTTCCATTTCAATAGTGAATTGGAGGCTGTCATGAAAAGAGTTAAATACTTCCAAGACAGTCTCCTTGAAATCCATAGGAATACTGCAGATGATATCGTCAACATACTGATATAAGAAAGGGAATTGAAAAGGTAAACGAGAAACAGCATCATTTATGAGTGTATTCATAACAATTTCAGCAATGATGGGAGAGAGGGACGATCCCATTGGGGTACCAAAAATTTGTGAACAATATTGATTATTGAATGAAAAATAAGTTGTGACAAAAATGAATTTCAAAGTGGCTAAGAATGTAAGGTGAGGCAAGCAGCTGTGTGGTTCAATTATATCCCAGTTGTCAGTGATAATATTACAAACTAAATCCATAGGGATGTTAGTGAACAGAGAAACCATATCAAGTGAAGCGATCACATAACCTTCAGGTAATTGGAAATTGTTAATAAGATTTGAAAATGAAAAACTACGATAAGAGTTAAATTCCTCAAAGGCTATAGAAAGAATATCTGCAATAAATTTAGATAGAAATTTGGTGGGTCCTTGTACTGAAGAAACAATGGGTCTAAGAGGGATTTCAGGTTTATGAATTTTGGGGAGGCCGTATAATTTGGGAGCGATAGAGTTATGAATAATTAATTTATGATATGTAATTTCATCTATCAAAGATCTATTTTTTAGTGAAGGTATTAAATCGTTATTTCTTTTTTCAAATGATGTTGTAGGATCCCTGGTGATAGGCCTGTAAGTAAATTTAAAAACTGTTTTTTTCTTCTCTTTTAAATTGTTTAAATATTAATTGTTTTGTGTATCTAGGCCAAAAAGTACTGTTTTTTCGTCCGAGTTTTCTTTACGGAAAGCAAACGAGGACGAAAAAACACTTTTTGGCCGTGGTGCACACAAAATTTTTTAGGCGACCCTCATAAAATTTTCAAATTTATTGCAACATTTACTTATAATTTATTGACATAGTCATTTATGACAACTGAACAATTGTACATATTTGTGACATGTTTATGTTTATGTTTTCTTTGTCTACATTCGAAGTTATTTCGGCTTTATAAACAATAATTACCCAATAATCAGTTAAAAAGTCTATCACCAACACGTATTTACTAATGTAAACAAGATGTACAGTTTGACACTGACGGCAATGTGGTTATTTTTATACAATTTCGGTAACTGTGGGTAGATGGCGCCACCATATTGCGGACGAAAAACGATTACTTTTCGTCCGCGTTTGACGACTGAAATTTCAATTATTCGTGTCGGTCGCCTAAAAAAAATATTTAGTATTGTATACCTTCTAGGCTTTGAAAATGCTTCAATAAAGGAGCGAAACGTTAGCTTGAACAAATTGATGGCTTTTTTCCTAATCGTTCAAACCCGAATACTGTGTGTTTCGCAGTAATCTCCGATTTGATTTTTAACTATAACGATTGTTATACAAAGGATTTTTCAATTATATATATATATATATATATATATATATATATATATATATATATATATATACACTGAATTCTAAAAAACTCGCTGCTTTTTGTAAATTACCTAATTTTTTATACGCATCTTATTTTATAGTAAACAATAATATTTACATACTAAAAATAAATAAACAAAACAGTACTATGTGTTGCGTCGCCTGTTTCTGCGGATCGCATTGACGACATTCAACTGACATATTTGTATCTGATAGCATTTGTTTGTTATAACAAACTTTCCTGCGGTTTAGTGTGACATATATGTTCTGGATATTACTGATTTGTTTCCTGCTAACGTTGATATTAATCTAAAGCGATATTTTAAAGCATCTATATTTGGACGTTAAATAATAGGTTCTTTTTCGCAATTAGGAAGTATTTCGCAAAACTTTATCCTACATGGGAAAGCCTACGTTCGCGTAAATAAATATTAAGACGCCTCGTTTACGTCGTGCGTAAATCATGCATCATGGTCTACATAAATAGAAATGATGCAATAATTTCATTGTCTGCATTTTCAAAAGACTCTAATTTATACTTTCAAATTTGAATACAGGAACTACTAACTATTTTATTGCGTCACTATTCGAAATGCAATTATGGCTGACGAAAGGATGGCTATTTGAAATTTAATTTTGAGAATGTGTCGATCACATTATAAAAACATCTGCAGTGGTCCGCACTGAACTTTCTTATATTTAGTTATACGCCAAGTATACTATAACTCGTACCATTTTCGAAATAAGAAAATCGATGATAAGAGTAAAGTATCACTTCGGGTTGATATATTGCTTTCAATACAATAATCTTAAGTTTGGGCGGTAGAGGGTGCACAGACTAGCAGCTACACACACACACACACACATATTCTTTTAAAAAAATCAAATAACTCCTGAAAAAGGTGAGAGGGCGATGGCTTTAGTGGCAGATGGTCGAAGTATTCGATATGCTGCTCTTGCTATTGGAAAACCAGAGACAACTGTACGTCGTTAGAGGCAAAATTTGAGCTTTTCGTTCTCTATAAGAACGATGGTTAAATGCAAACAATTACATTAGGGATATTCTTGCAGACTTGTTGTTCCTTTTGCACCATTTATAGGGCAAGAATTCTTGTTAATGCAGGATAATACAAAACCCCACACCGCTAGGTGTGTCGTGCGGTATCTACAGGAAGTAGGGCTTAGAATTTTGGAATGGTCTGCGATGAGTCCTGACATGAATCCCATCGAACATGTTTGGGATGAGTTGCGAAGACGTGTCAGAACTCGTCCGGTCTACAAGAATTAAGAGTGGCACTTGTAGAAGAATTGGGTGGCACTGATCAAAATATGATTAGACACTTAATGCAAGGTATGCCTCGACGAATTCAGGCATTGCTGGATGTTGGGAGAGGTAACACTCGTTACTGAAACCAAGGTGATACCAGAAAACCTTAGTTAACTTAAGATAATCTCCTCTTGCGTTTTTCATTTATTGTTCTTTTTCTGTATTCGTGTTTTCTTATTTCTGTTTGTTATTAAAACCTTTTTCGGTAGAGTTCATAATTTGTTGACCAATTAAACCAATTAACTAAAGAAATATTTGTTTTCAATAAATTAAAGAGGTGATAATTCCGATTTAGTTGGTGCGCCACTTTTTTTAGTAAGTTAGTGTATTACTTCAGGTTAAGATATAGCTTTCTGGCGTTTTCTTCCTTGTTATGTACTAATCTTAAGTTTAAAATTCCATAGTGATAGCTTCAATGGTTTGGACGGTAGAGCGCGTACAGACACACACAGAGAACCACGGCTCTGGTTTAACGGTAAAATGCCAAGGAATCCTAAAAAATGTGTGAAATATTCAGCACTATACTAATAATATGTATTTTTAGGCGACCGACACGAAAAATTGAAATTTCAGTCGTCAAACGCGGACGAAAAGTAATCGTTTTTCGTCCGCTTTCATTTTTCGTCCGCAATAGGGTGGCGCCATCTACCGACAGTTACCGAAATTGTATAAAAATAACCACATTGCCGTCAGTGTCAAACTGTACATCTTGTTTACATTAGTAAATACGTGTTGGTGATAGACTTTTTAACTGATTATTGGGTAATTATTGTTTATAAAGCCGAAATAACTTCGAATGTAGACAAAGAAAACATAAACATGTCTGAAGGTGTCACAAATATGTACAATTGTTCAGTTGTCATAAATGACTATGTCAATAAATTATAAGTAAATGTTGTAACAAATTTGAAAATTATATGAGGGTCGCCTAAAAAATTTTGTGTGCACCACGGCCAAAAAGTGTTTTTTCGTCCTCGTTTGCTTTCCGACCTCGGCTACGCCTCGGTCGTAAAGAAAACTCGGACGAAAAAACAGTACTTTTTGGCCTTGGTACACAAAATACTATTTTAAAAAGAATTGAAATTGATCAGCAGATTTAAATACTATAGAAGATTCTAAATTATTACGAGATGGTAATCATCTATAACATTAATAAGCTACGTTTAGCAGAAATTAATGCTTATTTATTATATTTATTACATTTATTACATTTATTGCATTTATTGCATTTATTGCATTTATTGCATTTATTGCATTTATTGCATTTATTGCATTTATTGCATTTATTGCATTTATTGCATTTATTGCATTTATTGCATTTATTGCATTTATTGCATTTATTGCATTTATTGCATTTATTGCATTTATTGCATTTATTGCATTTATTGCATTTATTGCATTTATTGCATTTATTGCATTTATTGCATTTATTGCATTTATTGCATTTATTGCATTTATTGCATTTATTGCATTTATTGTATTTATTGCATTTATTGCATTTATTGCATATATTGCATTTATTGCATTTATTACATTTATTACATTTACTACATTTACTACATTTACTACATTTACTACATTTACTACATTTATTATATTTATTAAAATTTTATTTATTATTATATTATTTATTTAACCGCGGACATGAATAAAACTTGTTGGCGCATCATAAACGAACAAAGGGGTAAAGACAAAGATGGAGGACCAGTTAATTATGGAGAGATGGCAAATACGTTTAATAACCACTTTGCAGATATCGCCGATCGGTGTTCTCTTCCTGAGGATAGAGACGTGAAGATGGACATATTAGTGAACAGTATATACCTCAAGCCAGTTTCATACATAGAAGTGATAAAGGCAATAAAAAAATGTTATATGAAGAATTCATCCGGCATCGACGGCATACCCGGAAAAATATTGACATACGTCAAAGAAGATATAAGTGCAGCACTCGCTTATTAATAAATCATTTGAATGCTGAGTTTACTCGGCTAGATTGAAAATTTCAAAAACCGTGCCAATCTTCAAAAATAAAGGCAGTCCACTGGATGTTAGCAACTACCGACCAGTATCGCTACATAATCACACCTCAAAGATTTTTGAGCAATGCTTTCAAACACGAATGTATGCTTTCCTGGAGAAGTTCCGTCAATTAAACCAAGCACAACATGGGTACATAACTATCACAGCTATTGAAGAAATAGTAAGGGCAATTTGTAATGCCTTAGAAAAAAAATGAGAAAATTGCTGGATTATTCTTTAACATTACTATAGCTTTCGATTCCGTAGGCCATACGTTATTGGCTGAAAAGCTCTTTCATAAAAGCATAAGAGGTTCAGCAAACCAATGGGTTCGTTCCTATCTGTCTCGGCGACTCACTGTCGGGCTTAAGATGGATAAACACAGGGGTACCGCAAGGTAAAATTTTAAGATCACTATTGTTTTTCATTATGATTGGTGATCTCCCGGAGAAATGTACAAGTGCATCGAAGATTGGATTATATGCTGATGATACCAGTATACTGGTTGTCCAACCTAAAATAGAGAAGTGAAATAACGTCTGCTGAATTGAACATCTTCAGAACTGGTGCAAAGGCAACGGGATACCTTTGAACTCAAAAACACAAACCATAGAATTTCATCCGATAAACGAAAAAGTGGATAAAACGATATTAATAAAAGCCAACAGAAACTCGTTAGTGCAATCCGACTCTGTAAAGTTTTTAGGACTCATTTTACATAGCAAATTGACATGGGAAGAGCACATAGTACAATTGAAAATAAAATTAAGTTCGGTAGTATTCTTGATGAGGACAATGCTTGCGACGGTTTCGTTGAAAGTTATGAAGATGTTGTACTTTGGTCTTGCGCAATCTGTGATGGGGTACGGACTTATATTTTTGGGTAGTTCCAGACATTCACATACGGTGAATGTCTGGAAAAGAGGGAGTGCAACCGAGTACTACTTGCAAAGGACTATTCAAGAAACATAAAATTAAGACTATTTATGCATTATATGCGTACAAATTAGTGCTGAATACGTTTAACAAGTATGTTAATAAAAGCAAAGACATTCATGAGCATAAGACTAAAGGGTTGGATTTAGTGCGACAAGAGTTTTATATACTTACGGTATCACAGCAATCGGCTGATTATATGGAGCCGAAGTGTTTTAATAACTTACCAAGGGAGATACGAAGCGAGACAGATTTCAGAAAATTTAAAAGTCATTGTTTAAATTTTTCATTAATAATGAATATTATGACATTAATGATTATTTTAATATTAATCAATTATACACCTCGATGGTATAAGTAGTCCAATTTGACATATGACACAATGTATTATTTTTTATTATACATTTATTGATTAATAAACTATATATATATATATATGAAGGGAAAATTCTTGGGCATACACCCGCATGGAAACACGCAACCGCCGACACGTGTTTCTGACTTATTAGTCGTCATCAGGACGGTATAGCCAAATTAAAAGGTGGACAAAATTTGGAGATAAAACAATCGGAGTCAACAACAAGCAGCCGACCTCCACATGTGTGATAACTGTCAAAATGAATTTTCCCTTCATATATCTTTGTTCCCGCAGAAAAAACCTTTTTTCATTATTATATCCTGGGCTCGGTTGTTCACGCAGGTGGCTTTGTCCTCCCGCGTGGTTATGTTGAATGTTCCCACACAATGTGTGGGTATTTTGACAGTTATCACACATGTGGAGGTCGGCTGCTTGTTGTTGACTCCGATTGTTTTATCTCCAAATTTTGTCCACCTTTTAATTTGGCTATACCGTCCTGATGACGACTAATAAGTCAGAAACACGTGTCGGCGGTTGCGTGTTTCCATGTGGGTGTATGCCCAAGAATGTTCCCTTCATATATCTTTGTTCCCGCAGAAAAAACTTTTTTCATATATATATATATATATATATATATATATATATATATATATATATATATATCTATTATTAAAGGCCGAAAATAAACACCCATCACAGTTTAGTTATAGCGAAGACAAAAATAGAAAGACCAAATATAATTAGGAAATATGAAAGAATTAATATAGAAAAAACTAAAAAAGGAGAAAGTAAGGAAAAAGCACCAGGAATTAGTAAATAGAAAACTGAGGATGGAGTAAATCAAGAGAGAGGCTTGGTCAATACAAGGAAGATGGGAAGTACTAGGATAAGTGCTAGTAAAGACAAGTGAGTATGTATGTGGGAAACAAAGAATCGATCAAAGTAGGAGAAGGACACAATAGTGGAAAGTTGGAGTAAAGGGCAAAATAAAGGAAAAGAAACAAGCTTGGAAGAAATTTCGACAAACTAAAATGCGGAAACACAGAGAAGAGTATATTGGAAGAGGCGCAGAATAGTTGGGTGGAGTTCTGGAGTAACATGGAAACAAACCACAAAGGAAATAATAGGATTTTTTGGAGTTGCATAAAAACTTTAAAAGGGGAGAAAAGGAAACGGATATGGAACATAAGGGATGATAAGAAAAATTTGAAAACTGAAACAGTAGAAATACTGGAAAAATGGATGGGATATTTTAAGGAAAAATTTATAGAGAGAAAGAAACGATATAACGAATAAATACAAAGGAATGCTGTGAAAGGTGGAAAAAGGCTAAACCATTGGAACGATAGTAACAGAGGAACCTATAAATTATATGAAAAATGTAAAAGCAAGTGGAGAGGATGGAGTAGCGCCAGTGATGATCAAAATAGGGAGGAGAAAGAGTAGAGGACTGGTTGACAATAATATGCAAGGAAGCAATGAAGGAAGAAACAGTACCAACAGATTGGAAAAGAAAAATAATAATACCACTGTATAAAAAGGGGACCAAGAAGGATAGGGAAAACTACAGGGCCTATCGTCAGTGGCGTTGAATGTATACACACGAATAATAGAGCTAAGACTGCAAGAAACAATAAAAGAGGAGCACGCAGCGTACAGGGAGGGGAGGCAAATACAAGATCATATAAGCACCTTGAGAAACATAATATATACAGAGCAAGGCATACGCGGACGATGTAGTTCCGATAACCGACACGGAAATGAGAATGCAGAAAATAAAAAACGCCTGGATAAAAGAAATAAAGAAAAAGGAAATGGAAATAAATGTGGGGAAAAGCAAAGTGATGAGAATAAAGGGAAAGAGAGAAGCTTTGGAAATGGGAGATATATACTGCAATCAAGAAAGGCAAGAAGAAGTAACGACAATTGAATACCTGGGAACATTAATAACTAATGACGGAAAAATAGATTTGGAAATGACAAAGAGGATAAGAAAGGCAACAAGAGAATATTACCAGATGAACAAGAATATTTTGGAAAAAGAGAAATAAACAAACAAACAAAGAACATATATAACACAATAACGCTACCAATAATATTGCAAGGGAGTGAAAGTTGGGCAGTGGAGGTTCTAACATTATTTTCAGCCGGCATGGACATGGGGGGCGACATAATTTGTTTAAATGGAACACCCTCCATATTTTTACATTTTTGAATTCTATGAAGAATTGTGAATACATCCATGTACAACTTGTTTGTTAAAACTCAACAGAGCTGGTGATTTTTAATTTTATTTGTGAAATTTTAGATATGTAGACGAATGCATCAATATGCTTTCAAAAATCATGTATCTGAGAGGTCAGTTGGTGGGAGGATAATTTTTGTAAGTTTTTGAAATTGTTTCGTGATTTTTAGTGTCGGTTTTCAAAAGTAGTGGTTGTTATTCTATGTGACGTGTGTCTTTGTATGCAATGATTTTAACTATTTTTGATACTGTGTATTTTTTAGTTCCCTTTTGTGGAAGCTATATATATATGTTGATTTCTTTATTAAAGTTTATTAAGTTTAATGTCATGGTTCTTTTTATTTAATTTTTATAATACTTATCGTAGGTGCGTCTGGTAAATGATTAAAATGAAAATTCATGAAAATTCCTATTCGCCAAATAATTAATTTTCATTAAACATTTTTAATTTTTATGGGCAGTCATAGAAAATAGCGTGTATTCCACGTTCGAAAGTCTTCTGCATGGCACGCACTACTGCAAACATCGAGTTCGTCTGTGCAAAATGTGACTTCCCGAACTTGGAATACAAATAACATATGAAAACTCTGTACGGTTGCGTTTCTAAACATTTTTTTCGCCTTCACCTCAACAATATATTTAACTTAATTTTATACACCGTTTACATGAAATTAATTATACACATTCATATTTAAAGGATACAATATTTATTAAGATGATAAGATTAAAAATGGCACACTGTGGATGTATCCTTCGACTCTGTTCGTTAATTATACGGTAATTTATGTTAGCATCAACATTATTCTGTGCACATATGAAACGTCAACATATTATCGTGTGCGATTTTGGTTAGTCATCAAGAGTTATGATGAGCTTTCATCATATCTTCTTGAGTGCTATTGTCAACACCTCGTAACCCGCAATCACTGTCCCACCACTTCCAAGTCAATTTTCACTATTTATAGCTACCATTTTAATATAATTTTAGAATAACATTCATCTTGAATAAGTAACCCCATTATCGAAATCATTTTTCAAAATTCCAAACATATTTTCGAATTTTACATAAATAGATTTGTCTAATTCTACGTAACGTTTATCGGAAACATTATAAACCATAAAATTAACCATCTCGGCATAAAATGAATGAAGGATGCAATCTAAGATGTTTATCTTAAATAGATATAATAGAATGAAATTACATAATAGCATGTACTTTTAAAGTTTGTCAACCAAAACAATAAAGTGTAAACAATCTCCGCATGTTCATTTTAATTGCAGATAAATATTTACGTTACAGAAACAAAGTTATGATCTTAACTTCGTATCAATTTTCGAAATTTCGGCAATGTGAACGAAATAAATTAATCGAACAACTGCTAGACAAATTACCATTTAATACATTCATTATTCATACACAAAATGAAATAAAATAAACAAAAATGAATTATAGGCAAACGTACGAAAGAATGGTTGGCAATAAACAATTTCAGGAACAAATTCTTTCAAAACAAATACTAATACATTGAAGAACACTAAAAAGATCAAACGGAAACAAATAATTGTCGTATACACTGAGGTGCAAAGTTAACCGGACACTTGAATTTTACAAAAAAATTTTCAAAACTGCAAAGTCCTCTTGATGAATTTGGTTCCATTCCGCAGTTAGAGCTTTTGCTAACCTGTCCAACGTCGTTGGACAGGTTAGCATGTCCTCATGGTTGCAGCGAATACGTCGTCTCAACATGGCCCATGCATGTTCCATGGGATTCAAGTCAGGACTGCTGGCCATTGCAACAAAGTAATACCAACTTCTTGTAAATAAGCCCGCGTGGTCCGTGCAATGTGTGGGCGGGCATTATCTTGCATTAAACGAAAATTTTCGCCAAGAAATGGTGCAAAAGGCATTACATGTTCCTCTAAACATTGTTGAATGTAAAGGTCGGCAGTGATGGTTCCATCCCGGATTCTCACAAGCTCTGTATTAGCAGTCAACGAAATGCCCGCCCACATCATTACACCACCTCCACCGAACGGCAGACTTCAGCAAAACGCTCGCCAGTCCTTCTCCACACTCTATCGCGACCATCTGATTTGTATAGGGTGAATCTGGACTCATATGTAAAGATCACAGCGGACCAATCTTCAAGACCCCAATCACCATGTTCCCGTGCAAATTCCAAACGCTGTCGCCGATGCTCTACGGTTAAAAGAGGACCTGTTGCAGGTCGGCTGGACCTCAACCCACCTTCATTTAAGCGTCTGCGAACTGTATATACTGACACTGTGTTGTTCGGGACGTCGTTCAACCATTGCACAACAGCAGATGCTGTCACCGTGCGATCACGTAACGCCTGCATTCGAAGAACCCGATCCTGGATATGATTCGTTGCTCTCCGTCTAACTTGTCCGGGCCATCTTGTCTACACTCCTGTTTCCCGAAACTTTTGTAGTGCATCTGAGACGGTACTTCGGGGAATTCCTAGAGTGTTTGCGATGTATCGCACACTTCGTCCGTCATTGTTTAAAGCAACAGCTTGAGCAACTTGTTCTGGATCCATGAGTCTTTCTTGTTTTGACTAAGCAAATAACTTTAGAAAAAACGTAATACGGCAGCCTTTTTTCTGACAGTCTCGTTGCAACAATACTGAAGCAACTCTTATCTGATATACTCGTATGAAGTGCCCGCGCGGATTTGACTCTAAACAAGTTGTAACATGTTCAAACCAATTCTCCTAAAATGTAGCATATTCACGTGCGCACAATTCATGCGCAACATTGAAGTATTTCGAAAAGTTCAAGTGTCCGGTTAATTTTGCACCTCAGTGTATATCACAGCAAAATAAATTAACTTATAATACAAGTTTAACCAGAAAATTCCAAATACAGCTATAATTTTAAAATAGTTAAACCGAGTTGTGATAATTGCAATTAATATAAACAAGCAAAACAAATTGACGTGTAAAAAGCTAATAAACTAATCAAATGATGTTCTAATTAAATAGAACGAAAATATTAGCTAAAAAATAACTAATCGATCGAGGCATAAAGGAAACTTAAAAAAAAAAATAATAATAAAATGTGTATTATATAAATAAACAAAACCACTTAAAATGGAAATTAGGCATAGTAAATAATGATTATGAAACAAACCCCAAAAGTAATTTTATTTTTTAATAAAATAAATTACATGAAATAAAACACTATTTTGATAATAAAACTAATATATTATACTACGAATCAGAAACGTAGTATGAAACAAATAAAAACCAGAAAGGAAACGAGTAATAATACAATCGGGAACTTTATATAATATTTAATAATTTTAAGTGTAATTTAGACCCCACGAAAAAAATTAAGGCAACTTAATATACACATAAATAAAAATAGCAAAAACTGGACTGCAGCAAGAAAGCAAATCAGTAATAATTATCTTCCTTCCCTTTGTTTTCAGAATCTTCTGTGTAAGCATGTAAATTAACTATTGCTGTGTTATATTTGGCCTGTATCCTTATATATAAAATTGCGCTAAACTCCATTACCGTCTTCTACATTTCTCCTCTTATGATAAATCCTGTCCCGTTTTTCCTCTGTTAGTTCTGTCCAGAGTAGTACATATACTAATGATTTCCTTTCAGCTCCTCCTTCCCACCCTACTTCTTGCAATGCTGCCAATTCCATATTATACCTTTCCAACTCTTTTACAATTTCCATCATTTTATCAAATATCAATAATTAGCTTTCTTCTATTTTTTCTTTCATGTTTTGAACAAATTTCTGATCAGTCTCATTCCATACTCTAGTTATCCATTTTTCATAATGATATTCGCTGTCATATTATTCTTCCTATTCTATTCTATTATTTTAATCGTTCTCCATTAAATTTTCATTGTTTTGCCTTTCGTTTTTCTTTTCTAATGCATTTCTACTGTTGTTTCACCTAAATACGTTTCCTAATTTCTGATGCGAGAGTCTTATTTTTGTTTTATCTGCTCTTCCACTTTTTATTATATATTTATTTATTATTATTTATTTATGAACTGACGGCGTCAGTAAATCTAACTTACATCTAGGCCTTTTTTACTTTCTTATACTTTATGTATAAGTAAGTACAGGAATCATGAAAAAAAATTTCGAACTCGAGACTTTAACGGATATACACGTTTTAAGGTCCCCTGAATCGTTTCTGACTATTGTCGGAATGATTATAGCTAGAGCTGTAAAATTTTAAACTTAAGATTTGTATACAGCAGGAAAGAAAACGTCATATTTTGAAAGCAAAACCTCAACCGGAGGTGATCGTTTACTCTTATTTTCCTTATCTTGAAAACGGTACATGATATCGAAAAAAATATTCTTACAAAAGGTAAAGATATTGATATTTTAAACAACTTTTATTTGAAAAATGTATTATAACTCAGTATAAGAAAGTTGAGTGCGGACCACTGCAGATTTTTCAGTAATACGTTAGACGTTGTCTCATTAGTTGTGGTATGGGGGGATATTACGGTATTGGGACAAGAAGTTATTAACTGTTTTATCGTTAGCTCGTTTCAAACAATTTTCGATTTGCTTAACACCATTTTCCGCCACTCCATTTGTTCGGTCCCACATCTACATATGTGGATTTAATTAAGATAATTTAGATCCGCGCAAACCGTGTAAATATTTGTCACAATTATTTTTAAGTATGTAGAATAGTTTTATGTTAATCCGCACGACCCTGTCCAGGTACAGATGGTGCCGCCCATGCGCTTATTTTGCAAATTCAAAATCTAAAAACTCTTGTACGGTCACGTACAAGACGTTATGTATTCTTAAAACATTTACGGCCCCAATTCCCGTTTTATAATGCGTCATTTCACGATTGTCGCACTTTCACAAAGGCGGTTGTAAATAACCAATTTACGAATATTTAAATTATTATATGACTCTCGGGATTTTAGATAGATTCTCTGAACCAAATGTTCAAAACTTCCCTTTCTTTCATCGCTTTGAATTCATTCTTTACCAATTACGACATCTTACATCAAAGTGGGGACATTTCATTCCAACCAATAACACAAAAGACCGTAGTATTTAAGGAACGTTTCACCCTTAAACAAATTATCATTATCATTATTAGAATCACAGTATAACATTACCACGACAACAGTCAACGTAACAGCATTACACCAGTCGAACAGTTCGTACCAAGACAACAGTCTTAACAGTTACACACAGTAACCCATGCAGTGTATCTTGATCAGTGCCAATTGTAATTGAGCAAAGTTGTATATTGTAAATATTAATAATAAATAGTGTACATAGTTAAAAGAGTTATCTGAACAAGCTTTCGAACGATTGAATAACTCACAGGCGGTAGCGACGCAGATCATTTGGCGTAACAAACGTGAGCGGGAGACGTAATCGAAATACTCGTCGAATTTACAACTCGCCACGAGTCGATTAAAAGCAGTCCCTTGTCCAGGTATCGCAAACACCATTGCTAAATGGATGGAATGGGGGCCGTTTTATGACTTATTCCGAGGCCTTTAATAAAATTCTAGAACTCGTCAGAAGTAAATTGAGCTCCGTTATCAGTCTTAATTACATACGGTATCCCAAAACATAGCAAACCCTTCATCTAATTTTGAAATTGTGCCTTACATAGTAATATTTGACATTCTAAAACATTCCTGCCATTTTGAGATAGCATCCACCAATACCAAAAAATATTTATTTCGAAACGGTCCCATGTAATCCAGGTGCAACCGAGTCCATGGTCCACTCGGCCATTCCCATGACTTAATTGTGCGGCATTGCGCTTTTATATTTATTGCAGGATGTCAAGACTGACCCATTTTCCCCATCTAAAAATGGCCACCATACATAGGCGAGGGCCAACGATTTCATTTTAACAGACCCCATGGCTACTATGTAACTCATTCAAGTTATATCATTGGAACCTCGAAGGAATTATCATTCTGTATCGCCACATTAAACAGCCCTGTTCGACCGATAACTCATCCCTACGTACATACGTAGAATGGTTTTTCGTCTGTATCGCTGATTTCTCGTGGGCATCCGGTTAGCACGTATCTAATTATTTGACTGAAAATGAATCTCATCTTGACTGAATCTTAAATTTGTTAAAATCTAATGGTATATTCCGCTGGTCGGCTGAAGTATGCAAGTACGAAATTTTACTAAGATGCATCGGTGTTTCGCCCACTAATGGTAATCGCGATAAGGCATCAGTTTGATTCTTATTGGATGGCAGATACTGTATAACAACGTCGTACGCTGATAAATGGTGTGCATACGACTAGCCGCCATTGTCGAAATTCCTCTCTTTGTTCCGAATATTGAATTGAATATTGAGGTTACTGGTTGATTTTTTTTTATTCCAAACACTATTCTCAGTGCTTTATAAATTTATAAAGTGAATACATAACGGTAACTGCATTTGGACGGAATTTTCAATAGAAATTGGCCATTCCTAGAAATGATTTAAGTTGACTGATCGTTGTACGCTGTGGTGCCTTTCTAATTGCGCTTACTCTAACATGTAATTTACATAATCTTTCACTGTCAATTTTGTGGCCTAAATAAGCGACGCCCTTCTTCATGAAGGCACATGTATCCTTCCGTATCTTAAAGCCACATTCCTTCAATTTGTTTAACACTAACCCTGAGGTATCTAAGGGCCAGTTGTTCAACCTTGGTTTAAACCAAGTTTTAGTTTGAACCTGGTTTCAGTGAGAAATCAGATCGTACCAGACAGGTTTTACGCTAAACGTTGAAAATTTCCTAATTGAATTGGGGCGCTGGACTGCACCCATGTTAAAATACAAAGTCCAGATGGAGAACAAGCTGAACTGCATCGTAACCGAAAGCAATATTTTTCTTATATCGTGCAATCAGGGTGTGATGCTTCACTGAACTTTTTAGACATTGTTTGTAGGTCAGGCGAGGTTCAGCTCATGATTCCAATATTTTTGCAAACTCTAGAATTACGGCGAGCTTAGAAACTTAGATTTTGGAGATACTAGTGTTATAGTTGGTGTCAGTGGCTATGGTATAAAACCATATTTGATAACACCGTTAAGACATCCGTAAACCCAACTTTCTTTAAGAAAAGTCAAATCAGAACGCGAAATCCAATTGAAAGATATTTTGTGGTATTAAAACGCCGCTTTCCAATACTTGCTCTAGGTATTAGGTTAAACAGACAAAAAGTGAAAGCTGTTGTATTAACATCTGCTGTGCTACATAATATTGCAATCCAAATGGGAGAAATCATGGAATTTGAGTATGACCAAGCAGTGGAAGCAGAAATACAATTAGCTCTAGATATTAACCCCAACATTCTCGTCATAGATTAATATTAAACTATTTCGAATACCTATTATAAAAATAATAACTAAATGTGAATAGTAACAGTATGCAACGAACAAATTTCCAGTGCTACCAACAGTTTTGCGACTTCATGTCCAATAATATCTGTTGATCGGTCAAATCAATATCCGTGAAATTTTACCCCCTTATAATTTGGCAAATACGTATTCAATTCGTGATAAAGGACATTGTACCGCTTTTAATTGTGGTTTAAGTGTTAAGTTATAACCGCCTCATATTTGTATTCCATCGTTAGATTTTAAAATTGGCACTACCGGCGTGCCCCAATTTGAACTCCTAATTCCACCAGACTTCCAATTTCATCTTTAAGTTTATTTATGTGAAAAGGATACAGACCTAGATTTACAATATTTTGGTATTGCCGTTTGTTTTAATTTTAATGAGGTAACTAGAGCCAATCACTCCTAACGAACCACTGGCAACAGAACACTGACAAGATGACCACCATGTAAAGGTATTTCAACAAGTAAGGCTCTTGGTAATCGATACTGAATATACACTTGAATATTGTCCACCAGTTAGTCTTCATGGACCTGTTTAATTACTGTTCACAACGCCGTTTAGGTGTAAAATTAGTCCATCTATAACGTAAGTTTTACATTTTTGTGTCATATTTGACAGGACGTATTTTCAATAATATTTTTTGAACTTGACCCTTTTATATCTTATATAGTCAAAATTGTAATGATATTAGTACGTAGCGTTAGTACAGGATGTGGCAAAATTTTGTTAGACTCTACATTTGATTGTTATTGTAGATACAGAAATTTGATATATAATAAACGTTTCAGGTAAAATTTCGAAAACGAAAAGATAAAACATATTGTTTTTGTAAGTTTTGATAACATTCGTAGATTTAAAGGATTTTAATATTCTGGCAGAGAAATCAGAAATCTGTAAATGTCGATAAAAATATAGTGCAAACAGATCCAGACGCGGAAGGCTATAAAGGAAACATCAGAAAAAATGAGAGTAAAATTTGGCAGTTATATGTCCACGACGGTTCTATTCAGAATTCAAATAAAACGTCGCTAAAGGTTCATTTAAACGAAAATTAAACCTACGGTGTTAAATTGAAACAAACTTACCCTTACCGCACAGGTGTAAGTTTGTTTCAATTTATTTGCCAACCACCGTTTCCAATTTCCTACTACGGTGTTAAATATAAAAGAAAGTAAAGTGTCGTTAATAAAACTAAAGAGCTAAAATTGAATAACATAATAAATAATAAAAGGGCGAAATTGACATAACACCAGGAAAACAGGTAAGTTTTAGATCAAATCGATCCTGTCCATCTGTAAATTCCACACATGTAAAATAAATTTCAGTGACGAAAATCGAAGAACACTTAAAAATATTTAAAATTACGATATATTATTCACCACGCGAACCCACGTTATTTATTTTATAAATAATTATAATATTTAAAAGGAACCCTGAGGTAAAATGTAAATTCAATAAAATTCAAATATTGACCCCGATTTTTTATACAATTGAATATATCAATTTGGTAATTTTTGTTGTTAAGTGTTTGGTATTTTTTGAAAGTTTAATTAAGACAATTAAACATATACATATGTAAATAAATATATATTTATATTTTGTGAGGTCACTAGATCAAATCATAATTTGCGATGCAATGTAAGTTTTCTGTCTATGTTTTAAGCATTTATGTAAACACCAATTTCAAAAGCATAAAACAATCAAAGTAATATATGTTCTATGGTTAAGTACATAGAGGAAATTAAATTAAATATAATATTTGCATCGGTGTCATTTAAACATAAACAAATGACCAAACCATGTAAAAAAAATTCAAAAATCCTTCAAGCTAGTTATTAAACATTGTATGTACGCCTAGGGATTTTTCTTAAAGATTGACAATGATAAGTATGAAAACAATTCAATAATAAAATTACCATGTCTTTAAATCCCTTTTAAATCATTGGTCCGCGTTTCGAATATTTAATTTATTGATAAAACAATATACAGCGTTTTATTAAATATTAAAATATATTTTTATATAATATTTCATATTTTCAATATTTTGTGGTTCACCTATCACGTGTCGTTATATGACTTGTCTAGCCTTCCACTTTTGCCTTTAAATATATGCCATGTTCAGTATCAAGTAGTCGTTAATTATGTGGCACTACAAAATGTTGATACCTATAAGCAACAAAAAATCATGCAGCCACCCGTGTAGCTGTTTTATCTTATCAAGTGCTCTTGAAGATGTAGCATGGTAATCGAGCATAATGCATAATAGACGGCGGATGATAAAAAAATAGCGTTAACGCAAATTTTATTTTATTGTATTGTCAATTTTTTAAGGGGATTCCGATGACGCGTCGTAACACAAACAACAAAGCCATCATCAAAAATGAAACGATAAACCAATACATTATACAAGATGGAATACACAGTAAAACAAATCAATTCAAATTATAGTTTATGTGCTCATAGCTCATATAGAAGTAACTTGTTATAGCGAGTAAAAATACTCCAGTTCACAAACATATAACAAATATACTGTAATTTAATTTTTATAAAGTCTCGTAATTTTAATTTTTTATTATAGTTATTTACAATTTGTTAAAAGAAGAACCTAAAAAAGGATATACGGTAGATATAATATACCTGATATGCATTAAGCAACCGGCGGCAATATAGGCGAACAACAAAACTATAACGATATAAAAACCTGCAGTGGTCCGCACTGAACTTTCTTATACTTATATCAATTTCAAGCACGAGAAGTATATTTTGTGAAAGAACTTTTCAAATAAAACTTGTTTAAAATTTCTGTCTTCAACTTTTTTTCGATAACACGTGCCATTGTCGAGATATGGGAAGGGCGATAGTTATAAACCATCATTTCCGATTGATATCTAGCTTCCAAAATAGGACTTTCTTTTCAAAAGACCGTCATATATATATAGAATGACTGTGTATGTAGACAATCAGAATGGAAGATCAAACTATGAGTTTAGCACACGTAGAGTACTAAGCTGGAAGAAGTAACCGGATGGTAAAAGATTGAATAGAAAGAAAGTATAGAATAGCAAAGAATGAGAATTGGATATGAAAGGGCATGTGTAAGACATGCAAAAGAATAGTATCGGCATTTCAAGTCCTACATTTCATTCCTCTATAACCTCCTTCGTCTCCGTACCTTTCTCCTTCCGCCTCCTTCTACCGCCTCATTCTGTTGTCATTGGTTCTTTCTTCCTCCTGTTGTTCCAATACCCTCTTTTCCCTGCTCTCCGCCTTCTTCCCCATTATTTTGGGTCCCGTCTTTTCCCATATTCCTTATCCAGTCTTTTCCTATCTTCTTCATTCAGTTTTATTTCCTTGCATTTTCCTACCCAATAATCCACCCCATCCCAAAATTACACCTTCTGTAACTTTCTTCCCTCCAATATTTGTTGGCTTTCTCTTCACTGCCGCACCTGAATCTTGCTAATGTTTTTTCTCCATCTACCAATCCCCCCACCCCAACTATGTTGGTACCCACCACTGTACTTTTATACTTTTGTATTTGATGTTCGCATTCCTGATGTTGCTTTCCCTTTTCTGAGCTTCTACCATCTTCCACATCTCCACTAACTTGATTCCCATTTCTTCTTCTCATTTCTGCCTATTCTGTTGATAGTCCTGCCTTTTCGTACAGTTTTCGTCTACAATCTTCCCAATTGGATAGTCCTGTTCCCTTGCATCCCCTTTTCCTTAGCTCCTCTAATTCCAACTTAACTAGTCTCTGTTCTGGCCCGCCCCTCGCTATCCTCTCATACCTCACTGCCCTTTTTCCTGCCTCTCCGACTCCAGCCTAACTATGAAATCTGGGGTTGATCTCTCCAATATATTTTTATTTCGCCTATGTGTGCCCTCTCCAATCTTTTACTTCCTTTCCAACGCCACACTTCTGCCCCGTACATCAGAATGCTCTTTATACATACATTTTACATCTTTTCCTCTTTCACCACAGATTTCTCCTCAATCCTTCCTCCACTGCCCTTGCCTTTCTGCACGCACGTATCATTTGCCCTTCTCTGCTGTTATTTTCTCTCTCTACGAAACCTAGATACAGCCACTCCTTCACCTGCTCTAATATCTCCCCCTTCCATGTCACCTTTACTCCCCCTCCTTTCTTGAATACCATTATTTTTGATTTCCTTATATTCAGCTCCAGCCCTCTCCTATCCGTGAATCCTAACATTACCTAACATTTTCCCCATTCCTTTTAACTTTAACCTTTTAACTTATCTTTGCCGATCAAAGTTTCACTCCCCCGTCTTATCCTTTCCTTAGTATCTCTTCCAGTTCCGCAGTGTGTATATATTAAAAAGTAGCGAACTCAGCGGGCATCCATGTCTCACCCCTCTCTTGGTCTTGAATCCGTCCGAGTTCTCCTTAACTATCCTCACCCTGCACCATGTTTCCTTATATATTTGCTCAATCCTTGCCCATATCCCCTCCGATATTTGCCATTATTTTAATCATTGTTTTTTGTTTACCTTGTCGAAGGCCGCCTTTAGTTCCAGGGACATCGCGTTTTCCCACCCTTCTTTTCCAACTCCCTCTCTACTATGTAGTTCAGCACGTAGTTATTATCTCTCGTTCACCAGCCTTTCCTGAATCCCGCCTGGCTCTCCGGCAAGACCCCTCCGCCTTTCACCTCCTCCTCTAGGCGACCTCTATCATTCCCGCATATAACATGTATGCTACATTTAATAGCGAAATCCCCCTGTAATTTTCAGCTTGCTCCTTGTCCCCTTTCTTGGTATTACTACCGCCAACCTCCATCGTTCCTGTAACTATCTTCTTCCCATCCATATATCGTTTATCCTCCTCAACGCTTCCACCCATAGTTCCTCTGGCGCACTTATCCATCCCTCCGTGTCTAGTCGCTTTTCCCTTTTAGTTTGTTTTTTACCTTCATTATATCCTCCCACGAAAATTCTTCTGCCTCCTCTATTCTAGCTCTCTGCCTGCATCTCTCTGTTTCCCCAATCTCGTTCCCCTCGTCTCCTCCTGACAACTGCTGGAAAAACCTCCCCCGTTGCCTTACGTCTATGCTCCCTGCATATTGCTTGCCCTTTTTCTTCTTCTTTCTGAGAATCTCCCTTATGTCCTTCTCCACACTCAATCTCTGTCCTCAGGTATCTTTGTCTCTGTTCGTTCTCCTTCTTCCTCCATATCTCTTTCGGCTTTCTTCTTTCTTCTGCAAATTCCTCCCATGTTCTCTGTCCCTCTATAGCCCCTTCATGATTTTGCTCAACTCCTTCTTCTCTCTCCTACATTCTTCGTCAAACCACGATTTTGCTTCTTCCCCGACCCTCTTCTTCTTTATTATGACCTTTTCCATCTCCTCCGTTATTTCCTGTATGCTCTTTATCTCCCCCCCCCCCACTTCACCTTCCTTAATACCTTTCGATATACTATTCTCGAATCCTCATTCCAGATATTTATCGTTCTCCCCCCTACCTTTTTCTCCCTTTTATGCCCCCTACATCTTACCGGTAAGTGGTCCGACTCTATTCTTACCCTTACCGTGAATCTATCCACCTCCTTTTCGCCTTCTCGTTCACACTTACATAGTCGATCACCGACATTCCGTTTGGCGTATGTAAACTCCCCTTCACCGTCCCTCCTCTCCCACCCCGTTCACTGTAAACCAGTTTCTCTTCTACCCATTCAATTCAATACCTTCCCTTCTTCATTAATCAACTCGTCCCTTGACCTCCTTTCTTCCCTTCCCCTTTCCCTCCTTTCCAGCGCCGTTACTTTACCCATTCTGGCGTTCATATCTCCCCCTATAATGCCTCTTTTATCATCTGATTACTGTACACCGTGTAAATACTCCAACACTTGCAGTCTATCTTAATCACTCTTTCTTGGACATACTCTGAATCTAACCTACTTTTTCTATTTCCTCCCAACTCTCTCTAACTCCTGATATAATTCGCACCGCACCTCGGCATACCCATCTGAACCCTTCCGGCATGTTTCTTTATACATTTTCCATGTTTTGTTATCTATCCATGTTTCCGTCATCACATTTTTCTATGAAATCGTTCAAATACTTGTTCACCCCTTCCTCCCCTTGTATCCATGTCTTTAGTCCAGCTATATTCCAAAAGCCTCCTAAGTATCCTCTTTTTCCCCACTTTCCCTCTTCTCCCGTCTTCCTCCTTCTTTCCTTCCTCTCTTTTCCTCCCCACCTACATTAGCCATGTCCCCTGCTTTACCCCCCTTGCTTTTCCAGAGAAAAAGGAGAATAATGGAAAGGACCGGACATTTTCACAAGGAGCAGTGGGATGCAGAGGTCTCCGGCGAGAAGCATCAATAAGAACAATGAGAAGAGAGAAAAAGACAAAACCATTGAAAATTTTATGGAAATGATGAAGGGGATAAAGGAGGCAAAGAAATAGGTGATGGTGTTACGAAAGGAATGGCAGGAGGATAAGGCATGGAGAGAGAAGATAGAACAGGAATGGAATAATGAAAAAATGGACGCAGA
Organism: Geotrupes spiniger; assembly: GCA_959613385.1. NCBI lineage: Eukaryota > Metazoa > Arthropoda > Insecta > Coleoptera > Geotrupidae > Geotrupes > Geotrupes spiniger. The sequence continues at coordinate 5,625,065 of OY390736.1, read as the reverse complement.
AAAAAGAATTTGAAAATTAGTAGTGATTAGAGGACTAGAGGTGGAAAAAGGTAAGGAAAGAGAACAATTGACGAAATGGATAAAAGATGAACTACCGGTGGAGGTGGAGATAGAGGAGACGTATAAGGTGGGTGGGGAAGAGAAGGGCATGATGCTAGTAAGAATGGTTGCAGAGATGGAGAAGGAAAAGGTGATGAAGAACAAGGCCAAGTTAAGCGGAAAAAGGGTGGACATAGACAATGATCTAACATTGAAGGAAAGGGAGGTGCATAAGCAGATTTGGAAGCACGGAGTAAACGAAAGAGAACAAGGAAGGATAGTCAAGATGGGGTATAGGAAGTTGAGAGTAGAGAACACATGGTTGTTTGTAAACTTCCTTATATATAATATGAGGACAAATAATATTAAAAGAATAAATAATAATAAAAGAACAACTAAAATGAAATGAAAATTAACAAAAAAAAACATCAAAATGCAAAAAATACGAAGCAAGCAAATTGTCATATAATGATGTATCTTCCGGGTGTTGCCGTGGTTCTTGAAATAAACTTGACATTTCGCTGATCATGCTGCCAGCGTCTTTAGAAGGTTTCTAAAGACCGATGTTGATGTCTTCTGCTCTTCGTTATATACCCAGTCGCTGCTGTAACCGTTATATTCCGTGTGATCCGTTATCGTCTGCTGATCCGTGTCCGATTCTCATCCTGGATTCGTCCTTGATGGGCCTGGCTGCGAGTATATTGTACTTTGGTGGTCCTTACTTCTCTGTATCCTTTATTGCTAACTGTCATACATCAACTAACTCCTTGTTACTTTACCTTAATATAGTTGTTGAAATTAATTTTCATTTAATTTCTCGTTATTCGTTTTAATCGTGTATTTTGTGCCAAGGTTTTCCTTTTATTTTTCAGTAGGTTGGATTATTAATTCTTCTTTTGTTTTTATTAAATACTTGTCTTCCTTTTTTATTTTTTCTTAAGTTGAATATTATATTCCCTATAATAGAAAAACGTCCTATTTTGAAGGTAATATCTCAAGTAATTTACTTTTTTTCGATAAACTGCCGTTTTCGAGATATGGAAGTTGCAAGTTGCAAGTATATGAAAGTTAAGTACGGACCACTGCAGTTTTTACTTCCTTATACTTCATGTATAAAGAAGAAGTAATCATGAAAAAAATGCTGTTATGGAAGTTAAAAATATTGTAATTTTAAACAACTTCAAATGAAAGTTGTTTAAAATTACAATTACGAAAGTTTTTTTCGAAAAATGGATTATAAGAAAGTTCAGTGCGGACCACTGCAGATTTTTGTAGTTTGTAAATACAATTTCAGTACCTTAGGCCTACTCTCTGCTAAACAATCTAGCTGATTTTATTTTCGCTAGCAAATATGAGTTCTGCTATGTGTATCGCTAACACTTAGCAGATAATTCAGAGCACCGCTAGCCTAGCGGAACTTTGAGCTTGCGGCGCTAAAATTGGGCGCGTTCAGCCCAAAATAGCAGCTTTTCGCTTTTCGGCCGCGCTCTTTTGGGCTGAACGGTATCATAGCTAATATTTGCCGACGCATGCGCAACACGTCGTTAATTGACACCATGGCTGTTATAACTTTACCAACAAGTGGGTCCTTGTTATTAGTTTGGCGAATTGTGTGATTGATACTTGTAAGTTGTATATAGAATTTTAATATAATGCATTCCGCTTTTATTGTAGTTTGTATATTAACAAACAATCCGTCTACATAATTTGAAATGATGAGGGCAATACATTATTTTTTGTTATTATACACCCTCCTTACCTCAGATGAATAACGCAAACTTGTTTCAGCTTACGTTAATCATAGAATAGTATTTTGTGTATCTAGGCCAAAAAGTACTGTTTTTTCGTCCGAGTCCGAGCAAACGAGGACGAAAAAACACTTTTTGGCCGTGGTGCACACAAAATTTTTTAGGCGACCCTCATAAAATTTTCAAATTTATTGCAACATTTACTTATAATTTATTGACATAGTCATTTATAACAACTGAACAATTGTACATTTTCAATTTTTCGTGTCGGTCGCCTAAAAATATCTTTATATTACAATTCTAGTAAATAATTCAATTCATTCCGTATCTACCAGTTTGAATTTGAAAACTATCCGCCAACCCCTGCACTCTGCTTAGCACAAAAGCAACGAAATTTATCGCTGAAAATATGGTGACCGCTTTCTGATAGCTCTGTCGGAAAGCGGTGATTTTAGCCTCCGCTGTCGGACAGCGCTGCCAGCGCCGGCCGGCGCTCCCGTAAACTAAACGTGCCCATTCTCTGAATGCAACTCCTGCTGCTATTCTACCCGCAAATCCTAAGTGAGTTCACACATGCGCACTCAACACCTGCATCAGATTTGGCTGAGTTGTCTGGACTGCTTGTCCACCAGTACTGTACTGTGGGTTAGTAAGAGAGCGTTGAATGGAGCATTTGGCAACACTGCCACATATTTTATTTTACGTTTCTGTGTAGTCATAGAGTGGTTCCGGTGAAAATTTGTGTAGGATTAGTATACGTATCAATAAAATGGAACAAATTCTTCAAAAACTGCTTGTGGCAAATAGTAAAACCATACAGGAGGTATGATTAATGTTTTATAGCTATTTTTAATAACTATCATAACCTAGCCATATGCACGTGTGTGAAATGGTTGTCAAAATACTAATAACAATGAATTTTAGGGAACTAAAGAATTAAAAGAAGGATTCAAGAAGCCCGAGGCCATTCCCGCTCTATGCGAAGTTTTAGTATCTTCGAGTAGCCCACAAATAAGACAAACCGCTGCAGTTGTTCTTCGAAGGAGATTAGGTAAACGGCATCAGTGGGGAAAACTTGACGCAGAAACTAGAAATAGGTTTCTTATATTTGGAACGTGTTCCATACGGATTTTATGATGGTTTAAATTTTTAGGATCAAACAGGGTATGTTGCAAGCGCTAGTGAATGAACGAGAGAAGTTAGTTAAAAATTCAATAGCCCAATTTATTGGAATTGTTGGAAAACATGAGTTTCCGAATAACACATGGCCCGAAATATTACAGTTTATTCATCAACTATGCAACAGTGATAACATTCTCGACAAGGAGGTAAATTAATGAACTGCTTGTTAGTATATGAGTCACAAATGTTACTTAGTCTATTTTTAGTACTTGCTAAAATGTTGCACTACCTTTTAATTGTTATCTTATAGTATCATTATTCGATTTTATTTAATTTATTATCTAAGGAAAGTGTTCGAGATATTAGTATCTACTGACAGAAGATAGCCATTAAATCATGAACGAGAATGGATAAACCGAAACTCAATGAATGACAGTAACTGTTGGTGTCATATCACTATTTATCTTTACTTTGAAACCTACCATCAACTGGATTTTTCACATTTTTGCTATCTTACGAAATCAACAAAATAAATCTTTTATTCACAATCAGTATAGAAGATGTTGATTTATAACCTTTTCAAGGTTGGGAAGTGCATCAATCCTAACTGCCATTATAATCCCACGGGTGGAAAGTACTCACTTTCGATGGGTGGGAAGTAACTAGGGCTGTCAACCATTAGACAATTACATGTTATAATATTTATATTTATAAAATATAATTGAATGGAAAAGATAATGTGCCATGCTCAATTTCACTTCATAGGCTACTGTATCAACTTACTATATTGGAAAACAGCGAATTTATTCGAATTTGAATAATTATTTTTTGGCCTCCCGACATGTAAACATTGTAACTATGCACCGTTCATGTCACATGTAACTTCGTGTTACGACGACTGTGCGTTTTCCCGCATAGTATGCGGTAAAGTAAATAATCCTTCTTTTTAAACTCCAGAGACGTAGGAAAAATACGCAATTTTGAAATCATGAAGCCGATGTTCAGGAGAACGAGATATATTAATTTCTAATTCAATAAGTATAACAAAATACACAAAATTTAAATATTAATATAATATTAAATTAGTCCAAACACTCCGCTGGGCATGGTGTTTAAGATATAAACTTCATGCAGCAAAATGCAATTTCCTACATTCGATTATAAATAGCTAATAATAAACGTACCTACCTACCTAATAACCATTAACTTTTATACAATTATTTAAATGTAACACATCTGTCAAATCTGTCATAAACTATGCAATGTTGCCAAGTTGAATAAATAAAATGTATAGGTATAAAAAGATGACTTATTAATTTAAAATAAAACTATCGGCCAAAAAATTTTATACAAATCTCATGCGTTAAGTTATTTTACAGCGCTCCGGCAAATGAGGCACTCGCCCTTCGGGCTCGTGCCTCAAACGAAGCCGTCGCGCTGTAAAATTGAACTTCCCGCATTCAACTGTAAATAACTATAACACATTATAAGCGGGCCGGGTAAAATTGCCCGTCGCGAGAACTGCTGGCCATTAGCGGGGCGGGTATTTTTACCTTTTGAATGTAGGTATTTTAAAAGCGGGACAGGGTATTTTTACCGGATGGGTTTACATATGAAATTAAAAGAGTTATCTCCTACAATTATTTTAGTTTCATAAATTTTATTTTTTCAACGTTTGTCTACATAATAAAGGATCCATAAATTTGTTTCGCCTTGGATTGGGTTCAATGCAGACCACGCATAATTTAAATGTATATAGGTTTAACAGGTTTCCCTCTCCACACAGGAAGTCTAAGTAAAGGAGTTTTGTCGCTTGACGCGTTTTACTACTAGCATGTACAATATGTGTTTATACGTTTCCCGCTTATCAATCACTAAACGGTCGAATTTTATTATCCCGTAGTATAGGGGTATTGAGCCAGGCACTGAATAAGGGAGTACATGAGCGAGCGCTCCGTTCTAATTACCGCGCGCTTCGGCGCCGAGCGACGGGCGGTCACTTAAGTGCCCATAGCATCGGAACTAGTGGGAATTTTTCTTTGAAATTTTTGCGACATATTCTTGAATAGTTTTACTAACAATTTATGAAATAAAATTTTTTTGACCCGTCTAAACTGGTTTCCCCCCTTAAATAGTGTTTGCTTATTTTTTTTTAGTTTAATTACTTCAGTAAATAAAAAAAAAACATAACCTAAACATGTTCATGTAGGTTTTTAAAACTCAGCTACTGCATGTTCAAAAAGTACATTCAGGTCCAAAGGTATTTCGGCGATTCACGCAACAATTCACAAACATGACCTAACAACAATCTGTATCAGCTGCATAAATATTCGACGATGAGTACCATATGTGGTGAAAAAGACGATTTTTAATAACGCAGATGATCACAATCAAACTTTAAACAATAAGAATAATACTTGGAAAATTTTAACACAAATGTCAAAACAAAAACAAATCACTATTTTGTTTGTGAATATACATTAAGGAAATATCGCAGGTGATTGGTCCGCATCGTTTGTTTACGAAATTAGTTCACATATTTTCCGGGGCTTTTGTAAGCTTGGTGTGGCACTGTAACTTAGTCATTTGTTAAAACGTGGCAAAATTTACAACACGTCAATCCCTATGGCCACAGTTATTATTAAAGGAAAACGCTCCGCACATATGCCGTAATTCCCAAACATTTTTCTTTAAAAATCAATCTTTGCGGTGATCTTATAACCTTTAGTTGTCAATAGGCATTATGACATTTACGCCAAGTTGATCTTTTGTCTTAATTATTTGTGTCATTAATTTCAACTTTGAAAGCGAAAATGAAGAATTCTAACATGCTTATGTCATACAAATAATGTACATTTTGTAGAAAAATGTTTGATGTATTGATAAAAACAAAAAATTTTCAAATTTGTACGACAACAAAAGTTAACATGGGGTAACATTTTTACAATGTACTACGTACTATGGCCATACTTAAATAAAATGCACTGTATTCTGCAATTTGAGCCATATATTCAATTCGCAAGCGTTCTATTCTTTGGAACTCCATTATGTATCGGCAGCAATTAAGTTTCCAAAACGTTAAACCCATTTCAGTAAGTAAGACCCCTATAAAAAAGATTTTTATCATAAATAACATATATTTATACTTTTCTTTGTAAAAACATGGCTAACCTGAGTTGCATCCTATTATAAGGAATCGGCTTGAAATTCGTCAACCACAGATTTTACTGTTGGAACCATATTTTTACTGTAAGAGTCATAAATTTTTGAAACAAAGGTTTCCTTAAAACTTTTTGTTGCTCGCCAAAACTTGTGTTGCAGTTGCCGATGTTTTCTCGTGACTCCGTGATCGGATAACGCTTCTAACCGTGCTGTCAGAAATTTTCAATAATTCTGCAGTTCTCTGAATTGGTGTTGAATGATTGTCTTCCTTGAGAGTGGCGTAGCATGACAAAATACATTCTCTAGTTCCAGGTTTTAGAGTATTTCCTCATCTGTGCACAAATTCCTAACTTTAGTTTTCTGTATCCAAACTTATCATGTTCACATCACTGTTACCCGCTTCTTCTTGTGAAGTAGATGGTATATTTTCATATGGACGCCAAATTTCCATTTATAATAACAAGAATAAAATACTTGAGGGGAGAGCACAAGGTACAATACACCATACTTGGTGAAGTGTTTAAAGCAAGCTAATATGAGGAACATAATTTACTCTACATTCAAGTAGCCAGATGGGTATTTACTGGAATAATACCACATTCATATTATCATAGAAATTGCAGAAATACATAATATGATCCTACTTAAGATAATGCACCCCATCCGTCTATTTTTATTTATAGTTTGCCATCGCTCATGGTTTAGGTACATGTATACGTGGCCTGAAAGTGCCATAAAATTTTACACAACGAAAACGACATTACTATATATATCGTTACTAAGATCGTTCAATCAGTACCAAAGCAACACAATGTAAGACTAAAAATTAATATAACTGGAAATAACAATATTTAGTTCAACTCTGGCATTCATTCAGACATCAAGCAATAATCATCTTGTTAATCGAAAACTTTCATATCATGAGCTTAGAATCCAACCCTTGTCATTTAATGCTCTTAACCTATGTAAGAGCTTTCTATGTAGCCTGACCAAGTGTAGGATTTACGTAACAAGTGATAATTCTACGTCAAGTGACATAAATTTGAAGACAGTTCCAGCTTAACCACTTCAGTTCGATATTAAAAGTTGATTTTTTTATAAATATGTTTGAAACCAAACCTAATAATTAAGACCTCTAGGTCATAGGTCATATAGCGTGAATCAGTATCCGAATTTGTATAGTTTGTGAAGTTGTCGTTTCACAATACATAATTTACGCATCCGAAATTTGCCATACTTGTTCAATCTTTCATGCCTTCCAAACCTTGCAGAATTAATATCTCATTGCGCTAATGCACCTGATTTATCGCCTTTGTGTTCATGAATATTAAATAAAAAATGCATAGACAGCGATTTTCATCACCTCAAGAAACTGTTGAAGCCTTCAAAAACCATGTTCTTGAGATGCCAACTTCATACTGGAAATTTTTTTTCGAGAATTGGTTTGAACTCATGTAAAAGTGTGTAAATCTTAAATATTCAAGATATTTAAGATTTACACAGTTTTGCATGAGTGCAAATAAAATTTTCTCTCCTATTTTTTGTAAATATGTACTTGAAAGGTTGATTCCAAAATATTTCCTCTTAAGTATGTTGTGGGGGACCGTTAATGCAACCTAGGAAAAATGTTAAAAAATATATCTGATTTTGTTTCTTAGGTATGAGCAAAGAACTAAAAGGTAAATTTGGCAACATGAATATAAAGTTACCAGCTTTATATATCGCTTTGTTCACTGTTTCGAAGGAGACCATTTAGCAAAATAATTCATTATTTAAGAAGTTCCAAGATTTGCTTCCCATCTCAGGAATCAAAACGTTTTGTAGGTGACCATGGTCTTGACCATACTGGTAAGGAGCAATAATGCAGTCTACCTAAGAAATAAAATCAGGTACTTTTTTTACATTTTTCCCAGGCTGCATTATCGGTCCTGTACAACATACTTAGAGGAAATGCCATTTTGAAATCACCCAGTATAATAAATGGGTACAGCCTCTTGTAGATAGATAGATGTGGCTTTGGATGTTGTGGATGTTGTTCAGGGCAAAAGACAATGTGAAGATGATTATTTTCAATGTCCTATACGTAGCAATTTCTATAAAATTTCGAAATAGGAGGATGGTAAAATTCCCTACTACCTATTTAACTGTAAAATGGCTTACTTAGGGCCATGCAAATTTGTTTCCTGGTCCTGTCTCTCGAAACCCCTGTGAGAAGCCTACCAATTGATTGTATTAATGAAAACAAAGATAATGTCCATATGCAATTTATTAAATATAATCAGATGATCAGAATTTTCTTAACAGAAATTCACAGGATCTATTTGTTCTATAATTATATTTGTGTAGTTAGTTGTGTGGAATGACATGTACAGTTGAATGCAAAAAAAGTAGACAAAAACAGTTTCCTGTAATTAATTTTCCTCAAATTGTTGTTGTATAAATGTGGCTTTTCGCAGTAAGTTTTCGTAATCCACGTGATATTTGACTTATTTCTTCAGTAACGGTGGTTCGGGGCTCTAGTTCGGGGTACCTACGCTTACGGCTCACCAGTTAATTAAAATATCACTGAAATGACAATACTGACGTTTACATGACATTGCTAATATCAAGCTTGTTCAAGCAGCCAAAAATTTCGTGTCTACTTTTTTTTGCATTCGACTGTACATGTTTGATGTGTTTTTTACATCTTTTTGTTTTTCAATGAGTTCTATCATTCTTTGTGCCGCATTAGTATTTGTTTTAAAATATTTCAACAGAAATTTAGTCTGCAGCCTCAATACTAGTTGAATTTTAGATTTTAGCATATGGCAAACTTAATTAAAATAGTTTTGTTGCGTCAATGGTACAATATTTGATTTTATGGGCAGTAGTCGTGCATATTGTATTGCAAAAGAAATACCCTCTTTGGCACAGTTTATCAACATGAACAACTTCAATGTGATTGGAAGTAATGCAACTACTGTCAACATGATGATTTGTGCACATTACGAATTATATAAGTAATCTAAACTTAAATTATTATGTTCTGATTGTATATGTAGTGTATTTCTTTACATTATTTTAGATGGGAATGTACACAGTATCAATTATGACTGAAATCTCTAAAAGTTCTTATCTACCACATGCACAAGTGTTTGCTGTATTATTTACAAATATATTAAACTCCTTACCTGAACTGAATTCCAATTTGGCTTACTACACAGTTCTCACAATGAACCATCTAGTTTCAGTCATTGGTGGACATCAACAGGTATATTTATTTATTTCTATTTTCTTTAAGCTCTTCTAATGATATATATTTTTAGATGATTGCTGTATATCATACGTTACTTCCTAGAGTTTTGGAAGTTATCAATGCCTTCTGTCAAACTGATGAAAAACGAGCATGTGAACTATTTGAAATTTTAGAAGATTTAATCGAATATGCAGTAAATGTTATCGTTTCACACATCCGTCTAATTGTTGAAATGTGTTTACGAATTGGTAGTAACAAATCTATCGATACCAGTATTCAAATAAAAGCTATTGGTGTTATCGGATGGGTTATTAGATTGAAGAGCAAAGTAAGTATTTATATAAAATTTAGGTTGCATTAAAAAGCATAGTACATATATATTTCTTGTATATTTCATGCAGCAATGAAAGTTGAAGGTCGAAAATTTGTAAAATCGCTTGATTTGGATAATATTTCATTTAGAAATTGAGGCGTTTATTTTAATCTATTAACAGCTGTTGTACTTAGTATGTAAGTGTACACACACAACTTATGATTGACGTAGTATTACATTTTTTTTCATTTGTCAACTTTGTAGATGACAACAAAGTTTGATTATATTTTACAATAATTAATTAAATGTATTATAAATTTAATTGTTTTCCTTGCTTTATAATGAAAAATTTTACCACTTTTAAGTGAATCTGAGAGTAGTGATTCCGAAGATATACGGCCGGTTTTATAAATGCTTGTTAACTTTAACACTGTAGTTAACTGGATGATCGCATTGCCAACTGTTTTATAAATGAAAGTTAACAACGTGATCATGATACGCTGTTGTCAATTCATGATCACATTGTTAAATATATTGTTAAAGTGAATACTGCGTTTTATAAAGCCTTTCATAGTGTTAAGTTCATAGTTAAGCATACGATTAATTAATCACGCCTGCATCTGTAGTTAACTAAGGGTAAATACGAAATACAACAGATTGATTGAAATATAAGTGACATTTATAAAGAAAACTGCTTCCTAATACAAAAATAATTGTAGATGTCGATGAATGTCAATGAAAGTTCACTTTCATCTGATGAAAAAATTACGATTCAAAACACATTTTATAACTAAAATTTTGCCGTGCACTGCCATCTCTGTCTAACATATAATTTGGAGAGGTGCAGACAATCGTTACGGCAACTGAAATTAGGCGTTCTAAAGCGATTCTATCGGGAACAAGACGTATTGCGGGGTAACTCGCTTTTCTTATCGTGATTCCTAATACTCGCTTGTACGCGAGAATCGTTGGTTAGTAGGCAAGAGAAATAAAATTCTATCTACCGGGATCCCTACACAGAATAGGTTAGCTGTAAAGCAGAACGAATGTAGGTTCTAATGATTTTACGTTGCCAACTGTCAGCGGAATTAAATAAAAAATAACAACACGTAGTTAAGTACGTTGTTAGGTAACAATGCTCTGAAAATGTTTATACAACGCAAGTACTATTTGATCTCATGTTCAATTGATCACGTTGTCAGTCAACAATGCTGTTAACTGAGGCTTTATACAACCAGCCGTTAGAGTTGGAAAACTAACAAAATGATTCCACAATATACTGGACCTAGAATGATGTCTATGTAAATTTCATTTTAGGAAATGATGCTGTAAAAGTGTTTCCAAGAAATATTTTAGAAGTGGTGGATTCTTGCCATGTTACCAAATTTTTACAATTATTTAAAAATTTATTTTATTATATTTCATTTTCAGAAATTCGTAGTCATATACTACGAGTTTTTACAATTTTTGCAAAATGTTGATATATTGCATTTGATATTTTTGCATTTTAGACATTCGTGATGCTGCAACATGAATTTAAAATTGTGGCAATTTACTTTTAACTTTCTTTGACAATATTGTGAATATATATTTCAAACCAAATTTTTATTTATGCGACATCATCTCCTTTTAACTTCAAAGCCTTTCAACTCATATAAATGTATATGTAAATTCTTTTCAAAAATGTAAAGTTGAATTCACATATATAAAATAATAATGATATTTTTCAATATGCATATGTTGATATGTATGCATTTAAGGAAAATTTAAATTGATTGCTTCATTTTGAACATACTTTAAAAGTGGCGATCACGAAAGATATGGATTGTCCAAGTCAAAAAACATTTAAAGAAGAACGAGTTCAAGCATTGTGTAATGAAGATGCATCTCAAACTCAAAAACAACTTGCAGCACATACACATTGCTCAGCAAACAATTTGCGATCATTTATGGTGAAGATTTTAAAGGGAAGAAATTGCGAGCTGCCACATCAACTGAACGAAATATAAATGGAAAAGTGAAAAATTATCAGTGAAATGTTGCTTCAGTCGCACCAGAGTTAAGGGCAGCACTTCAAACCGTACCAAGAGTGCAATTAGAGTTAGATTGGAAGTGGATTGGGAATTGTTTGCCTCAAAACAAGAAAAATTCTATTAGGACGGTATCCACAAATTACCTCGAAGATGAGGAAAAGCTAGCTAGCGATGGAAATTGAAATGTTTTCTTTAATAAAAAAGTCTGTGTTATTAACCATACCTACTATATGAAATACTTTTAATTTTTAAAAGTTCTCTTTTTAAATCATAATTATAACTTCACTCTAAAATTATAAGACAAACGGTACGCAATTGTCATTACATTTAGTTAATTTTATTCGTAATAGCTTGCATCTAAATAAACTTATCGAGTTTATAATGTTTTTCAGGAAATTTGTTGTCATGGGCAAAATGTGCCTATTAATGTGCGACCTGGAAGATATTTTTAAATTATGTTTTTGGTATCCAACTAATTTCAGTTTTAATTAAAAAAAAATGTAAAACGTTTTTTAATGTAGTTATGCATTTTACAAATGAGGAATTAATTTCGATTTGTAATTATCAGTACATTTTTTAATATATAGTATGCAATTTGTTTTAGGTTATCCAAAAAAATAAACTAATTGAACCAATAATAGACGTACTTGTTCTACTAATGGCACAAAAACCTAACGACGATGTGAATGAAGAATATTTTCTGGGTGATCCAGATCAATTTACAACGACAACGATCGCAACTCAAACTTTAGATCTAATAGCCCTTCATGTGCCTCCGGAAAAAGTAGTTCCTTACCTTCTAACTCGAATGGAACCAGCGCTTCAAGGAGATGACATATATGCTCAAAAAGCAGCTTATTTGGCACTAGCTGTTTTAGCTGAAGGTTGCGCTGATCACATCCGGACAAAATATTTAGAAGCTTTTTTAAAATGCATTTATAATGGTATCAGAAATCCTAATGTTGTCGTTAGAAATGCTGCATTTTTTGCTCTCGGGCAATTTGCCGAGCATCTACAGGTAATTTAAGTTTTTGAATAAGATGTTATTTCAACACGACTTTTTAGCCTGAGATCAGTCAGTACGCGTCTGAATTATTACCCGTGTTCTTTGAGTATTTATCGCAGCTTTTCATTGAAATGGAGCAAAGCAAAACCGAACCATCGGGATTGGATCGAATGTTCTATGCTTTGCAAAGTTTTTGCTTGAATTTGGATGATGGCTTACTTCCCTATCTTCCAACGTTAATGGACAGATTACTCATTGCATTAGATCCCACTAGCTGGTCCCTTCAGTTAAAAAGAGTTGCACTTAGTACATTAGATGCAGTAGCTTCTGCTGTCAAAGATAAAATGTTACCGTACTTCCAAAGAATTATAGAGGTTCTCAATGTATACATAAATGCTGATCCAAATAGTGACATTCATGAATTACAATCTTATGCTTTAGGTATGTATATAATAATTGTGGTTTAGAAGCTAATAAGTGTAAGTAAAATTTTTCCTGAAAATAATTTACAAAACTTCTTTCAAGCTTGATGATTAACCAGGCAAAACCATTTAAACAAAAGTCAGCAGAAGTTACTTATAGTTAACTTTTTATGCTGTATTGTGTCCTTTAAAAAATAATTATTCATGGTCTTACAACATGAATAAGCTGAGCTTTTTCTGAATATGGGTCTGAATATTAACATGTACACATTTTACCAAATTCAGGTAATGGTCGAGGCCATGCTTATATTTTATATAGAAATTTGAAATGTTGTAATAATATAAAATTTAAATTTATAAGAGTATTAAATGGTGTAAAAGATATGTTGGAAAGGCTTGTGGGAAAATATGTCCAATACAAGTTTTGAAAATGTAGATTGCGACTCTTGAGTCTGAGTTGAATTGGACACAAAAAATGTATTTCCTTCTATAATTTAGGAGATAATACTTAGCTTGTGGACCAATCTCTAACACTACATTAGCCTGCCATACACGGATCTGGTCCGCAGCGGACCGATCCGGATCCGAAGGACCTAATCCGTTGTTCCCCACTAACGTACGCACATACGACGACACGTACACTCGGCGAAAGACATTCTACCTTCGACATATTGCCCCACCAGCCCCCTCAGCTCTGTATTCAGATCCGCCGGTGATTTTAAGCATCCATAACATCAAGCGGATCAGGTTTCGGCGGACCGGGTCCGCCAAATGTGACGGATTTCCTCTCCACTAACTAGCGGACCTGGTCCGGTAGTGAATTGAATCAGTCGGATTCTTATAATTTCAATTTTACGTTAGTGGGCAAGGCTATTGAAGCAACACTGTCAAAGGATGTCAATCAAAATCGCTAACTACCACAATAAAAATTTTAACTACTACATAAATAACAAATTGTCATTATCACAGAGCATATTCAGTCTTTTCTATTGTGTAAGAGTCATTATGCACATTCTCATGCATCGAACAAGGTAATGGTAATCTGATTTGACCATAAGAAAGATGAACAACCTTTATCTAGCAAATGTGAAAATGGTTCAGAACCAATGACAAAAAATATGAACATGTTTACATTCGATTTAGCTCTAGTTTTCCCAAAACTTAGTACTTTTGTTATTTGCTTGGCCAAAGGAAAGTAAACTGGTTCATCATAAAATTATTAAGCTATTACAAAAATCCGCCAGAGTTCATGTTGTATAAAGAAATATTAAATTTCACATTATCATTTATTTACTGGAGCTTGTCTACAATACATTAAAGAACAGGAGGTTCAACTTCAAAAGCAAATTAAATCAACCTTCATGTGGGAAATGGCAGTGATGCAGAAGAATATATAGATTAAGTACTCAACAACAACAATTAACACCCCTTGAAATATTTTGTTGGTTATGATTTTTTTAAACTCCATCAAGTCAGTTAGATTCTTCTTGTACTTAAGTTTATTTGTTTGTTATCTTTCAATAAAAATAATCTTTTGACATTTACAAACATTGGAATTTTTTCACTATATTTCAATGTCGTGACTTACACTTTTTCGTTTCTAAATGCTCCAATTATCAGTAGCAAAAGTTAATGTAGAGTATTATAGAGTGTTTAGCAACAATTGCTGACACAATTGATGCAGAAAATTTTAAACCACTGGCACCACAGACTTTACAACTTGCTGTGAAAATAATGGATGAAACTGACGACCCTGATGTTCGAAAAAGCATATATTCTCTTTTCTCTGCATTGGCCGGTGTTATGAAAGAAGATATTGCCCCAGCACTTCCAAAAATCGTCGAAGCAATGATTGGAACAATACAAAGTAGTGAAGGAATCATTGTAAGTGAATTTATCCAAATCCATGTACTAAAATAAAATTGCTTGTCTAATAGGCCCATTATGAAGAAGATGAAAAAGACGGTGTTGATATATATGACGAACTATCTGAATCTGACGATGGAGAAGAAGACATCGAAGCAGAATCTTCCAGCAGTGACTCTACACAGTGTAGATATTCAGTAGAAAATTCTTACAATGATGAAAAGGAGCAAGCATGTATATCACTCATGGATCTTTCTAAGAAGTTATCGTACGTTTAATTTTATTTCATATATGCAAAGAAACCTCAAAGCTTAGGAAGGGTTAGACTTAATTGGTGAAAACTTCTTTTTCATCGCAATAAGTGCACCCCCACTCTCTGCACCCTTCTATAATATAATTAAATAAAAGAAAATTCATTTGATAACAATAATACAATTAGATTCAATAATCAAAAGATGTTAAAGTTTAGGATTAAGGCAATTAAATGCAACTGAATAACCACAACTAAACATATGTCAATAATGAAATATTGTAAGGCTAATGAGCGAAATATTAATTAATCAAAATCTTCACTTATTCAGGGTTAATGACGATTCCTTGGACGCTCATCAAATCCTTGATCGTGTTGAGAACATATTTTTTAACATGCATTTATTAAAGCATACCTGAACCAAGTTAAGTCTTCAGCAACAAGTAGTTTCGTATTTTTCAGATCTTGCTGCTGATATTTATATTCAATAAATATTATTGGTTGTTTTCCATTTAAAAGTTTACCGACATGATGGCAGTGATCCATGCACGATGCATTTAAATGAATTTTCACCTTGTCCTTTAAAATAGATTATTTAGTATATTTTCATTTTCGTCTCATTGTACTCTATATTCGTATGTTATTACGCCGGGAGTATTGTTCTTGGGCATTAACTTTGTTTCTTAACAATAAGATTTCTTTTTCCATTACTTTGATCATCTCACCGTGCTCAATTTGTGTTTCTTGTGACCACATTATACCTGTTTTCTTCGACGACTTTTCCAAGGTAGTAAGTACACTTTATCATTGAAAATTTGGTTTATTGACTCCTTAAATTATTTGTTCTCTTGTAAATGGCATTCTGAGGCAGGCACTAGTGATGTTATAGATTACATGGCTCACAAAATGTCGTTTATTTATATTTTGAATCTTTATTTAGAGAACTGGTTTAAGATGAGTGATATACATGTGCTACTCAGTAGTAATTGCCACAGTAGGGAACTAAACAATATTTACAGAATATACAAATTTTACAGATGAATTCGCCATTAAAAATTCAATAGAACTATCGAACAAATTAAAAACACAAGTACCCCACGAAAATCTATATTAATTTTAGTCGATGTTACCAATATGTTCTCGAATATCCCACCCGAAGAATGCCGCCTTGCAATTATAGAAAACATCCTCGTTCAGAAAAAGGTTAACATCATCATAAAACAAGTAAATGTCAATGTTGACTCCCAAGACCTGGAGATGCCTTTGACAGCGTCTCTGTGGAATGTGAAGGGTCAAACGGGGTACAGGATTGAGTCCACCCTAGTTATGTCAGCAAGATCCCCATCCTTCACTTTTTCAAAATACGATTTTTCGCAACATTTTCCAAAAAAGTCATTTTTACTAACCCTATTCCCATTCGAAACTGTCAAAAAACAGCAAAACGAAATTTTCCAAAAATGAACGATCGGTACAGTGGTAAGTGCTGTGAATTAAAAAAAAAATTTATCGCGATACGATCCCGTAATCGTGTACACCATTTTAAAAAAGTAACTTTTGGGAAAACGCGTTTGAAATCGAGAGTTCGCAATGTATAGAACCGTTTTAAACTGAGGAACTCGAAGAATCCTTCCGTCAAAACAATCATGGACAAATACGTTGATAAAAGAACATCGGATAATCTAAAAAAACATCCACAGCAGCATGTGCAATCAAAACCAGCCGTGCGCCGTCATGTTAGACAAGCTATAGCTCTGAACTAGAGAGTAATGTGAAAAACTCTTTCATAGGCTCGTTTCCCAGACCATTTAGATTTTAAAAATCACTTTTCTGAACTCGTCAAGGTGTAACACCCCCTTAACTCCATACACCCAAACATAAAGTTTACAATAGAAACTGGAAAAAACAAGTCAACAAATTTCTTAAATCTCACAATCAACGATAAAACAACCCCATTTTCAACATATACCGGAGACCAACATTTATAAATACTTGCGTAACAAACGATTCGGTGCATCCTAATAACCACAAATTTCCATCCTTTAATTAATTGATACAGAGAGCCCTGTCAATACCGTTACAATAAAACAAATTGTCAAATGCAGCGGGTTCACAACTACAAATAATTCATACATTCCTACACAAAGAACAATTAAACCTGGCATTAAAGTCCATATATTCACTCAATAAACCTGATTCAAAATATTTTGCACCGGTAATCTACATTGGAAAAATAAGCGAAGATGTCACGACAATAATTATAAAGCCTTTAAATCCAATAATAAAATATGCAATAATTTACATAATGTAAAGAACGAAATCAATCCAATAACAAATCAGGTGTGTGACGATTATAATGGTGTCTATATTTGGATGAAGTTTTAGCATATATGAAAAAGTTCATTTAATCTAATAAAAATCAGACTTAATATTTACAAACCATTTACTTGAACACTAGTATACCGTAATAAAAAATAATTTACAAGTATTACATTTAAGTGATAAGGGAGAAAACTAACCCTCTTAGAGTCATTAGAGATTTTTAAAGCCAACTGTAATTTGGAAACTACCCTTCTTAATGACCAGACGGAATTAATATATTCACCACTCTTCAAATTGTATATAGATACTATGTAAATAGTCTAAGTTTTATTTGTTGCACAGTATGATTCCATTTTTGAAATTTTTAACTATTTTTTATTTTGTTTGGAATTTTGTCAATTTCCATGTTTTTTAAAATCTTCATGTTTCGCAAATTTTATAGATAATCCATCTTGATGTTAAACATCAATTTGGATGATTTTAACATTTTCATTTATTCAATTTTGGCATTTTTTATACTTATACTTAGAGTTTGACAATTTTGTCAATTTTAACAATTTTATATTTTAGGCAAATGTGCAATTTTGATGCGTTTTGGAATGGCCCCCATTTTCTTACCCGTCCGCCTTCATTTCAAACATCCATTTGGACGATTTGAACATTTAGGAATTTTTACAACTGTGAAATTTTTGTATTTTGGTCATTTCTTTGGATTCAATTTTCCCAATTTAATTTTTTTGACAACTTTGGTGTTTTGCAAATTTTATTGATTTGACAAATATGCATTTTATAGACCTTTTTGCCGTTTTTACAATTTCATAAATTTTGTTTTCCTTTTTTATACATTATCATTTTTTTATTTTTGCAAAATTTTACAAAACTTCGTAATTTTTTTAACTTTAACATTCTTGTGCCATTAATCCCCCCAATTTAAATGTCCGCCTTGCCTTACTTTCAAACATCACGGAGTGAATTCTAGATTTTTGCAGTTTGGGTATTTCGCAATTTTGCATGCATTTTTTAATTATTTTTCGTTTTGGGTAATTTGACATTTTGGATGTTAGGTATTTTTAAAAAATGCAATTTTTGTATTTTCTACCGCTTTGCATTTTAATAATTTTAACATTTTTAGATTTGTGACATTTGATATTGTTGGCAGGTTTGTTATTTTATCTCACACGTTTACATTTTTTGATTTTGTCTCATTTTTAACTTTTATAATTTGATCACTATTTATTTTTTTGCAATTTTGTTAATTGGCCACTTCGATAATTGGCCCTCACAAAAATAGGATTTGGTCATTGCGAAAATAGTCAAACACAATCGTTGGAAAATCAAAACATATATCCATTAAAATCATTAGTTCTAAAATTTCCGTTGTTACTATATTTCCTACTACATTAAGCATAAGAAATTAAAAATTACATTAGTGTCACTATTTCAATGTGATTGTTTTGTAGGATAGCATTTTTACCCTACTTGCAAAAGAGCTTCGAAGAAATCTTTAAGCTTGTGAATTATCCTCAAGAAGACATACGTTCTGCAGCAATTGTTGCCCTCGAACAATTTTGTATAACTTTAGCCGAAGTGAATACACCGGACAGTAAGCAGGCACTATATAAAGCATTGCAAATGTTTATTCCTAAGTGTGCTGAACTTATTAAATTAGATGAAGAACAAAACATCGTGATCCAGGCAACAAATTCATTCGGTAGTATTTTAGAAGATATCAAATCTGATGTGCTCGTAGGGGAAGGTCACAAGGAAGCAATAATGAATTGTGTTATCGATTTACTTACTCAAAAGGTAAGTCTCTGAATAATTAAAACAGTATATATATTAGTATTCTGTTGTTTTGGAACTTATGATGAAACTGTAAATAAAAATGATCTGCAGTGAGCCTTACTGGAGTTTCTTAAACTTAGATACGGTTCCTGAGTCAATACATCCATATAGATTACTTGCATCTGATAACCACGATTAAAACAAGCAACCGCCACCCCAATCTTTCCAGGATACGGGAAGATTCATCACGCTCCCAGATTCCCGCAACGAATAGTATCAATTATTTGTAAAATTTCAAAAGAGATTTTCCAATAAATTGTACATTTTTTAGATATTGCTTTCAATAGTCATCATTCATGTTGGCACGTGCATAAACACACTTACACAAACACAGACGTCATACTAAAAATAGTCAGAATTTATTCAGTGGAGATTATTACATATCATCATTCAATGATGTGTAATTTTATTTAAATAAATACATTGTGGAAATCATCTTCCACAATCTTTATCAACATATTGTTACTATTATATATTGTTACATTACAATAAATTTAAAAATGATTAATGTTGTCACAATAACGTAGATTAAGTTACCAGTATGTTGTTTCTGAACGGCGATCTTTATATTTTATCAATATTTGTTTTACCCGTATCTGTATTCTTGTAGTGTAATAGGATTTTTTCATAACTGTATAATAACTTTCTATTAAAATCCATTAATTGTTGCTCTCCATTTATCTTCTAAGTAAAACCTTAATGTCCTTGTTGTTGCTTATTGGGTTTGTCTGGATCCACAAAAAATTCCCGATAGCACATACTCTGCCCTCTACATTTTTTTATATCTGATGTATTCCACTTACATCTAGGCTATCAGCCTTTGTTTCTTTTCCCTTCTTCGGTTTGAACTGCTCTAAAATTCCTCTGAACTATTGCAGATTATGTTGATAATAGTTCATAAAGATAATTTAACAACTAAACAACTGAGAATTTTAAACAGATTTCTCTTTGAGAATATATAATAAGTTCATTGACAAAAACTGTTCATGTAACGGTATATTAAGAGCTAAATTTACGTACAGTCGAATGCAAAAAAAAGTAGACAAAAACAGTTTCCTGTAATTGATTTTCCTCAAATTGTTGTTGTATAAATGTGGCTTTTTAAAATCCCCTTTTCTTTCAAAATTTGACAATCTTTCAAAGTTGACATTCATTTTAAAACGAAGTCTCTTTATTCCAATAAAACTTGAATTTTCTCAGTAAGTTTTCTTAATCCACGTGATATTTGATTTATTTATTCAGTAACGGTGGTTCGGGGATCTAGTTGGAGGTACCTACGCTTACGGCTCACCAGTTCATTAAAATGTCACTGAAATGATAATATTGACGTTCACATGACATTGCTAATATCAAGCAAGTTTGTTCAAGCAGCCGAAAATTTCGTGTCTACTTTTTTTTGCATTCGACTGTATATTATACTATACAATATTTAAGTCTAAAATTTTTTTAAATCTGGAGGTATTTACGTTTACGAATTCATAAATATCCAGTAGGACAAAATAGATATGGGCTCCGTTATTTAATTTTAAAGGTTATTCAAAAATATGAAAACGTTATTTATTACTTGGTCTAATGAAGTAACTTTCTTCATGATGCAATAAGTTAATGGTAAAATTGGGTGTTCATGTTAACCAGTTCACATAAGCCAATATTCAAGTTATTGCGAGATTACTTCATGCCTTTACTATAATGAAACTTCATATGCATTCTTATTTCAGACTGCTTGCCAAGACACAGATACTGGGGGAGCGGGTGATTCTGGTGAGGATGAGACTGAATCAGAACAAACCGAACTCTTACTAGAATGTGCTGGTGATGTTATTCCAAAATTCGGAAATGCTCTGACACCGGATGAATTTTCTTTATACTTTGTTAACATTCTTCAATTGCTTACCGTCAGAACTGTATGTATTATAAACAATATATGTCTCTCATATTATGCAACGTTCGTTTTAGAAGAAGCAACACAATGTAAGCCAAAGATCATTTGCATATGGTACACTTGCCGAATGCATGAAACCTCTCGGAGTTTATGTTGAGAAGTTCGTACCACAACTGATGGAGTTGTGGTTTAGTGGTGCAAAAGATCCTAATGATGAAGTCCGGAACAACTCTGTGTTTGGTCTTGGAGAGATGATTTTGCATGGGAAAGATTGCATTTTTGTGTATCCTTTTCTTATTTGTGGGCAAGCTAGTGCAAAATATGACTCACATGATCTGAATTACAACACTATTGAATTCCACTTTACTGTGCTTAATTTGGCAATGATATAATGTAGATTTTATTTTAAATCTACTTGTTAGGAACACATTATATCAGAATTTGCAAGTACAATTGATATTATAAATTGTTCTTAATATTTAACAGACATTACAATGTTATTTTGCAAGGATTATCTGAAATGCTAGCTAAAGAATCACATGCAGGAACTGTTGACAACATTTGTGGGGCTATTGCTAAATTAATTATTGCAAATCCTTCTGGTATACCTTTGGAACAGGTATGTTGTAGGATATTAACTATTGTACTTACAGTATTGAACTATAGCATTAAAATAATTAAGATCCATTTATCAATTTATTAATGTTTTAGGAATTGAATATGAACTGGCACTATTCTTCGTCTTTTGTTTAATGTGTTGTTATATTCGCTTATTAATCTAATACCTTTCCTCGCTACGTTTTTACAACTTTTAAGATTTTCACAATTAAAAGATTTTTGGCATTTTTCATGGCTCTCCAAGGTATATGTTTATTTAGAAAATCTGTAGGAAGCTGAAGTCTTAAAAATCACACAATGCGTATATTTAAATTTTGATCTGTCTTCCCTCAGAATAACCAAAAATATCAATTTCATCAAGACTTAACGGAACATTACACACTTGAAGATGATACACTTTTCTCAATAATTTTGTAAATATGGTACAGGGCAACTAGAGTCAATTTGTTTCTAACGTCTGTTCTAATAAAATACTTTCACCATTTAAATAATCTAAATTCGAAGCAGTCGTATCGCAACATAGCGCCTTTACTTTGTTATAGAGAACCCATTCTAAGAATTCTACAATTTATTCTATATCTCCTATCTCTATCTCTCATTACTGAGAGCGTGTCGTTTTTCTCGGAATAAGTCAAGTCAGCAAAAAGTTTTCCATCCCAATGACCTACAAGTGCCAGCAAATAAAGCTTTTTAAAGCGTTTCATTACTTTTATTTATATAAATAATTATTTGAAACACATTCATGAAAAATCATTTGCTACACACTTTAAACCAATATGTCGACAGATGATACATTTTAGGCAATTTCTGTGGTTCGTTATAAAATCCAGGTAAACATAATAATTCATATAGAATGGATTTT
This sequence comes from Geotrupes spiniger, assembly GCA_959613385.1. NCBI lineage: Eukaryota > Metazoa > Arthropoda > Insecta > Coleoptera > Geotrupidae > Geotrupes > Geotrupes spiniger. The sequence goes on along the minus strand of OY390736.1, from coordinate 5,602,343 downwards.
ATAATGAACCACAGAAATTGCCTAAAATGTATCATCTGTCGACAGATTGGTTTAAAGTGTGTAGCAAATGATTTTTCATGAATGTGTTTCAAATAATTATTTACATAAATAAAAGCAATGAAACGCTTTAAGAAGCATTATTTGCTGGCACTTGTAGGTCATTGGGATGGAAAACTCGGATTAATGACAGTTTTATGAAATGCGATACAATACCGTTGTGCTCAACATACGTAAATATATATTATCTGGTATGGGTTCGATATTCTGCAAGGCCCTACCAAACCTTTTCTATGCCACTGGTTATAGTTTATATATCTAACCATTCTACTAACATTATTTTCCAAACATGCTGAGTTTCTACCAAATTTTGAAGAAGTTAAACACGGCGTAAGATGGATCATTAAAGCTTGTTTAGCTAAGATTAGAATCGAGTAGACTTAGGAAAAGTGAATTTTAAGCTAGCATACATAAATAGTTTACTAGCTGCCATGATTGAATACTTAACATTATTGTTTATGTTTATAAATAATTAAGATCTACTAAATCGATCAATGATAGTGATAGCTTACAGCCATATGCTAGTGTGCAATAACATAAACAATCCATCTAAAGATCTACTTAAAGATTTTCATTACAGGGTTATATGCACTTGTAGAGTAGTTTCAGCGTAAGAAATACACCTCAATTAAAATGCGCAGAACACGAAAACTGGTCGAGAGAGTCCATTATGACTAATAATGGGGGAGGCGCTAATCACAGTGGCGTGACAATTGCTCGTGTGTGCAGTGAATACGTCGCATATATTTATGTGTATAAACTTTGATCACCTCCGCCTATGGCTACATGTTGTTTGCGCAGCTTTTGATGAGTCATTGTGTATTTCTTACGCTAAACTACTCTACTCCCAAAATTCAGAGATTTTCATTATTTTAGTTTTCACCTACCTATTATTTGTTTTTTATACCTATGATACGAAATATACAATAAACGGGGGTAATGCATTCATAATGCCCGCTCTTATTGTAAAAATAAATTTATTTTTACAATATAAATATACAACATACTGGCTAACATCTTTTGCGATATAGAACTGACAATTCTGAAATGATCCAGAAAACAAAGCAGATCCAACACGAAATGCTTTTCAACTTCCAGCGATACTTTCCTCCGCTTCACATACAGTTCTTGAGGATTCTCCACTAGTAGACGGAACATGAAAATTCACGGAAGTGTTAATTATGGTTTCTTCACTTCGACCCACTCTTGATAACAATTGTACTTTATCTTCTACAGATGTACCCACAGAACTTGCAATCATACGGGCAATTCGATTTTTCGAAGCCATACTGTCTGCTATATATCCTTCGGCTACTATTGCACACCTGCTTCAACTAGTATCGTAGATGATGTACGTCATATACAGTGACCAGTATATTCCTTCAATATTATTTAAGTTCAGATACCTTGCACTTATTGATGGAACACTTCCAATAGTATTTTTTCCAACTGGTTTGCCCTGTACAACGACTATTTCTGTATGTCGGGAAGAATCTCCTCTCCTGCAGTGCCATTGGAGCACGCTGCATATTGTTGAACTAATTTCAATGCACCTACTTCGTCCTCCACAATCACAAAACTTTTAGCATCACTAGTCTTGGTTTGTTGAACTTTTACAAGTATAATACAACCTTTATCCTGTACATCGTTGATGGTCATCTTAACTATCTCATCCCTCCTCAAAGCACCAAAATACCCATAATCAGAACTACCTGTAATCATATGAATTTGCGTTGGAATACGCAGCAAATACATCTCAGCTTTCTACCTTATGCGTCAGATAAGTTTCATTTGGAGCATCCTTCATAAACGTTAAAACCTGATCTCCTTTTGACTTCTTTGGAACGTAGCCTCTCGATTTTTGCTTCAAAAATGACACCAAACCATTGTAACGAGCAATGTCATTGTTGTCATTAACAACCAAAGTTGATTTCAAAAAGAATACTCCACATCGAGTTGGCACTGTATTTTTCGGACTACAAAAATAGAAAAAACATTAAGAAATTCGGAGTATAATAATGTGTATCGAATTAATTAATTTTATTCATTAAGTAGTAAAACAATAAAAATTGGCGGAGCCTGTGGTTTTACTATAAAGAAAAAAGAGAAAACTTATAATAACAATTGTAAGATAAAAACCCCTTACCACACTTGATTTTTACAAATCTAAATACGTATTTCGGGCAACGTAGCAACTATGTTGCCATCTTCAGTAGAATCTGAAAGGATGAGTGTTAAACATAGTATTTCTAGTTAAGGTAAAAACCTTTGAAGATATTCTCTTCACTAGATCACCAGTGGGATAACACCTATACAGTATCGAATAGTATGTTTTGAAGACCATTTCAAAGCTGAGGTGTGCTATGACTGTTGCCCCAAATTGACCTTTTTTCCATCCCTTGCGGTGAGCATAAAAACCCAGAACAGCTGATCTGTAATGAACAAAAAATTATAATTCTATTCATACATTACAATAAGTCCCTCGTGGACGAAGGATTTGGCGATTTTTTTCCTTTGTAGAAGGTGGCTACGAAAATTCACTTTCACTTTTCTTCAAATTGCCAAGAGATGTTGCTGTTTTTACAACAAATTTGTGGTTCTAAAAAATATATTTGATTAAATGGCAACATGGAATTCAATATTTCGTGTAACTGTCAACAGTTGTCAAACAATTGTCAATATTTGTCCATAATGAATTTCAATATTGAGCAGCGAATAAACATCGTAAAATGGTATTATCTTGCTAAAGAAGGTCGCTCTGATAGAACTGCAGTATTAAGAGTGCAGGATTGTTGGCGTGTAACATATCCTAATCAGTTACAACCAACGCTTGATGGGATTATCAAAATCATTAAAAAGGTTGAACTGGTTGGTGACTGTTGAAAATGCAGCTGAAGTCCACAACCATTTGCTGGACGAACCTTCAACATCCCAGAGGCAACTTTCAAGAGAGTTTGGGTTTTGCAGACGATCGATTCAGAAAATTATTCGTCAGATTGGGTTAAAATGTTATAGACCAAGGTTTGTGCATGCTTTGAACAAAGATGATCCCGATCGAAGATTGCAATTTTGCGAGGAATTTCAGAGTTTGCTGGTCGATGAAGTTGATCGTATTTTGTGGTCTGATGAAGCTAAATTTCATTTGTGTGGTCGAATTAATCGCCACAATTGCGTTTATTATTCTGACGAAAATACCCATGTGATCATTGAAAAAGATTTTAAATCGCCTGGAATAAACGTTTAGGCAAAAGTGGAAAAGTGATTCCAATTTTCGTAACCACCTTGTAAATGGCAACAATGTTTTTCCAGATAAAATTTTCCATTTAAAATTTTTTTTCGGAAAATACAAATGCTCACTTTCATATGAAATACATCACCCATTATGAATTAGACTACAATTTTGAAACTTCGGTAAAATAATGCTTTATTATGAGTTGCATCCCCACGCGCAGCTATGCATGCTCTCAACTCTTCTAACCATGTTCTCTATTAAGTGGTCGATGTCCTCCTGGGGTATCTCGTTCCATGCAACCTCTAGACGGTATCGAAGTTCATACAGATTCTCGGAGGCCTGGGTACTTGTCTTAGTCGCCGACCCATCATATCTCAGACATGTTCAATCGGCGACAAGTCCTGTGACCTTGCACGCCAGGGCAAAATCTGCAATCCAATCTGCTCCAGGGACCTTCTTGTAACCACAGCAGTATGTGGTCTTCCATTATCCTGTTGGAGAGTGGCATTCTGCAGTGTTTGCATAAAAGGTACTAATACCGGTTCCAGAACGTTGTCGATGTAACGCCGTACGTTTAGTGTGCCTGGAATGAACATAAGGGGTGACCTTCATCTAGCACATATCGCCCGCCAAACCATAACCCCAGCTGTTAAGGCTGTGTGTCGTCTTTGAACGAACTCCAAATTTCGTCTTTCCCCTCGATGTCGCCGCACCCTTCTACGACCATCATTCACCCATAAACAAAACCTTGATTGATCACTGAAGACGATGTCATTCCATTGATGAATCCAACTTTACGGAGAGGTGTTAATGGAAGCTGAAGGTAGGTACGGTATGAATGAAGCCCAAAGGAAGAAATTCTTCTGTAAACAGTTGCCATCGACAAGTGTCGGTTCAAAGCTCTCATACAATCCACAGCAATCGACCTTGCAGCAGGACGGCGTCTCTGAATACCTTCTTCATACATATAATTCGGCCCCTATCAAAGTTATTGACATGGGCAAAATTTCGACGACGTCGCACTGGGGGCATTACAAGGCGTCTACTTGACAGTTTGACAATAAAATGAACTGACATTTTGTGGACAGAAATTCATTAAGTGCTAGGAAGAAAATATTGGAAGTTGGAGATAACAATGGTACAGGAAACATAACAGTTGAGTTTTTCGGCGGAAACTTTCATCGTTTCTTAGTTGATAATAAAGCATTATTTTACCGAAGTTTCAAAATTGTAGTCTAATTCTTAATGGATGGTGTATTTCATATGAAAGTGAGTGTATATAAGTATAAAAGTATCAGAAAATTCAGTGTGGACCACTGCAGATTTTTCGTTTACAGGTTTCGTTGGGTTGGGTTAGGCAGGAAATGTTTAGCCATAATATATATTTTTTCAAAAAATTTATACAAAAAAAGGTCGCTTCTTTCATACATATGTCTCGAATATTTGCCAGTTTCTTTTTAAAATTATTAAAAAAAAACATACGACAACAACAACAACAATTCATCGTATAAAGAACGTCTTTCGGTCCGGTTCATTTTTCAATTCTGTTCATAAATATGTTCCTCAAGCAATTAAAATTTTATCAAATGACTTTGATTTTTATGGTATTACAAACTTCATTTTCTGACACTGGCACAACTTTTGACGTCTATTGAACTTTTTCTGGTATTGTTTGACATTTAACTTTTACCAAAATCAGGTCAATGCTTTTCAACCTAATACTGTTTGATCACCATATGTATATTTACTAGCACCATATCTGTTTTTATACAATTCAAAGTACCCCTTATATAATAATGTAAATTTCTTTATGTCATTGTGGAATTATATATATATTACATATTTGTGTGTGTTATCTTGCAGATTTTCTCCGTTTTGATGCAACATTTGCCACTTAAACTTGACTTCATAGAAAATGAAGCGATAATAAAGTGTTTCTATGGGCTTTATCAACAAGGGAACCCCATTCTAAAACAACATCTAAATAATGTGATAAAAATAGTTGTTCATATATATCATAATAAACAAACTGGTAATGACGGTAAATGCAGCTACTTAATTATCTTGTAGATTGTGGAATAAATATTGTAATTTTCAGAAACTGTTACTCTGGTTAATGAATTTATCAAAGTAATAAATTCTGACTTTCCACAAGACTTTGCTAATATTGTATCTTCACTCGGACAAGAAGTTATGGAAAGTGTTCAGAAGATATTTGTTTTGCAATGAAATTCTCCGTTGCAAACAATGTTTTAATGCTTAAAACTGGTTTATCAACATTTTTATCTTAAGAAAACCTATATTAATGTTGTATTTTTTTTACTCCATGTTAAAGCTTTAAGTTATGATATATATTACAATATTATATGATAAAATTGTTATAAGGATTTTAGATGCATTTTATTGGTGTTTTATTGCTACTCACTAGTAGATTACTACAATATTCTGAACCGTGACAATTACTACATCTGAAACCTTTTAGCAATTTAATTTATTTTATATATGCATATATATTCATAAATTTTATATTTATTCGATTTGTATTATTTAATTATTTAAGTAATTATCGTTAAAAAATGTTGTCTTCTAAAAAATTGCTTCATTTATATATTTGATTAAAATATAATTTTTTATGGAATATTTTTATATTTTTTGTTAATATGGCTACTGTAGGTGACTTCGTTTTGTGTTAATTTATATAATTTATTATTTCGCTGCAAAGACTTATATATAAGCATTACCATAAATCAACGATATGTTTTGATATACATTTTTCAAAAAAATATAAAATGTTGAAGTAGGTAACACTCATGTATTGAATTTGCCAAAATAAATGTTACATGTAAATAAACTTTTTTTTCAAATGGTGTCAAAGATTTAAAAGAAATATAAGTTTGCCTTGTTAATTTGTATATTGAATATTAATCCATAGAAGAAACGTCCATAAACCATCGATATTTAAAATTGGTTTATTTAAAATGATCTTTATTTAAGAATTTACAATACTGTTTGGCTAACTGATTATGATTTTAACTACAGCTAATATTGGGAATAAGTCCCTGAAGCTACAAAGTGTGCATTGAGAGTCACGAAATTTAACTTAAGCTTTGAGAGGGCGAGTACACATAGAATAGCTGATAGCTCCTCCGGCCGAAGAGGGGAGGAAGCATCGGAACTGGTTGTAGGTCCATGGTATTCTGATGGTTTTTCCTCTTTGGGAACTTCAAAGTCTTCCTGTGGATTTGTCTTCAGATTGCTGGTAGTGACTCGTCATTGGGGATCTTGGCGTGGATATCTACAATTGAAATTATCAAAATGAATAGGTAGATATTTGATACCTCGGGATTTATAGGTAATTTATTAGTTATTAACTGGTCCTTTAGATTTATTAGTTATTATAACCTTTATTGGCATACCCATGATACATTTAAATCTATTTACATGTGTACAATAAATCACCCTTCATTGTTCCGTGGTGCGTGCGGCCCGCCTTCATACTCGACCTCTGCCCGTGTCCGTCCTCTCCACACCTCCATTCTTCTTCCCTCTTTACCATTGCCCCCTTCTAACTTTAGACCTCCTTGCCTGAAACATACTAACTTTTATTTTCCCCTTCCCTCCTTTTCCAAGCCTCTTCTCTCTTCCCCTTTAACTTCCCTAGCCACTCTAGTCCCTTCCCCTTCTCTCCCAGTACCTTTCTCCAATCCCTCCCATTTTCTCTCTCTTCCCTGCTCCACCTCAATTCCTCACACGTGTCCCACCAGTGACTCCAATCCTCCCTTTCTTTTCCGCATGCCGTACACCTTTGATACTCCTCCCCCATCCAATACTTATTTGCTTTTTCTTCATTGCCGCATCTAAACCTCGCTATGCACCTCTCTTCCTCCGCCGTTAATCGTCCATCCAAGTACTTAGGTTTCCTTCCGTACACCTGTATGCTCTTGTATTTTGCATTATATCTTGCCTTTTTTATTTTCTCTCCCCTTTCTTGGGCTTCCACTTGTTTCCACCTCTCTACTATTTCTCTCTCCACCTTCTTCCCCTCCATTCTTCTTCTTTCCACTTCCCGTCCTGACATACCTGCTCTTTCATACATCCTTATTCTTCCTTCTTCCCATTCAGATCTCACCCTGCCCTCCCTTTCCCTCTTCTCTACTTCCTCCATCGCCCTATATGCCAAACTTCCTTGTCCTCTCCCTTTCGTCGTCACCTCATATCTCACTACCCTCTTCCCCGCCTCTAACCACAGCCTCTCTCTTCCTGTCTCCTGCCTTACCACATAGTCCGGTGTTGATTTTTCTAGACGTAACGCCCTTTTCATCTGCCCTATGTAGGTCCTCTCTAGCATTTTCTGTTCTTTTGCTCCCCATATTTCCGCTCCATACAGCATTATACTTCTTACGCACGTGTCCCATATTCTCATTGACTCCTCGAAACTCCCTTCTCTCTTTCCCCACAGGATCCTCCTCAACCCTTCTTCAGCCTTCCTCGCTTTCTTGCACATATGCCTCATATGCCCTTCTTTACTATTGTTGTCCCTCATCACGTATCCTAGGTACATCCATTCCCTCACCTGCTCTATTTCTTCTCCTTCCCACATCATCTTTATCTCCCTTCTTTTTCCTCCTCCCTTCCCGAATACCATTACCTTCGTCTTTTTCGTGTTGAGCTCTAGCCCTCTCCTTCCCAGAAAACTTCCTAACCTTCTTGCCATCCCCTTCAAACCTCCCTCCGTTTCCGCCATTATTACCAAGTCATCCGCGAAAGCCAGAGACCATATCCTTTCCTTATCTAGCTTCACTCCCCCGTCTTGCCCTTTCTTTAGGACTTCCTCTAACTTGGCAATGTAAGTGTTAAATAATATAGGGCTCAGTGGGCACCCCTGCCTTAATCCCCTTGTGGTCCTAAAGCCTTTTGTCGTTTCCTTCTTCCCTCGCACTCTGCTCCACGTCTCTTCATAAATTTGTCTTATCCTTTCCACACTATTCCCTTCCAGTCCCATCTCTACTAATATCTTCATCAATTTATCCCTGTCAACGCTGTCGAACGCCGCCCTCAAGTCCACAAACATTACAAATACCTTTCCCCCCTTTCTTGCCATCTCTCTCTCCACGATAAAATTTAATACATATAGATTGTCCCTTGTACCTCTTCCCTCCCTAAATCCCGCTTGCCCTTCCGGCAGTATTCCCCTTTCTTCCACTTCCGCCACCACCCGCGCCCCTATCAGGCTTGCGTACATCTTATACCCAACATCTAGCAGCGATATCCCCCTATAGTTTTCCACCCTTTCCCTATCTCCTTTCTTCCATATAGGGCATATTTCCGCCATCCTCCACCTATCGGGTAGCTTCCTCCTCCCTGACCAGATGTCATTCAACCATCTTAATGTTTCTCGCCATAGCTCTTCTGGAGCGTTTAGCCACCCCTCCGTATCTATCCCATCCTCCCACGCTGCCTTCCCTTTTCTCATTTTACACTTTACCTTCATCAACTCTTCCCATGTGAATTCTTCTATTTGCTCCACCCTCGCCCTCTCTCCCCTACTCTCTTCTCCTCTTCCCTCCACCCCTCCCAGCAATTGCATGAAATAATTCCTCCACTCCGTGTCCCCAATGTTCTCCTCTTTCTGCCTTCTTCTCTTCCTCCTCTTCAGATACTCCCAAATCTCCTTCTCCCCTTTTAGGCCACTTATTTCCTCATCTTCGCTTTTCTGCTGTTCCTTCTTTTTCCTCTCCCACATCTCCTTCTGCCTTTCTTTTTCTTCCATGTACTCTTCCCATGTTCTCTGCCTTTGTCTTGCCCCATTCAGTAACTTCCTCAGTTCTCTTTTCCCCCTCCTGCACTCTTCGTCAAACCAAGTTCTTTGGGGAGGGGCCCTTCCTCCTGTATCTTTTTACTATTGCCTTATTCATCTCCCTTGTGGCCTCTTCTATACTCTGCACCCGTCCCCACACCACCCTTCTTAACTTGCTTCTGTACTCCCTTTTCGTTGCTTCATTCCATATATTTTTCAAACTCATCTCTCCGTCCAGCTCCTTTTCCTTCTTTGTTAGCTCTCCCCTAATCGTCACCTCTATCGGTAGATGGTCTGATTCGGCACTGTTTCCTACCTGAAAGCTTGTCACCTCGCTCCTCACCTCCTCACTTGTGAGCACGTAGTCTATCACCGATCTTCCACTCGCCCCTACATGCGTGTACTCGCCCTCCATGTCTCCTTTCTCTCTCCCGTTAAGCACCCCCCAGTTTCTGTCATCTAACCATTCCCTCAACCCTTCCCCATTTACCACTTCATCTCTAGATCTTCTTCCTTCCCTTTCCCCCACCCCTCTCCACTCCTCCAACCTTGCTTCCTTCCCTATTCTTGCATTGAAATCTCCTCCAATCATTATTTTCTCCCCTTCCCGCTCTACTACTTCGTCCATTTCTATTACCAATTGCCGCATCTGCTGGTTACTGTAGACCGCGAACAGTCCCCACTTCTCCCCATCTTTGTTTATCCATCTACCTTGCATCCTCTCCGTATTACAACCCCCTTCTTCCCCCTCCTTCCAAGACTCTTTAACCCCCGTTATTATACCCCCTTTCGCCCTTCCTCTTCTTCTGTCCCTACTCGCTGATGTGCATTTCCATCTGAAACCCCTCGGCATATTTCCCTTGTACCTCTCCCATAGGCCCTCTTCTACCCATGTCTCTATCAGTGCTATGTAGTCGAAGCCCTCAATATACACCCTTAGGTCTCTGTTTAAACCTCCCTCTTCTATCATCTATTTCTTCCACCCCGCTATATTCCAAAACCAAGCCCTGACCCCTTTCCTCTCCTCTCTCCCCTCCTCCTCTCCTCTCTTTTCACTTCTATACCCCTTCTCCTTCTCCCTCCTCCCTTTACCCATTCCCTCACCTCCCGCCCCCTTTCCCTGTCCTCCCTCCTCCCCCCTCAGTTTTTTTGCACCAACCTTTCCTGCTCCTCCTCCCACACCCACCATATTCCGTCAACCTGTAATTTCCTATACCCTATCCTCGTTCTCCTGCCTTGCCCCTTTTCCCTCTCTGCTTGTTTCCAAATTTCCCCTTGTACCTTCCTCTCAGTCTCCGTCAGGTCATTGTCAATATATGTCCTTTTTCCTGCTAACCTATGCTTGGCCTTCATTACTTTCTCCTTTTCTCTACCTGTTTTCATTCTTACCAGCACCATCTTTCTGTCCTCTACCCCAATTCTATATGCATCTTCCACCTCCACTTCCACCTGTATTTCTTTTCTAATCCATTCTTCAACCTGTTCTTTTTCTCTGCCTCTCTCCACCTCTAATCCTCTTATCACCATGTTGTTCCTTCTTTCCTTCTTTTCTATTGCTTCTAGCCTCCCCTCTAGCTTTCTCAATCTCCCCTCGCTCGCCTTTTCCTCTAATTCTAACTCCATCTTTTTTACTCTTTTTTCCATTTCTTCTTTCTCTTTCCTCCACTCCAGATCCATCTTCTCTCTCTCTTCTCTTTCCTCCTGCCTTTCCCTTTTTCTCTCTTCCCTCTCCTTTCTTATCTCCTTGAGCTCTCCCATTATCTCCTCCAATAACCCCCATATCTTCCTCCCTGCTAGCTCCCCCTCCTCTCCTTTCCCCTTGCAATCACTGCTTCCTTCTCTCTTCTCCCTCGCCGGCGATCTCTGTGTATTCTTACTTCTCTTGAAGATTTCTGCTACTCTTTCTTCCTCCCCTGCTAACTCCCCTGTGTCTCCCTTTTCTTACTTCCCTTCCTCAGCCACCCTCTTTCCCCGCCACTGCCTTCCCTCTCACGCTCTTCCCTACTGTCCATATTCTCTCTACGTTTCCTCCCCTACTCCCCCGCACCGTGGGTTGAGACTCGGCCGGTCGACCCGTCGGACCTCGCCCCTTCCCTGCAACCTCCCTTACACTCCGCCCTGTTTTTAGTTATTTTACTCCGCCCCTTGAAACTTAAATGGTTAAAATCTTGACGTCAACGATTTATAATTATATCCGCTCCGATTTCTAACCGCGGAAACTCTACTCGTGCTACCTAACACAAAAAGCGTGGACAGAAACAGAGAAACACCGACCTTTTCAACAAAAACCGTACCCGCGATAACGTTCGCCCGCTTACCTGCTGTAGTTCAGCGGGCCAATTTCTCTGTGCGCTCCCGTTTCTCTACACCGCTTTTACCATATCCCGCGACTAATTTCGCTGGCACTTGTCGCTGTTCCCTCGTCAGGACCCCGATCGCCCTTTTGCACTAACCCCGGCTCACTACTCCACACACTTACACCCTGCTACACCGTTTATTGCGGAGCACACAAAACACGACTGTCCTCTCTGGCTTCTCATACAAAAAAACGATTTTTTTTAGATTTATTATTTCTCGCATGAGTTCTTCTCGATCCATTATCCTGTGATGTGTTACGTTGAATTTTACGCTGCATTCGCGGACGCGATTGCAGTATCCCTCATTTCCTCTAAGGGATATATTCCAGGTGGTTGGTCAACTTCGCTGCATAAATTATTAGTTTGGGTTAATACCGAAAACGACATCTTCACGCTAGCCCAAATGTGCGTTGCGAGAGGTTTGTTTCTCAGTTCTCAGAGAGCGCTGGGATTTCGCTTGTTTCAACGAGGCGTAAATTAGTTCTTTTGTGTGCCTTTGACGACTAAAGTCAAAGTATTTTGGCGCGAATTTTTGGTTAGAATTTCTAGACGTGAACGTGTTATTTCTCGTTCACGATTCTGGAGATATCGCCAGCTATAACACGTAATTTGTCCTCGTAGGGTGGACATAACATTTTGTTGGGATCTTATCGACTTTAAAGTTGGTAGGTTCAAAGCAGAGGCATTGCGTCGCAAATTTCCTTGAAGCAAAGTAACGAATTTGTTTTTTCTTGTATGCATCCTTGCTTCTGTTAGTTTGCGGCACTTTTGTCCTGGAAATGTTTTTTTTTATCCATGCTGTGTACTACGCCGATCGCGTGACCCTGACGCCGCGCCCAGCTAGTCATTTCATCGGGAACGGCATTGAGGTTGAGCGCGGTGAACTCCCTCAGTGTGTAACCGATACCGAATTGATGAATTCCCCCGAGTCAAACATTGCGACCGCAAAAACTATTCTCATGTGGATATTTCAGATGACGTTTGGTTCAAAATAATGTTTTGTTTAACAACCTTCAGTTGAGTATTGCACTACTATCAAGTTATTTATTCGATTGTACAATAAACTATAGTGTAATTGATTTATTCTGCCGCAATGAACCAGTTATTTTCTTTTCGTTAATCGGGTATGTTTTTAATACTTTTTATTGTCTATTCTCCATCGTTAGTTAACTGCAGATTGGAATTCACGGTAAGTGTATCGTGCATCATTGCATTAGTGTCCAATTTCAAATATTCAGATGAAATACATTTGGTTTTGCAAATGTCACTGAGTTTGTAATTGTATTTATAAGAAGAATGTTTTTTGCTGCTTTTTCCATTTCATATATTCTCGGTTCACCTGATTACTTTACAGTGCATGATAATAGAATTGTTACCATTTTTCGTCACTACCTTGTATGTACAATGGCATCAAATAAATTTCGGACATCAAATTTCCTGTCATTTTAAAAAATAAAATGTGGTTTAGGCTTTAATGTCATAATTTAATATGTATGTTTTAGAAACAAGATAATAACCCTCGAATGAAGAATTGGAAAACTAAACATGCTTTCCTCAACAAAAATAACAACTAAAATTTAGGAAAAGATTAATTCTTATTTCTACATAAATTATATATATTCAATATTTTTGACTTCTACATTAAAAATAAAATCAATATTTCGTCATAGCCCCATTTGCTGCTATCACATTTTCCAACCTTCTAGGCATTGAGAGACATATATTTCGGAAATAGTCCTGAGGTATTGTATGCCATTCTTCCATAATTGCAGTCAACAGCTCGTCCCTATTGTGAAAAAATACCCTTCTACTTTGTAATTTCTTTTGCAACAGTCTCCACAGATTCTCAATAGGATTGATATCCGGGCTTCTACTAGGCCAATCTAGAATATTTATGTTTTGGACCTGGAGCCACTCAACAGTTCTTCGTGCAGTATGTACGGTACAATTATCATGTTGGAAAATTTTCATTACGCTATACTCCTCTTACCGATGGAAGCATGATGTGCTCCAGGATCATAACATAAACATCACTGTTTAAACGATTTTCAACGTTTACTGTTACACCAGGACTAACCGCAGAAATCCAGCCCCATAAATTAACTGAACATCTTTCGCTTCGTTCTGTACTTGCGATGTATCTTTCATGATATCGAGAATTTCTGGGTCTATACACCCTGATGTGGCCATTGTGAGAAGATTAGAATACCTTCTCATCTGAAAATACAACTCGCCTCCAGAAGTCATCGTCACGAGCCAATTGCTCTAAAGCAAATGCTACACGCGCTTCCTTATGTTGAGGTGTTAATCAAACTTTTTTTTGCGGCGGCATAGTTTTTTAAATTACTAACCCTTATACGATTCCGCGCAGTCGAAATTGAACCAGGAAAGTTACTAATTATTCTTGCGTTAACGGCATTCTTGAACACATCACATCAGTAACACATCAACCAAGGCTTCATCTTGTTCAACAGTTGAAATTCGACATCTTCCGGACCCTGGCCGACGTTCTATTATTTGACTTTGTCTCCATTTCTGTATAATGCTTTTGGGTAGTGCTTTTGGGTATACCTAACATTTTTTGAATCTGCCTGCATGATCTACCTGTCTGCATGAGAGCATTACTCTAGATTTGTTAAATTCAGATACTGATGGCATGTTCATATTTCAGTTAATCTGACGTTACTTTGAAGTATTGACAAAATAATTTCAATATGCCAGAAATTATGACATTAAAGCCTAAACCACATTTTATTTTTTAAAATGACAGGAAATTTGATGTCCGAAATTTATTTGATGCCATTGTACGTATGTATAAACAACTTTCGCTGGGTAACGTGTAATTGTCAATTTCCGGAATGGAGATTCGAATTTCATCGTTGTTATCAAAACTTGTGGAGCCGAGTTGATGTGAATGAAACTCATAGCTTACTATTGAATTGTCAACTTTTATTTTGTAGGTTACGTTTAATATATCCATTTATATCGTCACCTGGTAATCTAACTTTTTCATGAAGTTATGAAGTCGCGCGTGTTAACCGTCCAATTGATAGCACTTTTGATTCCCGCGATCATCCGTTCGTATCTTTCGATCGTCGTACACTATCCCCATCGTTTTAATCTATTGATCTCAAATGAAGTTATAGTTGTATAGTATAGTATAGCTGTAATTGATAGTTACTTCGTCTCCTCCAAGTTACCGTCTTGATCTAAGACGACATACTGTCAGTGTACTGATGACTACCTGTTACGGGCAAATAAATAGGTTGTTGGGGACTCCCTATTATTGAATCCTGCCGGATGTTCTGGAAACAATGATACACGACGTGGACCGGTTGCCCGTCAAATTGCATTTGCAATGCGTTTACTTTGTTTATGTTTACTATATTATCCGATTCTTCTCTACGTCTGTTTTCATCTTCCGCTTTTTAAATGTCAATGAAGAATCTACACTTCGATCTTAAGTGAAATCGAGCACTCTGGAGCTTTTTACTGTGGTTTTGTAGTTCCCTTTTATTGTTACATTGATCTCATGATTTCGCATGATCCGCGTAAACAGCTAACACATTCTGTTTCATATCGCCATTACATTATCATAGTAATTTTTGTACTCCATACTTTTCAACATTTCCAATCGACTAGTTATAACATCTGCTACTTTCCATAATTCATGCCGCGAATCATATGCCAAATACACGCATTTTATGTTTCTCTCAAGTTTTAAAATCCGCTCGCATATGTTTATACCGTACAGGTAATTGGGATGGTGCACGAGATCCAAAGCTGCTGGTTATATATGATTTATAGCTCAAAATGTTTTGCCAATCCAGCTCTCCTTTAAAGTGATGCACTGACCTTTTTCCATAATTCTCACAACTCGTTCGAAAAACATTTCCGAACAACCCAACCCAACCCAACCCAATAGTAACCCATTTCGTACGGCTCTTATTTATGAAATATGTTGTCTCTAAATATAGGGGTCCTTTGTTCCATCTTTGAAAGTTTTCGGAAATATTTGCACTTTCCTCTTTTCTAGTTACTAAACCCTTTTCTTCATTAAAAGCATGAGTTAATAAAAAAAAATATTTAAATCAGCTTCGTAGCTGGCATTATTCAATTACTTGCGACATAGGTACGACATTTTGTGCTTCCGAACTATTACTCCAATCAATCGTATTGAAACAAATTCATGACTTGCAAGGACGGAATATCTTATATAGATTTCAATTATTCTACCGGCAGTGCGCATTTTACATTACTTACAATTAATATTCAATTTCACGCTCTCAATCGTCGATTTATCTATTTACTTTACGCATTTGACTTTATTTTCGTCCTTCGTAATACATGCCTCAATTATCCTGCGTTAAAACTTCAATATACAATAATAAATTGACGGACACTGTGATTTTAAAAAATGAAAACAACATAAATAAAAAATATATAAATTTGATCAAACCCTACCACAATTGGTGTTTAACAAACCTAAATACGTATTTCGACAACTAAGTTGCCATCTTCAGTGGATAGTATTACCTTCGAAGATATTCTCTTCACTAGATTACCAATAGAATAACACTAGTTGAAATTAAAAAGTACCTTAATTTAAACCTAGCAAACATAATGAAGCGTGTAACGCTCACACGGTCAGCTTTGCCAAACTAATCAAGTAATTCAAATAAACTGGAGGCAAATGTCGATTGTCAGAATTCCTTAAATTATTTCTGTTTCTTTATATGAAAATACTTTCGTAAGTATCTAATTCTCTACAATTTGTACACCTTTAATTAACTTGAGATAATTTAGTGGTAAGGGTTGGCTATTTCAAAAACATGTTGAGCTACGCTTCATGTTTTTAATAATAGTTTGGTGTTATATCTACCTCTCAGTAGAAAACTTAACAAGCTATGGATAAAAAAAATTGAAAAATTACATTATTTGATGGAAGCTATGACATGAATCGTCTATTATAAATGTATTCACATTAGTCTCTTCCCGGAAAATATCTATTTCTACATGATTGCTAGAATGAAAATAAATTGAGTTTTTAGTTCTAGTTTAATTCTCAACTTACATCTTTTACTGTACTGATAATTAATTTCTGAACTGAGCCATTTACTTTTTACGAAGAAAACTTTACTACTATTACATTTATTAAAAAGTCAAGTGTGGTACGATTTGTTAATTTTGTTTATTTATAAGTTATTTTCACTCATTCACTCACACAAATCACATATGTATACAGTATGTCCCCGGATTGAGTTTACAATAGGTATGATTGACCAAAAATTGCATAATTTAATCCACCGTCGCAGTTCTTTAACTAACGGTAACTTTTTCCACGTCTCTAACACTGTACTAAATATATTGTCATTACTTCGCAATGAAAATCAGTTTTGTGATATTACCTTAACGATATGAAAGATAACGACGCATGTCATACTACAATAAATACTTGACATGTAATCGATGGTTTTTGTTTTTGTAATTACTAAGCAACCTCATGTTATTATTGCTGTTTCAATTGCAATACTGACCAATACTGGATTTTATCAAAGTAGGCCGATCATTGTGATTGCATAACTTCATAACTTTACATTCTGAAGAATTTTTCTTAGTAACACTTTGGCGTACTGTGAACGAAAAAGGTAGTTTATCTAGAACTAAGATAGTGTTTGCCCAACTGTTAAGGCCTACTTAAGTAAAAATAAGTTTCAGACCAAGCAGGGCGGAATCTCCAAACATGAAATTCCAATTCGAAAATGTTGGTCAATCATACCTCAAACTCAATCCGGGGACATACGGTATATAACTGAAGTTCAAGAAGAAATTACATAAGGCCTGGCCATGGAAAAATAAAATAATGTCTACTACAAGATTAGAAGATAAATCCCGTTAGTTGTTACTGTTGTCTAAGCTGAAATAAAAGTCATATCTTCAAATATTGGTTTATTTATAATACAACTTAACCTAACATTAACACACTGCCGGTTAGACACGACCTTGCGCTTAGACGCCAATAGGTACTACAGCTTGTAGTATTATTTTATTTTTTCATGGCCAAGCATTTTGCCAGGTTACACGGTTCCGATATTAGAAAATGTAATCATAAATTTTTCAGAACCAACATTTCTCACGAAAGAAGATACAGAACTGTTAACGTTACACCTGGAATAAGTTCATTTTATTTTATACACCTTCGCATTAACATTTATTTATTTTGGTAGATATAATATATACAATAAACATAATCGTCGCTGTTAGTAAGAAAGGTGTTATATTCAAACATTAGAAAATCCCATGGGCATTGCTGACGTGCGCCGAATAAATTATTCAAACAACGTGTGTTGCCTATGCGCCTGAACGCTCTCCGGAAACTTATCTGGCCGACTGCACTGTCTTGCGCTTCAGCTAAAAGTACGAATCTATTTATAAATAAATTCGTGCAATCCCATTAACTATTTCCACATTCTAATATGTAATTTGAAATAATGACAGGCGAAGTGTAAATAATATTTGTTATTGATATATCCCAGGAAATAGATAAGATATCTTGTATCAGTCTCGATCGAATAAATCAGTAATCTTGTGCAAGTGTAATGTGGATGACTTAAAATTTTGTCCGTAAGTATTTTTGCAATACCAAATACATTCAGCATCGTCTACCAGGAAATAGATTTACGATATTTTAGTGGTGATATTTAATTATGCAATTTACATGGGTTGGGTTGTAGTACTACATGAATATTTAATAATAATTTTATACTTTGTCGTAATTTACCGATGAGTTTAATATATTTTCTATATTTATCCTGAACGTTTATTTAACCTTATCAACTAAAAGTATATAAAATGTTCCTATTTATCAATTAGTATTATGTTTCTGAATAAAATGATATATATATCTATTTAGCGTCGTTCTATTGTTTATAAATGTAACTTCCTCTAATGATGAGAAATTTGGAACATCTTGAGATACTATACAGTGCGTTTTATTTAAGTATGGCCATAGGGATTTACATGGTAAACATTTTACCCCATGTTAACTTTTGTTGTCATACAAATTTGAAACAATTTTTTGTTTTTATCAATAAATCAAACATTTTTCTGCAAAATGTACATTATTTGCAGGACATAAGCGTGTTAGAATTCTCCATTTTCGCTTTCAAAGTTGAAATTAATGACACAAATAATTAAGACAAAAGATCAACTTGGCGTAAATGTCAATGATTATTGACAATTAAAGGAGGAATAGGACGTTTTGGATGTGCCGCAGCAAAGATATCCACAATTTCACATGCCTTTTATGTATGCAGTTACAATTTCTACTCGTTCTTTAATATTATAAACAGGCATTTTATTCAAAAATTCACATTAACAAACTTTCGTGCGATTTTATAACATTTAGTTGTCAATAAGCATTATGACATTTACGCCAAGTTGATGTTTTGTCTTAATTATTTGTGTCATTAATTTCAACTTTGAACGCGAAAATGAAGAATTCTAACACGCTTATGTCTTTCAAATAATGTACATTTTGTTTGATTTATTGACAAAAACAAAAGATTGTTTCAAATTTGAACGGCAACAAAAGTTAACGTGGGGTACAATTTTTACCATGTAAATCCCTATGGCCATACTTAAATAAAACGCACGGTATAATCAAAATTATTTCTATAGATAATGCTAGTTATAAAAAACACGCAATTGATTCATTCATAAGTATAGATGTCCAGTAAATAATTAAGAAACCATTCAAGCAGCGCTATATTGTTAAGGAATACACCGTGTTAATTAATAATTATGCGGACGTAGGAAGATATATATGATATGATGTAGTGTAGTTGTAAACTTAATTTCTTGGTATAAAATTCTACGATCATTTCCAAGCATTTGGCCTCCTACATTACGTACACTGCACATATTTTATTACCAATTGAAAGAAAAGAAATAAGAAAATATATATAGCCACAAGTTAACATAAGGCTGCCAGATTTGCGTAACAAGATAATTATTATTTTCGTCTCGTTTACTAAAAATTGTTCATTGAGCAGGGTAAAAACATCATAATATGTGATAACAAAATAACACTTCAGTTAATTACAATACATGCTAATATAACCTAAAATATAGCTTAAAAACATATCTAAAAAATATATTTAAATTATAACTAATGCATATGAACTCCTTATTCTTTAAAAAATACAAACTGATTGATACATTCACTTATTTAATGCTTTTTATAATATTACAACTACATGAGAAGATGTTAAAGATTGTCTGGCGTCGGTTGTAATTATTACACATGGTGAGTCATTCAGATGGGACGATAACATTGGTATTTGAAAATTGAAAGCTTGCACAATTTCTTCAGAAGAGATACTGCCATTGACAACCTTATGCAGAAAGGTCAGCGAGGAAATGATACGTCTATGTGCAAGTGTACCGAGCGTGAGGACAGACTAATTGCGGAATAATGACAGAACAGGTATTTCAGAAAGCGCCGTTGAACTCTCTCCATGGAATAAATACCACCATTATACATAGGACGCTAGATACATGAAGCATATTCAAGCTTGGAACGAACAAAAGTACAGTAGAGTCTAATTAGAGTGTCGGTACGTACTGCTATGTAATGCCGCATGCTATTTTTAATTACAATGGGGCGTAACATTTGTAAAACTGGAATTTTTAATATTTTACCGTGCTACATAGACATATTTATTATGTTGAGAACAGATATCAGGTGGACACGTTGAAATAAAAGGTTTTCTAAATTCTTTACCTAACATTTATTTTCTGAAATTAACAAAAAACTTGCGTATTTTAATTAATACAATTCGGTACTTCGGTCTTGACTCGGTCCCCTGGCGTGGCCTTCGTCGCTGCCAAACGGTTTCGCCCGTCGTGTCGTCGATGCCGAGCGTCCGATCGTCGAGCCTATTAAGAAAATAAAAGCGCGGCCTTTTCCTTGATGCGCTCGTGTTTATTAAATGTTAACTAATACTTTTCTGTCCATTTGATGCGTACACAAGCATTTAATGGAATTTTTCTTAAAATGTTACTTGCTTAATTTCCTATTTGTTGATGCGTACATAAGCACTAATCTTAATTTTCTATTCATTTAAAGCGTACATAAGCATTAAATGAAATGTTTCTTAATTGTTATTTTTCTTAATTGCCTATCGACGCTTACATAAGCATCGGTCTTAAATTTCTATCCATTTAAAGCGTACATAAGCATTAAATGAAATGTTTCTTAAATGTTATTTCTCTTAATTTCCTATCGACGCTTACATAAGCATCGGTCTTAAATTTCTATCCATTTAAAGCGTACATAAGCATTAAATGAAATGTTTCTTAAATGTTATTTCTCTTAATTTCCTATTGACGCTTACACGAGCATCAATCTTAATCTACATTAATCAAACCTTTATAATAATAATACTATTAACACGTACACAAGTGTTAAAACATTTAATAAAGTTAGATTTTTATACGCTACATATACACCTTCAATAAATATAAGTGTTAATTAATTTTCCCTGAACATAAACCTGGTTACAAATTAATTACAAATTAAGTTTCTGCATACCTGTCCTGTTGTTGGACTCTGGCTCCGTGGTTCTCCGGCTGTTTCCTTCTTCTTCTGTGTTGTCCGGGAACTCTTCGGGAACTGTCTTCGAACTGTCCTCATTTCTCGTCCGCAGTCGTTTATATATTGTTATCGTTTCCCACTTCTCTAAACCCCACTTAATTTTCCCTACTCAACTCATTGCCATTTCCCCCATGACATGTAAACGAAATGTACACGAAACTAAAACTAATGTTCTCCGTAAATAAAATTTATATTCGCTTAAAGTATTAATTTAGCAATAAATTATAAACTAAAATATTATTTTTCTCAATTTAATTTTTTTTTATTATTATTGTACCCTCGGAAACACAGCATATCCCCGAAGATATTTTCTTGTTTGTTTCCTAACAAACCTGAAAATTTCTTCGCTGGTTTCCGCATATAGTTGTATTCTGTTTTTCTTTATTCACCTTGGTATGGATGAAGCATATTAATATGATAACGGCCCTTTCTGATGAAGCCATCCATGCTTTCTAACTCATACGTGGTGTCTTGGAAGTTCCTTCTTATTCGAAACGGTCCGACATACGGCAAATCTAGCTTGGCACAAATTCCTCGTTCTCTCCTTGCGAGTCTGTATCTCTTTACAATGACCAGGTCCCCAACCTGGAAAATCGTCCTGTTCATAATTTTTCTATTTTCTCTTTCCCTATATTTTCGGTCCTTTTGTTTCAATCTTCTCCTGCATCGGTTTACCTTTTCCAATAAATCTTCTACTTCCTGCCCTCCTGGGTCCCATGGTCTGATCAGTATTGTTTCCGTCATACTATATATTGATATGTCTAGTATCGCCTGCATCACCAGGACTAAAGCGGCTGACGAACTAGGTAGAAGAAACGGTACAACCCTAAATTGGTATACATGACCATTTAACATGCAACCCGTGTTCCGATATTTTTCTTGTAGTGGAATCAACCAAAATGAGCTTTTCAGCTCCAACTTCGTAAAGAGCTTTGCAGAGCCATATTGCGGCTTCTTTTTCGCGTTTAATTTGCGGGCATTCGAACATAATTTAATAGTTTGGTTTTTTTTCTTTACAACAACAATTGGGTTTATGAAGTATACCCTCGTTTTATCGATTATTCCTTGCTTTAGCATTTTCGAATTTTTTATTTCCTCGTGGTATTTTTGTGGAATAGGGTAATTTCTGGTGGATATAGGTTCCGATTCGGCCGCCTCATATCCGACGGCGGTGCATGGGGTTTCCTCTGTTACTCGTGGAAAATTCTTCATCTTCTCTAATATAAATTCCTTAAACTCTGGCTCACAGCCTAACTTTTCTTCTTTATTTTCTACATTTTCAATATTTATCAATTTTCCTTCCTCCTCTTCTTCTATATTTTCTATATAAACAATATTTATTAATTTCTCTTCCTCTTCTTCTACCTCTTCTTCTATTTCTTCTGAATTTTCCCACGGAATTTCCTCTTCTCCTATCTCTACTGTCTCTTTTTCCACGTTAATCACCATGCCCAGCTCGTCCAACATATCAATTCCTAAGATACAAACCCTTTCCATTCCTGAAATAACCATAAATCTCCCTTCATAAATCTTTGTTCCAATTTTTACCTCTGATATGTACATTTTATTTATTATAGCCATCTGTTTCCCTGTTGCTGTTGTAACGTTGATTTTCTTTATTGGGATTAATTTCCCTAATTTGTTTTTAATTGCCTTTTCTACGAAGTTTTTATTTAATAATGATATTTCCGCTCCTGTATCTATTAGTGCCAATATTTCTTTATCGTGAATCTGCATTTTTATATGCGGTAGTCCTTTTATTGTTGTTTTTATTCTTGTTCCGTTTTCTATGCAGAATTCGTTGGCGCTCCTAATGGTTGATTTTTCTAAAAATCCGTCGTCGGTTGGTGCATATCGACTTTTATCTCGTCGTGATTTACCGAGTTTCTATTTTGTTGTCCCTTTCTTTGCTCAATGTAGTTAATATTCTTTTTCTGGTTACCATTTTCGAATTTATTTCCTTCCTCATTTCTGTTATCGTCTCGCCTATAGTTTACATTATTTCTCCCGTTCCATTGTTCCTTCCGGTTATATTGGTTTGGGTTATGAGCTTGCATGTTTTGTTGTCTGAAATTAATGGAGTCGAGTCTTCGCAATAATTCGATGAGACCTGTAATGGTACTTATGCCTTGTAGTGCGACGGCCTCTTCCACGTTCGTTTCAAAGTGTCTAGCTAATTGTATAACCACATCTGCTTCTACCATTCGTGGTGTTAGATGCTTTAAAATCGAATACTTTTTTATTACATAATTTTCTCTGTTCAACCTGTATCCGGGTCTGTATTTTCCCATAATCAGATCGCGTCTAACATTTTGCTGTTGTGTTTGTCCCCAGTATTGTCTCGTAAACAAATTTTCGAATTCATCAAAATCCCCAATCTCGTCTTCGCACATGTCATACCATGTTTGTGCATTTTCCCTTAGACATCCTCTGACTATCTGTAGTTTCCGTCTCTCATCGGATATAAGGTCTATTGCACCCCTTATCGTTTTTAAAAATGTAATTGGGTTTATCCCCCCATCTCCATAGAATTTCGGTAAATTTTCTGTGGTCACCGTGACCTGTGGAACGCTAGGTATATTGCCCTGTAGGTTCGTATTTATTTTCCGTTCTATTTCTATGCATCTAGCATTTATTTCTCTCTCAGTATTGGTACATCTTGTATGTATTTCTTCAGAGATACCGTTAATCACGTTTCGCGACTCTTTTTCCTTTTCTTCAATTTTTTCATAAAGTTTTGCGATGTGTCTATAATTTCTATCTATCACCTTGGTGGTTTTCTCCTCCTCACATTTCATCTGGTCAATCCTTTCTTTCGTCTCTTTCTGTGATCTTTCAATTCGGTTATATTTTAACGCGACATCTTCTAACTGCTCTTCTACGAGGTCTAATCTTGTATTTGTTTGTGACTGTATTTCTTCCTTTATGCAGTCTAATTGGTTTCTTAATGCGCTAATTTCTCCCCTTTGTTGTTCGAATTGTTCCGTTATATTTTTTTCTCGTTGTTGCATAAATGTATACAGTTTTTCTAAAGTCACCGGCTCTTCTGTTGCCCCTTCGGATATCGCCGTTTTCCTTCCTTGCGCTTGTTGTTCAGCCATAATTAATTAATTTCTAATATGTCCGTATTATTATAATTTACCAATAAGAAGTATATTTCTAATCGCGTTTAAATTTACAAATAACCGTTATTTCGCCGTGTCCGAAATCTGTTCTCTTTGTTAAAAATTTATTAATAACAACACTTTTTTTTTCTCGGGTACAGGGCCTTTTTCTTATCTAAATCCCTAACATGAATCTAATGTGTAACGCGTAAACAAACTCAAATTTTAATATCGATTCAATTGCGTATTGTTTTTGCTTGTTTACAAAATTTACTATGCACAAAAACGTTTACACACACTTTGCACGACTCGGGCGACGTACATTCAGAAATTAACTTATCTTATTTTTCTATTTGACAAATTACAAAATTTAAGTTTAACGTTATCGAACCACAACTTGTTGGCATATAAATAAATGTTATGAACCTATTTTCTGCACTAACGTTATCGAGCTACACGTTGTTGGGCCATATATAAACAATTGTATGTATTTAGTTATTTTCTGAATTACCGTTAACGAGCCACACGTTGTTGGGCGCCATATAATTAATTATATGAATTTAGTTATGTTTTAAATTACAATCGGGCGGAACATTTTTGTATAACTTGAATTTTTAATATTTTACCGTGCTACATAGACATATTTATTATGTTGAGAACAGATATCAGGTGGACACGTTGAAATAAAAGGTTTTCTAAATTCTTTACCTAACATTTATTTTCTGAAATTAACAAAAAACTTGCGTATTTTAATTAATACAATTCGGTACTTCGGTCTTGACTCGGTCCCCTGGCGTGGCCTTCGTCGCTGCCAAACGGTTTCGCCCGTCGTGTCGTCGATGCCGAGCGTCCGATCGTCGAGCCTATTAAGAAAATAAAAGCGCGGCCTTTTCCTTGATGCGCTCGTGTTTATTAAATGTTAACTAATACTTTTCTGTCCATTTGATGCGTACACAAGCATTAAATGGAATTTTTCTTAAAATGTTACTTGCTTAATTTCTATTCATTTAAAGCGTACATAAGCATTAAATGAAATGTTTCTTAATTGTTATTTTTCTTAATTGCCTATCGACGCTTACATAAGCATCGGTCTTAAATTTCTATCCATTTAAAGCGTACATAAGCATTAAATGAAATGTTTCTTAAATGTTATGTCTCTTAATTTCCTATCGACGCTTACATAAGCATCGGTCTTAAATTTCTATCCATTTAAAGCGTACATAAGCATTAAATGAAATGTTTCTTAAATGTTATTTCTCTTAATTTCCTATTGACGCTTACACGAGCATCAATCTTAATCTACATTAATCAAACCTTTATAATAATAATACTATTAACACGTACACAAGTGTTAAAACATTTAATAAAGTTAGATTTTTATACGCTACATATACACCTTCAATAAATATAAGTGTTAATTAATTTTCCCTGAACATAAACCTGGTTACAAATTAATTACAAATTAAGTTTCTGCATACCTGTCCTGTTGTTGGACTCTGGCTCCGTGGTTCTCCGGCTGTTTCCTTCTTCTTCTGTGTTGTCCGGGAACTCTTCGGGAACTGTCTTCGAACTGTCCTCATTTCTCGTCCGCAGTCGTTTATATATTGTTATCGTTTCCCACTTCTCTAAACCCCACTTAATTTTCCCTACTCAACTCATTGCCATTTCCCCCATGACATGTAAACGAAATGTACACGAAACTAAAACTAATGTTCTCCGTAAATAAAATTTATATTCGCTTAAAGTATTAATTTAGCAATAAATTATAAACTAAAATATTATTTTTCTCAATTTAATTTTTTTTTATTATTATTGTACCCTCGGAAACACAGCAGTACGTACAAAGGTGCTACTATTTCGAATAATGAAGCCAAGTGTTCTGGTGGCTTCAGATGCAGTACTAGCAATATGTGCAGCAAAAGAGAGTTTTCTATCAAAGATAACAGCAAGATCGCAAAAGTTAAGAGGCCTCACAAATGTGGCATTGTCCAGGCCACTAACGGGGGGCTAGAGTTACTCAACAAGGCAAATTTCGGAAACTGGCAAAATTACATATACAAGCTATTGGTCGATAGTTTGAGATATTATTTCTTGCACTCTTCTTGAAGTAGAGTTAGTCTGGCAGATCTCCAGACTTCCGGGAAGCAGCAATACTAAAAAGATGATAAAAATGTAGCGCAGCGGACAGGCCAAGGCACCTGTGTAGTCCTTTAAAAGAAAAGAAAAGAAATAAGGTCTGGTCCGGCGGTCATTTTTGGTTTCAGATTTCTCAAGGATGTTACTACCTCAGATTCACGGATATGAGTTAGATATATTGCGTTTGAATTAACTGCGGATTTGTTGAGACTAGTCGCTTGGGAAGAAGTGGTATAGCAGCTTTGAAGGAAATGTGCAAAAGCGTCTACAATAGCTTGAGGGTCGGAAATGGAATTATCTTCATAGTAAAACTCGCTGGAAACGGTATTAATATTCCTTTTGCTTTATATAACCCCAAAAGGTTTTGGAATCATCACTGGATAGAGGATTCGATTTTATTTATGTTGTACCGAGCGCCTTACGTAATAAAATTCATTAAAAGATTCGACATTACCTTTCACTTTCATATGCAATATACCACCCATTAAGAATGGGCCGAAAAAACTCAACTGTTATGTTTCCTGTACCATTGTTATCTCCAGTTTTGAAGATTTTCTTCGTAGCACTTGAATTTCAGCTCACAAAATGTCAGTTTATTTTATTGTCAAACTGTCAAGTAGACGTCTTGTAATGCCCCCAGTGCGACGTCGTCAAAATTTTGCCCATATCAATGACTTTGATGGGGGCCGAATTATCGGTATGAAAGAGGCGGATCTCTCATTCCGAGAGATTGGGAAAAGGCTGAATCGGGATGACACTATAGTTGCTCGGATAAGGTCTTTATGGTCCGAAGAAGGTATTCAGAGGCGCCGTCCTGCTGGAACACATCCCAATAAAGCAGACAGATTTGCATGGTGTCAAGAACGGCAAGGGTGGGTTCATCAATGGAATGACATCGTTTTCAGTGATGAATCAAGGTTTTGTTTATTAGCGAATGATGGTCGTAGAAGGGTGCGGCGACATCGAGGGGAAAGATGGAATTTGGAGTTCGTTCAAAGACGACACGTAGCCTTAACATCTGGGGTTATGGTTTCGGGGGCGATATGTGCTGAACGACGGTCACCCCTTACGTTCATTCCAGGCACATTAAACGCACGTCGTTACATCGGCAACGTTCTGGAACCGGTGTTAGTACTTTTCATGTAGACGTTGTAGAATGCCACTTTACAACAGGATAATGCAAGACCCCATACTGCTGTAGTTACAAGAAGTTCCTGGAACAGGTTGGATTGCAGATTTTTCCCTGGCCTGCACGGTCACCAGACTTGTCGCCGATTGAACAAGTCTGGGATATGATGGGTCGGCGACTAAGACAATTACCCATGCATCCTGAGAATCTGGATCAACTTCGACACCATTTAGTGGTTGCATGGAATGAGATACCCCAGGAGGACATCGACCACTTAAAGAGAGCATGGTTAGACGAGTTAATGTATGCATAGCTGCGCGTGGCAATGCAAACCACTACTAGCTTTTTCTTGAAAAAATTTATTTTTCGTTTTGTTTCTTTCAACTAAACTTCCATCGTTTCTTATTTGATAATAAAGCATTATTTTACCGAAGTTTCAAAATTGTAGTCTAATTCTTACTTGGTGGTGTATTTCATATGAAAGTGAGCAAGGGCTTTGCCTTTGGATTTTATTATATTACTTTGATAATGTTAAAGTTATAGTATGGTGGTATATAGTATATTTCTGCTTGCAGGTCATGCTTTAGAATCGCATAGACTACAGATGTTATTTAATTTATCGTAGAACACATTGACACCACTGTTAATATCAATAAAGTTTCGCAGAAATGACCAGTGTGTCGTATAGGACAGGAACATTTGCCTTGCGAAAATTAAAAGCTTTGGAATTATTACTTATGGGGCAGCTTATTCTGCTGGACGCAACATCGACACCAAAACCAATGGTTAACGCTTGATGATAGGCATGTAGTCTAACTAGAGAACACACTTATGAACTCTACCCACATTGTTTGAAAACATTTGATCTAGTATCCCATTGTCATCATTTGGTATAGAATTACGCTAATGACGGGAGATGTCCAAAAAAGTCTGCTAGAGCCTTAACTTTGCTAGAGCCTTAACTTTGCCATTAAGTTGCCATTAAGTCCCGTCGGCTAAAGGCATAATCTGGGACATTAAAATCACCTATTTCTAAGATGTCTCCATGACGGAGAAAGTCCAGATTGCAAGCGCACTCTAGGAATTGCTCATACTCCCCTGGAACAGAAAGCGAAG
Source organism: Geotrupes spiniger (assembly GCA_959613385.1). Taxonomy (NCBI): domain Eukaryota; kingdom Metazoa; phylum Arthropoda; class Insecta; order Coleoptera; family Geotrupidae; genus Geotrupes; species Geotrupes spiniger. Next base: position 5,573,757 of record OY390736.1, on the reverse strand, counting down.
GTGGAGAGTATATAACAAGAATATAAATGTTTTTCAGGTGTATAGTTACTTTAAGACTTGTTATATCCATAGCACTCCTATTGTGAAAGTCAGATGCGCGCAACTGCACCATAGTAGCATTGTACTTCCGGTTTATGGCAACAAGAACTCCACCTCCTCTTGAGCATCCTATTAATACTTGGTATACGTCGCTGAAAATTTCCGAATTTGCCACAGATTGGTCTAACCAGGTTTCAGTAAGTGCGATGATGTCGAAGGTGATGATCAATGTAGAAAAGGCTACGGCCTAAGTTTAGTATTACTACTTATGCAAAACCCTTAATAAATGGCTATTCTAATGGCGTGTTTAAAAAGTGGTTAAAGAATTGTTGGTCTCGATGTAATTTTAATATTTTTTAAATATTCAATCCATACTATAAAGGTATGAAATATATAGGTAAAGTAAATGGAAGCACAATTAGTGCAAATAAATATAAACGTGGCGTCGAAAAATCTATTTATTAAGAAACATTTAGTTTTACAAAAAGAACGATTGCTATTAATTAAAGTCAATTATAACATTGGTTATGATTGGAGTTATAAAATTTACCATCGTAAATGAGAAATTCCTATGAAAGATACATAACAGTAGTAGTAGTAGTTTAATCACGTTAAATCAATACAGAAAGAAGAGTAGTGCTTGCGGCTGACCAGTTGGACACTGGGCATCCGAGTGGTAAAGAGACAGGTGACTTGCTTCCAGCCTAACCCTGTACAAGCTAGCGTTATACGAGAAGCGAGCGAAGTCAGCAAATACAGCGTACAAACGACGACTTTGCACGATCAACAGAAATGTGTTCAATATACCACATATCACATAAACTATATTGCCTACACCACACGAACACGTATGAACACAGTTTACTTTTGAGTTAAAATATAATATAATGTATGATTAAGTTGTATCTGGTTTGTATTTTTTCACACGTGGAGAATTTACGTTGTAATTATACCTCAGTCTGGATCAGCCTAAAATTTATTGAAAATTTACTTACCGTCGGATAACGGACTGATGTCGGATAATTATTGTGCTTTGTATCGTATGAACAATTATTATCACCTAATGAAACACAGAGATTAAACAGTCAGCATAGGACAATCCTCCAAGGCGTTTAGTCATAAATTGTTCTGGAATCTGTCAATAAAAAACCAGACGCCATCTGAAAGCAATATCCAGTATATAAGTCGAGTCTGGCAATGTCTACAGAAATCTTTCCAAAGGTGTTGATGTACACTAGGAGGCAGCTACATTAGTTTCTCATGTATTTGAAAAAAAGGGACGGTGATTATTATGAGATGGCCGAAGAGCCTTATTTTACCTATAATATTGGAAATACATTCTAACAACAGTAAAAGTTCTCGGTATGCTGACTACTAGAGATGATTTGAAATGTAAAGGACATAGGCGTGGCTATGCGCACAAGCAGCTTTTTGGTTTGGAACAGTCCATTAGCAGAAAACGGGGGTGATTGTCAAAGCAGTGTCGCAACTGGCAAGTATTGTAGAACACGCTTGCATTTGCTTCGCCTGAAATACCAGTGCGAGCCACAGGACTCTTTCCGCCGCGCAACTTGTTGATGACGTACATGTCCTTTACAGCCTAGAACTACTCTAAGGTAGCGCTGACTTCGACCATCAACTAAGCACATCCGCGACAGTTAGCTCCATTTTTATCACGTGAAAACTGTTATTTAATAATCTTTAGTAATAAAGTTACATTTTATCAATGTCGCGTTGTAATTCAAATGTATAATGTATAATATTAAAATGTTAATATCCGAATTCATATTTTTCAAAATTAAATTTTATTTCCATTCCTCTGAGCATTTATAAAACTCTGTCCGGTTGTTATGTTCCTCTCATGTAGACCCTATATGAGAGGAACTAATTACCCAAAGCGTTCTTTAAATTTTCTTTGAAATACCTCTGTATTTGATATGACGTAAGGGCGTTGAAATAATGGTGTACATTTGTATTGCTGTTGTAAATTGGCTCATCAAAACTTAACAGAAGAACTCAGACCGTAGGAAAACTCGTAGGTCTTCTCTCGCCTTTAATACCTCATCTGCGATGTTCGGCTACTTCACTGCGGTTAGAGAATGATTTTAACCTCGTGGTAATATACTTTTCATTTCCATTTCTATTGCTTTAATTTAATGATTTATTTGTAATTTTGTATTGAAATTATAAAAGTTAATTTTATATTTTATATGGGCTATTTGATAAAACTAAAATTAATAGTAACTGTAACTTATTTAGATTTTAATTATTTTACACGGTGTCATATATCTGCGCATTTTTGAGTTAATCATTAAATTAAAGTTTAGGTCTTAATTGCGCTAAAATGTGGTCCAGCTAATTGTCTCGTCTATACTACCAGTTTTGTATGTCGATCTTGAACCATTCTATTTTGTTGTATTTCTTTTTTCCCGGTCCAAACATGCTCTTTTCTTTATTTCTACTTCAATTCTTTCATTGTGTCAATCTTTGTGTTATACTTGCTGTTTCATTCCCAGATCTCTCGGACTATTAAAACTACTTGATTTTGAAACGTGATTTCTTCAATTGTGACAAACTCTTTCCACGATTATTTTTTTCCTTAATATGGGCCTGTCCTGTTCTCTTTTATTGTTATCGCACCTTTTGTATTTAACTCTTCAGTTTTTGCGTTTCTCCTCGCGTACACTTCCGGCTTGAAAATATTCATGTTTCACACACGTTAGTTCGATATTAAAACTGTACGTGTAGTAGTCTTACTTATTGTCCGAAATGTCATGTTAGTAACATACTTTCAACGAGCAACATACCTTACTTAATTACCTGTATACAATACCTTCATTATTTCATTTCATCTCGTTTCAAAGGCAAGATAATTTATCTATGCCGATTGATACATTATTTTAGTCAACTATCTATATTTCAAATGTACATTTTTTAAATGTACAACCATATGTATATCTATCCTATCAATCTTGCCTCTCGATTATGATGTCAAATATAACCTTAACATGTGTTACTTATCTTATCTTCTCATGTCTATTACAGAATTTTATCTTCTAACACTCTTTAATATGTTTTAACTAGAAATGCACGGGTCTTGTGAACTTTATTTAAGTGTCACGTTCTAAAGTTTCTTCATCACCTTATACAATCATTTCTCCATTGATCAATTTATTGTTTGCATCTGATCTAAGAAATTCCTTAACAATAAATTTAAATGAAATATTTGTTGATTTTCTGGCTAATATAGCTCGCCGTATACTTTTAGTTTCAATTAATTTATTTCTTGTGTATGTCACGCAGATTCGTACATATAATACAACAACACTATTCTTAACTCCACTAATAATTAACGACATAAAAAACGTATACATACAATATTGATTAATGCACACTGCTGCGTACAATTTAATACCAAATGTCTTAACGTTAACTATTTTTAAATTATTTAAAAAGTTACAATATATTGTTATGATATTTATATATCAAGAAGATTCAAACACACTATTTTAGGCCAAACTTATAATATATTATAAGTTATAAAATCTGTAAAACTGTAATATTTGATGATTTATCGTATAATAGGAAGGATGCTAGACCATTCTATTATATATGAATATAATATAATATGATAAATAAAAACAGAAAACTATGACAAATTTTATTAACATGTATAAATCATTAGGCAACTTGATGAACATACCACAAAGCCTGGAGAGAAAACAAGAGATCTGTAAATGTGTAGAAAACACATGTAGAAATTAACTGTGCTGCCGACGGTGAATAAATTGTAATTAATATAGAAAATGTCTGTATGAACAATTGCTAATGTGTGTGAAATAAAGGGGAATAATATGTTTTGCATATGCGAAAGAATTATTCGAGCATCGTGTAAATTGAGTCAATAAGTGATGTGGCAAATCAAATTTACCCATTCGTAATCTAATTTGCTAATTATGTTGACCATGTTTACAACTATGGTGTTCCATAGCATTAGCTATTGAAACATAGATTTGAATTCATAGAACAATTGCATTAACGTATCCTTTATGTTTGGGGTCCATTCATTCTTTTGATATTAGCTGACAATAACTATCTTCATCGTTTCGTGAATTGTGGCAGGACCACAAACATTAGCTATGGAGTCCATATTAAGAAACAATGTTATATGCAACGTTGAGAAAACTGAATAATGTGCAATGAAACGCTTCAAAAAGCAAATAAAGCAAAATAGGTAAGGGGTACAGCCAACAGAAAGTCGAGCTATCTCATTATTCATAAAATGTTCTATAGAGGAGATTTGGTCAAAGTTTTTGCACTTATATTCAGCTGAAGTACCTCGGCTAATTCAAAGTAGAAAGTGGGGCATGTTGCAATTAATTTAAATTTGCAATTGGACACACATTAGACTTTCAGTAACAAAAATAAACAAATGATTTAACTTTGAATCGGACACACGAGTCCATCCACAATGGTAAACGTGAAAGAAAAGACATTTTAACAAAATAAAAAAGTAAACAAATAAAATTTACCGCCACTCCCAATCCGCATTAGCTAATGCGGAGCTAGACGATGTAGGATAAAAAATTACAGAAAATAATTATAATCGCATAGCGTAAATTCAACTACCTGTTAAGCAGGATCTAACCGGAACACAAAAAAAAATATCACGAGAAGCACACCAATGAATTCAACAATGAACGGTATATAAAAAAATGCTTTGCATGCCGTGAACTGCAAATAAGTACTTCCGTATTAGATATGGAAACCACCATCCAAACTCTTCGCTGACTTAAATCTATGTATCATAAATTCTGACTGATCGTTAGCATGTTTTCAGAAAATCATTCCACAATGACAGCAATTCACGATTTTTATATTGCGTTGATCACGATCTTTTGTTGGTTAAGCTCAACTTGTATGACGTTTGTGGTGTTGTTCTTGATTGGTTGAGGAGTTATTTGAGCGACAGAAACCAATATATCAGTTTTCCTCATGTTATGAAAAGTTCTTTGAATCTACCAGTCGGGGCGTACCCCAGGGTAGTATTTTGGGTCCTATATTGTTTTTGATTTTTGTAAACGATCGTTAATTTTATGTCAGGTAATGATTTGATTATGTTTAATGACGATACTATAGTTGTGCAGTGGTGTCTTCTAATGTGTGTCAGAGAGTGAGGATAAAGTTAATATGTTATTATTCAATATTAATACATGGCTTTCACAAAATAAGCTTTTTTTAATGCCGCTAAAACTAAATATATGATATTTCATAGTGTTCAAATAATACTCAATTTGACGCTCATGTTTAGCTGATAATACCGAAATACAACGAGTCTTGAATATTGAATTTATGGGATTACATGTTGACGACGAATTAACATGGAGAACACATTGTAGCAAAGTTATCAGTAGACTTAATTCTGTGTGTTATCAATTGCGACATTTGAAGACTGCCATTGATCGTACTATCATTTTATTATGTACATGTGACTATTGTATGGTATACGATTTTGGAGAACGTCAAGTGCAAATGGTGATGTTTTTTTAGCACAGAAAAGAATTATTCGTTGTATAACTGGAATTGACGTTAGGCAATCCTGTAGGCCCTACCTAGTTTTACCGCTAGCTGCAATTCATATATTGGAGCTATTACTTCATGTATACAAAAATAAAGAAAAAAATCTTTGTAATGGAGATATTCATAAATATAATACTCGATCCAAACTTGACTTTCGTACACCTAAATATTTCTTGAAGGTGACTGAAAAATCTCGATTTTTGCGATTGTTTAACGCATTACCTTATGATTTAAGAACCTGCATGCGACTATCTATTCAATTGATGAATTTCATGATAAGTGTGATGTGGCCAACAATATCTGCAATATGCGATTTGTTATATATTGTTTACTTGTATATATTTTACGCTTTGTTCGTTTTATAAGTCTGACATAACCCCTACATTATTATGTATTATAGGACAAATAAATTATTATTATTACTAATGCATTTTTATGCTCATATTACAACCAAGCATTTTAAAATTGTTGAGCATATCACTGATGAAGTTTTTTTTTATAATTTCAACACGTGATATCCAGGCCGATTCTAAATTGTTCATTCCATTTATGAAATTAGAATCATTTGCCAATCTTATAGTCTGGGACCATCAAATATACCAGCTTTTAACTTTTCAAAACTTAAACGGGGATATTTGCTTGTAGTATGCAAAACACAATCCATCTTTATCTAATACTTGAACAAATTATTTTATAGGTCCCAACTTAATATGTAGTGGGGACAGAATGATTTGTTCCTAAAAACCAGCTGCAAATTTATAATAGTATGCTTCTCTACTTCCATTGTCTCTCTTGATGGCCACTCTCCTCTAAGTCAATGGTGAGTGTAGACACCTTGATGCCCCAACGAAGATTTACAATTTTCAAATTAGCGGAAATATCCCATTGGTGATTTTCTCTAGTACAAGTTAAACTGTCTGATATTCTCCCTTTAAGCTTATTGAATAAGCAATGGGAATAGAACCGTTTTTATTACCATTATGTATAGGACATATTTTAAGCTTCTTTTGGATCTGTCTACAAAAACGCGCCATTCACATATACCCCCCCCCCTTTCAATAAGCCATATTTTATTTAGAAGGCCGCCTATTTATTTATATTAGTGTGAAAGACGAAATTGTTTTCTAATTGAAAAATACGGGGGTAATTCTTACTCTACAGCACGGCACATTGTTATATTTGGGCCCAGAGATAACAATATTTTTCTTTTAATCGAAACACCAACAGTTCTGAAAATTCGTTTGAGCGGCTAAGGTCTCTGATTAGGTCGTCTTGATTAAGTAACAAAACAAAAAAATTAATAATGAATCGTAATAATCAAAATAAGTACAATAAAGCTCAAAAGTCCCAGGACTGCACGTCAGATATGAAGCGTATCTCGCTTAACTGCCACTAAATTGCATCGCCCCATTCCACTCATACTCATTTTATTCGATTTACCAGTGAGGTAGAAATCCAAGCGATTACGGCTTGGGGTTATATTGCTGTAGATATTTTGTGAATTGTTTTGAAATATAATTTGCCAATATGAAACGATAGTTATCTGGTTCTTTACAAAAATTACCTTAGTGTTAGTTAAAAATTGGCGGAGCCTGTGGTTTTACTATAAAGAAAAAAGAGAAAACTTATAATAACAATTATAAGATAAAAACCCCTTACCACACTTGATTTTTACAAATCTAAATACGTATTTCGGCAACTATGTTGCCATCTTCAGTAGAAACTCAACGGATGAGTGTTAAACATAGTATTTCTAGTTAAGGTAAAAACCAAGGTTTTTACCAGAATATCTTCAAAGGTTTTTACCTTCACTAGATCACCAGTGGTATAACTTATCCCACTGGTGATCTAGTGAAGAAAATATCTTCAAAGGTTTTTACCTTAACTAGGAATACTATGTTTAACACTCATCCGTTCAGTTTCTACTGAAGATGGCAACGTAGTACGATACGTATTTAGATTTGTAAAAATCAAGCGTGGTAAGGGGTTTTTATTTTATAATTGTTATTATAAGTTTTCTCTTTTTTCTTAGTGTTAGTGTTTTATTTTTTAGTAGGTCAAAATAAGTTCGGATCTTAACGATTTACGAAAAAAGTTATTCGATACTCAGTTTATGTGGATAGTATCTTGTTTTAGTGCTTATGATTGTTCGCTTATAGAAGTTTTTTTGTAGGGCGCATTTAGAAAATGACTTAATACAACAATAAGATAAAAACAACATATTTTGTTCACAACAAAAGTTACAACATTCGGAAACATGTATAACATGTATATGCTTTTCTGATGCGATCGAAAAACTAGGAATGAAATGAACAAAGTTTGTTAACAATAAACATTAACAGTAAAAATAAAGAGTACCTTAAAATTCTAGACACAACACAAGATTTACATAAGCATGTAGCACTTGTAATATATATATTATTATCGGAGTTTTAAAAGAAAATATTGTTAAATTAAAAAAAAATATTTACAATAACATTGAAAGCGATTTCTAATTTACCATATGTAAAACATATTTTGTCAAAGCTTTAAAAACAAAACCATAAAATACCAAAATTTATTTATAGTAAAATCAAATGCTCGCTGATTTTTGCACAATAAATTGATGAAATCTAACAGAATGTTACATGTAACATGTAACGATGAAAGAATTCCCATCAATGTAGAATCCGACAAAAGTCATAAGCAAACTGAGCAATCGTAAAATATACAGGGAGTGGATAGATAACATGGGTAAATTTAATAACGCGTGGGAAGCCCCCCGAGTTCGATTACTTCTTGCAAACAATTTGACATCGATTGTTTCACAAACGTGTAAGCAATGAGTGCGCTGGCCTCTGTATGTTCTGACGCCCGTCAACATCATCCCACTCGCGCACCATACTGGCCCATACATTTTCAATGGGGTTCAAGTCCGGTGATTTAGAAGGCCACGGGATTAAATCGATCCCTGGGTGATCTTCAAACCACTGACAAACCACACGAGAAGTGTGTACGGCACTGTTATCTTGAACGAATGAAATGCGTTGAGGTTCTGGGTACAGTATCCGCAAACTCGGTAACATGACGTCTTCAAATATGTGCACATACTCTACGCCACTCATTCTAGGACTGATTTGAACCAACTCACCCAGACCAGCTGAGGACATCTACCCCCAAAACCCCATAGTTATTCGTCCGCTGTGTTTTACAAATGCAACATTTTGTTCCTCACACCGCGTGTTATTTCTTCTCCATAGAGGTTTCGTATAGTTGATGTACCATTAAAACACTTTCTCATCACTAAAACTATTATTTGACCAATCTTGGTTTAAATTATTTTGAGCAAATCCAATTCTATTTTCGCGATGGTTCATGTTTAAATATGTTTTTCTAGCAGGGTGCCTGTTACGGTAGCCGTTATCAATTAAACAACGCCGTATGCCGGTTGCCACCTAAGTTTAAAGTGCCTCTGCGAATTCTTACACTGGCAAAAAGCTGGTTCGAAACGTTGTCGATAAGACGACCTATGTCTTCCTCCGTCATTGCTCTGGGACGACCACTTCGACCAACTGTGCGCAGTGGATGTTCTTCCTCATTGGCTTCTCTATGCCGCTTTATCCATTCGTATATCCTGCTTCTCTGTTCACAAAGATTTTATAAAATTATTAAAGAGGCACACGGGATTGCTCCATTGAATAATTGAATAATAAAAAATACTTACAGATAAATCGGCCTGCTGCATTATGTTGCTAACAGCAACTCATTACTTGAAAAGAGTTACTACCTTTTGACGAACCTCAACTGACGATTGCATGTTAAGACGTTTAATTAGGCTTCGTCGACCCGAAATATATATATACCTATATGATACACACTTTCATATACTATACTTTTCCTCAATCTCTAGATGTTCATTCGTTCGTCCAACTGTCCGAGTGTTTTGGCAACACTTATTTCATTTGAAGTGTGCAAAAATAGTCAGAGCAGGTCAGATTCGCCGAATATCAGTAACACTAATCGGATTTTCCCAGTTGAAGCAGTTGTTATCCGTATATACCTTTTTCATCAGGACATGTTAATAATGTTTTTACAAAATTTATCTATTTCCACGAAATATTTTTCATGAACTTTTAATGTTAACGGGTAGTCGTTGTTTCTACGGTTTGTATTTGTAAAATTTTAAATAACGTTTATATCATATTTTAATCTGAGGTTTATAATATTATCCTTTTATATTAACGAGAGCCACGTTACTATTTTATCTTCACACTATTTGTTTTTCAAGCTCGTTTTTCGTTTCTAGTTGTAAGTATTTATGCAATTCATTTTTTACTATTACAGTAATGTTCTCATGTATTTATAGCTTTTTCCACTGGCGAAATACATTTTTTTCCAATCAAATTAAACAATACTGTCTTTATCACAGCATATATAGGTGCATGTAAACGACATATCTAATAATGTATATATTATGTATTTACATTTTTATAAGTTTTATAGATATTATTATTTTAAATTTTATTTCCAACAAAATTAAAAAAGAAAAACTAACAACATTAACAAATGCGTGCATAAAGAAGTTATTGTAAAAGTTTTAAAGATAAAACTCTTGTTATACATTTAGAAACTATTGCGGTCAGATGTATTGACAATAATTACAAAACAAATAAAGAACGCAATACGAAGAGGAATTAACTTGCGAGTTGAAATGAGCTCTAGCAATATAATGTTTATAATTCTAAATGCACAGCCATTTTAAAGAAACATAATTGTTATGAATTATATTATTAGTTGTTTAAAAAAACACTAGCAAAATACACTTTTGGATTTCTACCTGAACTGGATAATTGAATAAGATGAGTATGAGTGAAATGGGGCGATGCAAGTTTAGCGGCAGTTAAGCGAGATACGCTTTATATCTGACGTGTATGCAGTTGTTGCCCGGCTAGTCCTGGAACTTTTGAGCCAAAGTGTGCATTGTTGTCCAGTTTCAATTCTTTTACCAACTTCACTGTGCTGATTCCTTGGCCACGTACTACGATGCCTCGCTTAATAATCTCAACACAGATACAAAACCAGCAGCAATACGTCGGTGATAATTTAAAGTAGCTTTATGAATTTGAACAATAAAAATAATTAAATAGATAATCATACAAATCTAAAGAAATGTTCCTTCGAAAAAAAAAAAAACTGGGGGACACGTGGTGCACTCGCCCGGCAGAAAAGTATAATAATCACAGCAAAAAATTGAAACTAAAAAACTTATTGGAAGGATACCTTACTTACTTGGATGTATATACACGATCTTTTATTACGTCTGCCTCCACATAAGATCAATCGCATTATTAAACAGTTTAAGAGCGCGTTCACGCTCTTCAACAAAATTCATTCGAATATAAAATTATAATAAAATTGCAACGTTACGAGTGTCGGATACTTTACATTGTCTGTTGTATATTCTATATCGTTTTAGCATGGTTAAATACTATTATGAAATTTCTGATTCTAAAATTTGATAATCATAATGGGATTTATACTCTGGTGGTGGGTTATATTTATATGTTATGAATTCCAAAGTGTGACGTGTGCAGTTACTACGACACTTTTCAAAATTGATTTTCTTTTCAATGCAGTTTTACAGAAATTTTACAAGCGGGTTTTTAGTTGGTTTCGATCACCTATGTTTGGTATTGTATTTATAAAAATGCATCACTTTCCTTCATTCGATTTTTCGAACTGTCGAAACAATTATAACTTCTTCAAATGTCGAACTGACGTGGAGTTGCGTCGATGAAAATAGGAAAATGACAATGATTTCTAATGGCCTTCAAGTGATGTTTTATATGCTTTTGAAATCGGACGTGCTATTTTTCCCTAAACAATTACAATTTTTAGAAAACTGTAAGTGCAATCGTTGAAATTCTAATTATCTTAAGTAACTGGAACTTATGAACATTTTGACATCACTAACCGGGCGTATCCCTTCAAAGCATTTTAACAAATGTTGCAATCTAATTCAAATATTAGGGTTAATTATAAGCATTTTTATTGCAAGTCGAGTTATTTGACGTTGAAAGCTGTGACTAAACACCTTGTAAGACACTTATATAGATGTATGAGGCCTCAAATATATTTAAATTGAAACCCATCTACCTTTTTGAGTTCTTTTGCGGCAGTAAATTAAATGATTTTTACCTAAAGCACGGTAATACTATTCTTTCTCGTCTGTTTCCACATCTGTTTATACTTCATGTGCACTGTTATTGTTTTTCTATATAGACATTACGCTCTTTGTAGAGAGTTGTATATACTTTTGCCATATCTCGCATTTAGACATCTTACTTTTTTTTCGAATAATTCCTACATATACGGAAATTACTATTCTGGTTGTTCTTCACACATTCATTTTGGATTTAAATAAATATTTTCAGTATTAATTACAACTTAAGGTTGATTCAGACTATACGGCACGGACCGTCACGTAACGGCACAGACACGTACCTGCACCTGCACGACAAAATACGCGTGTGTTCACATCACACCGGCAAGTATCCGTCAGTTAGCATACAACACCCGTGTTCGCTCGAATATTTTTCATTTTTAAAGTAAAGTATTTACTAGTTTAATTTATTATGCTTTCAACAATTTTTGTTATTTTTGTTAAATCGCACGTTAATTTATAAGTTTATTTCAGTATTATTTTATTAGTTTACTTCGATGTCATAATAACATTAGTGGATTTTTCACAATGAGTACATTTAATATACATCTTTTTCCTTACAGAATTCTAAAAATCACTATCACCGTCTCACTGTCAATGTTATATAATACTTAAAAGTGTATGTCTTATTTGAACAAACTAATTAAATTATTCCATCAGAAAAAGTTAATAATTAAAGGAAATATTTTTAAATGCAAACTTATATAACAATTTGATTCGAGTCGATGTATGCTGAAGAACTGCAAAATTGAAATTAGTATGCGCACCTACTTAGTACGGCGATTGGTCAATATCACGTTACATTACTCGCTGTGTAAGCCTGGAATCGTTCTTAATTGCATTTATTAAATTCTGTGCACTACTCTTATTATTCTTCACAAAACGATGAAATTAATGTCTACAAAAATGTATAAGATTTCATATATTACATTTCGCAAGGATTTGTTGTAAATCAACATCGAAATATTTGTATTTGCATAATTGATGAAATGCTTTCGGAAATAATAAATATTTTTAAATGCAAACGAATATACATTCACGTTTATATGAATATCTAAAATGCAAATACGCTATTACCCCAACTGCGGTCGCATTAAAAATAACAATTTAGATATTCGTACAAACGTGAATATATATTCGTTTGCATTTAAAAATATTTATCCCCGTGTAATAGGGGATAGTTCGAACTGCTTGTACGTGTCGGACCGGACACCTGCCGTTTTCTAATTCAGACTGGCAGGCAAGCACCGACACGTATCGTAGCGGACCCTCTACCGACCGGCAAAACATTCCTCGCGAGAATGTCGGCCGGTGACGGTACGTGCCGCTGCTGGAACGTGACGGTCGTGGCCGGTCAGTGTGTACACTCTCACTTAAATCCATGCTACGAAGTTTTGTCGTGCAGGTGCAGGTACGCGCCGGTGCCGTTACGTGACGGTTCATGCCGTATAGTCTGAATCAACCTTTATACGACGCTAAGATCCACCTATGTTTGTTTTTCACATATGTCACATGCATTGTTCCATCTACTATACTATACTATTGCTCGGTTTCACAAACGCTAATCGGTCGTTAACGGCCTGTTATACCAAATGTATTTGACCTGTCCACGTCAAATATTTGACGATGGATTAAAGACTCGGTAACGAATCATTTGACAATTCGTTAACAAGCCGTTAACGACCGATTAGCATTTGTGAAACCGGGCATATATGTATATATTGCTGTTTATTTGTTTGAATGTGGTGTAATTATATCTTAGCTATTTTCATTGGGCGCCTCAAATTTATCATAAAATTTTAAATTAATATTTTGCTTCTTCGTAAAGGTTTGACAACGTGAGCGGGTACACAAAAATTTCTTTTATATAGAAACTAATTTTTACGACAGACATAACACATAACTAATAAATTGAATACATTTATTTTACGAACAATACGAATCATACAATAATAATAATACTTATTAACAAAAATTCGTTTCGGACTTCGGATGAATGTACAGCCCTGGTTGATATCTGTTTTGCTGTCAGCTGTTCTTCGCAGGTGTCGTTTATCAAAATGGAAACAATTGTTTGCTTGTGTACGTTATCTGGATACATTCCAGGTAAGTTTTCTTATCATAATCTTCGTAGAATTTGCGTTAACAAGTTTTTTTTATACATGACTGGTGGATTTTTAGTTTTTATCTTTCATTGCCAAGTTAAATCAATGCTCGGCTGCACTTTAAACGATCTAATTAATCCCAATTCATACTCGCAATTATTTACTTCAACTTTATGATTTTAATTCTTTATCGCACCATAAATAGCCAGTCAGTTGATTATTTTGAATTCAAATTTACCAATAAATTATTAATTACATGGATGGCATAAATTATCCTATCAGTAACATAAAATCCAACAATTCATTTACTTTATAAACAATTATCATTCCTCATCCTCTCTTTACATTTTCTAACTCCAGATTTTGACATATCGCTAAAATTGACATATTGCCAAATTGTGTCAAACACACATTTTAAATAAATTCATTTCTCTTTCATTCTTACAATATGATAATACATACAATATATATTAATACATTATTAAAATTAATATAATAGTTTTATATTTTCTTTCATCGCCTGAATGGCCAGAAATACAGTGTTTGTATATATTTCCTATTTTCGTCATATAAGCCCCATATTATTCCACTCGTGGCAAACTCGAATATGAATCAGTAGAGCTTACCCATTTTCCTTTCTAGCCTTTAAAGTACGTCCACTGATGGTTTCCACCATAATAATGTATATATGGCAAGATTCGTTATAGTTTTCTCTTTTATATATCACATATTGTGGTTTGGCGAAGAATGTAGATGAGGGAAGAAGGTGTTGAAGAAAATCATGCGGGAGACTAGAGAGGGTTAGAGAACATGGGAGGAATTTGCAGAAGAAAGAAGAAATCAGAAAGCGGTATGGAGGAGGAAGGGGAACGAACAGAGACAAAGAGATCTGAGAGAGGTACAGGGATTAAATGGCGAGAAGGACATATGGGAGTTTCTCAGAAAGAATAAGAAGAAGGGCAAGCAAGATGCAGGGAACATAGACATAAGGGGAGGTTTTTCCAGCAGTGATTAGGAGGGGACGAGGGGAACGAGATTGGGGAAGAAAAGAGATGCAATCTGGAAGAAATGGGACAAGGAGCAAGCTGAAAATTACAGGGAGATTTCGCTATTAAATGTAGCGTATAAGTTATATGCAGGAATGATAGAGAGTCTCCTAGAGGAGGAGGTGGAATGTGGAGGGGTCTTGTTGAGGGTCAGGCGGAATTCAGGAAAGGCCGCGGACGAGAGATAATATGTACGTGCTGAAGTACATAGTAGAGAGGGAACTGGAAAATAATATGGGGGGGCGTACACTATGTTCGATGTCCGATACCTAAAGGTGGCCTTAGACAAGCTAAACAGAAAAACAATGATGGGAATATCGGAGGGGATGCGGACAAGGTTTGAGCAAATATATGAAGAAACATGGTGCAGGGTGAAGGTAGGTAAGGAGAACTCGGAAAGATTTAAGGTCAAAAGAGGGGTGAGACAGGTATGCCCACTGAGTCCGCAACTTAATATAATAAATAAATAAAAATAATAAATAATAATAAACATATACATTGCTTAACTGGAAGAGATTCTAAATAAAGGACAAAACAGGGGAGTGAAACTAGTATTGGCAAAGATATAGTCGTTGGCTTTTGCGGACGACATAGTTTTATTGGCGGAAATGGAGGAGGGGTTAAAAGGAAGGGTGTTCAACAAAAGAGTAGGGAAGAGGAGGGAAGTAAAGGTGAAATGGAAAGGAAACATATTAGAGCAGATGAAGGAGTGTATGTACAGTCGCGGGCATGGAATTTCGGGCAGCAATTTTCTGACACGTTAACAAAAACCGATGTAGCTTAGGCTTTATTGTCATTTTTGTGTCATTTACTTGACATACGCTAGCAGCGCCAAAATCTGGATTCAAAATCCAAATTCTTCTTACTTATTGTCATTGTTCTTAGCTTAATATAGTTTAAATAACAACCCATACTCAATTCTTAAACAGCCTATGTCACTTATTCAACTCTCGCAGTAACAGTGACAGTTTAAAGTTAGGTTAGGATACGTAAAGCCTATTTCACACCTCATGTCAGTCAAATTGACGTACGTAATGCCCGAAATTCCGTGCCCGCGACTGTATCTACAGTCGAATGCAAAAAAAGTAGACAAAAAGAGTTTCCTGTAATTGATTTTCCTCAAATTGTTGTTGTATAAATGTGGCTTTTTAAAATCCCATTCCCTTCAAAATTTGACAATCTTTCAAAGTTGACATTCAATTTAAAACGAAGTTTCTTTATTCCAATAAAACTTGAATTTTCTCAGTAAGTTTTCTTAATCCACGTGATATTTGATTTATTTATTCAGTAACGGTAGTTCGGGGCTCTAGTTCGGGGTACCTACGCTTACGGCTCACCAGTTCATTAAAATGTCACTGAAATGATAATACTGACGTTTACATGACATTGCTAATATCAAGCAAGTTTCTTCAAGCAGCCGAAAATTTCGTGTCTACTTTTTTTTGCATTCGACTGTTGGTTTCGTAGTTCATTATATACTATGTGAATTGTGAAAGGTAAGCTTTTTATCGTAAACCTTTTTTAAGATATATGTACGTCCGACAGGTACGCGCGTATGAGCAAGTAATAAACACTTGAGTCCAAACCTCGCAATCTTATTCATCCTTCCCAAATATACAACAGTGGCGACGAGAATTAGATTAAATAAATTACAGTAAAAAGTAAAAAGTCAATTACGTTAATTAAATATACTGCATTAAATTAAATATAGTGCAATGATGTCGATTGGAAGGATTGAAGAATTTAAACTAAATGAAAAGAATTGGTCGACATATGTGTAGGGACGATTGCCACGAACACGTAACCACAGAAATATTCCTCGCTCGCTCATAGCGACGTGGGGTCAGAGTCAAATGACAGTGACATATAGTAAGTCGAACTTGTATTTGTATTTAAATAAACAGTTCTCTATTTCTCAATACTCTCTCTATCCCATAAGCAATAATAATATTCAATTTCTATAAATCTTGGGGGCTCGTCCGGGATCGAAAGTCTGTGAGTGTAGAGGAAAGTGCGACTAAGGAAGACGAGAAAAGGTGATAAGACGAAGTGTATTGAAGACAAGAAAAGGCGATAAGACGAAGTGTGGCGAAGACGAGAAAAGGCGACAAGGCGAGCGCGTCGGAGAGAAACAGAAGCGGACCATGAGTGATGCTTCGCGTGTGAAAGACGACGTAGTTTCAACGATGAGTATTGTAGCGAGCGATGCGTATAACCTTACGATTGCGCAGCTAAAAGGCATATTGAAGAATAAAGGTCTCAGTTAGTCGTGAAATAAAACTGAGCTGATAGATAGACTCAAAGCCGCCGATCCAAGCGAGGAGTGGCTAGTTGGGCTAGGCAGTTCTAACGACGAAGGAAATGATACATTCGAAGAGCGAACGTGGAAGAAAACCGAGATTTTTCATGATTATGTGCATGAGAAGACGATTCTTGCGAATCATCTCAACATGGACGACGACGAAGTTCTCGGATATATTATCGACGGGATTCCGGATGCTCAGCTGCGCGATGTAGCACGTCTACAAGGATTTAACTCGATACAATCATTGTTGGGAGCGTTCCAGGAGATATCACTGCGCGACAGGAATTGTACGTTGAGTTCAAGTGTGACTCAAGACGACAAGACTAGCGATGGTAAGCGTAGGAGGTCGTCCAACGAAAAAAGCACGTTTAGCGAGACGGAAGAGCAGGTTGTAAAGAAAAATTGTTATAATTGCAGTCAACGTGATCATAAAGGAAAGAAATGATTCGCATGCGGCGAGTATGGGCACATCGCGCCGAAATGCGAGAACAGAAAGAAATACGCGACTAAATGTAGCTGCGTGGTAACTCCGAAACTTAACGA
The DNA here is from genome assembly GCA_959613385.1 of Geotrupes spiniger. Classification (NCBI taxonomy): domain Eukaryota; kingdom Metazoa; phylum Arthropoda; class Insecta; order Coleoptera; family Geotrupidae; genus Geotrupes; species Geotrupes spiniger. The sequence continues at coordinate 5,555,937 of OY390736.1, read as the reverse complement.
GTATGATAACGAAGTTTTGATTGACGGTGTCTCGATCGAAGCTTTACTCGATAATGGAAGTGACGATTAAGCGAGCAGGCGAGTATGTGAAGTTAGGTTCTTCGCGTTTTGAGAATAAATCGATTCCGTTTAGAGGTGTCGGAAACGAGAATAACGCAACGTTTGGAGAATTTCGAGCTACGCTGACCGTTGACGGAAACTCATACCTGATTCTCATTCGTGTGTTTTCTGACGATTTACTAAGTCATAAATTGTTGATTGGTTGTGATTTTTTGCATATGATAGATTTGACGGTAAAGCGTGGTAAAGCTACAATCAGCCCTTCGGCCGAGTGTTCTTTCGTGTTAGACGAAGAGCCAGAGATATTTCTAGTTATATTTAGATTGCAACAGATTTATCGAACATTGAAGACGAGAAGTACAAAGAAACTATTCAAGCTCTTATTGACGATTACAAGCCGGTAAAGACTCATGATGTAGGTGTAAAAATGACACTTATATTATAAGACGACGAACCAGTGCACCAAGGAGCGAGACGGTTGGCGCCGCATGAGCGTGAGCTAGTCAATGCTCAGATTAGCGATTGTATAGACGACGGGATTGTTCGACAGTCCGTCTCAGACTATGGAAGTCCGGTTGTGTTGGTAGCGAAGAAAAACGGTTCAAAAAGACTTTGCGTTTACTATCGGCTTCTGAACAAAAAGATTATCAAAGATAGGTATCGGCTACCGCTGATCGAAGATCAGCTGGACAAGCTGCAAGATGCACGGGTGTTTAGCACTCTTGATTTGAAAAACGGGTTCTTCCACGTGCAGGTCGATGAGTCGAGTCAGAAATATACAGCTTTCATAGTACCCGATGGTCATTTCGAATTTTTGAGAGTATCGTTGGGCATATGCATATCGCGAATGTGTCGTGTTGACATACATGGACGATTTGATCATGCCAACGCAAGACTGTGAGAGCGGACTAGAAAAACTAATGTGAGTATTGAAAACGGCGAGCGAGTGTGGACTTATCATAAACTGGAAAAAAAGGAAAAGAAAAGACGCCAACGTTTATCAAGAAGGAGGTTTGGTGGCTATTCGACGAACTCAGCAAGGGCCGGGTTTGAAATTTGTAGCCAAACATTTTGGACCGTACGAAGTAACCAGGGTCTTGCGGAACGATAGGTACACGGTTCGCAAAATCGGCGAACACGAAACACCTTTGCAAACTTCACCAGCCGCTGATCATATGAAATTGTGGGTGCACGACGAAGATAGTACCGACTCCGAATACGACCGAAACGACGGCGATTATGAAGAAGACATTCGAGGAAGAATGTCATCGCAGGAGGTCCGGTTGTAGGGACGATTGCCACGATCACGTAACCACCTTTCTTTACCGTGATTAATTCATCCTTTCTTAACCCTGGATTTTTACATTTATTTATGTATTGGTCAAAATATATTAACATTAAATTATATTCTAAAAATACAAATACAAATAAAAATACAAATATATTTAGCCCTAGCTAAATATATTTGTACTTAATATATAATATTCTGAATAGTGAAGTAGTAAGTTTCGCCTAAAAATGGTTGTACTTAAATATTCTAGATATAAATATATATAACAATATATTATTCGCCCAGTACCTCTTCCATGTTTTATAATCTTCATATATTATCAAACAACTAATAATTCTAAAACCAATTATATTAACCAAAATTTTGTACGTCAGAAATGATTGAACAATTTAAATTTACAAGATTGTTTGGTAGGGCATTCATAATTAAAGATGACAATCTATGGGAGAATTCAGGATAAGCATTTTCTGACGAAACGGTTTTTCGCATAATTAAAATACGTGCATACAGGCCACGAGGCAAGACATAAAATTAGTAGTTAACACCGTTAGTAAAAGTGGTAGGTGTTTATTATCCCGGTCTGTATCCACGTTTAGAAACACAAGATCCTATTTATTTGCGCAAAATTTTCTTTTTAATTTGCGCTGCAAACAATTTGTCAAAGCCTATCAAGCGTCAGATAGTAATTACATGTTTCCTTATTTCAGATTTGTTAATGGAAAAATAAAACATGGAATATATCTTTAAATGTGCAGCTTGTGCGAAAAAGATGGAACCTGCAGTGAGAAGTTCGACAGTAAGTAATTCTCATCATTCAAGAATTTTCAGAAGAGATACTCAAAGCTCAGTTACTCATATTGATGGCGGAAAGGTACAATTCGACGAGAAGGAATGGAGATGGTCGTTTTTAAAGGTAATTGTTTTGATTAACTAGATGTTAGTGAAGTAGGAAATTTGTTTGCGGGCCATATAGAAGTCTTACGTTTAATGTTTCATTAGTTTCTATAATTTTGGTGCTAGAGCTAGTGCCATACATGGATTTTAAAATGATTGTCGCACCTCCTATCGTACATTTATGTCAATCATTTTTAGAGTGTCAAAATCTGTCAACTCATTATGACATTTCCAACAAACTGTAATTTAGTTTTTCTTGTTAATAAAAAGGCTATTAGTATTTCCTTACTTGTAGTTCATTGCTATTTTACAGCTGAAATAAGTAGGTAAGACATTTGTAAGTTATTGATGATGTCAATGTAGCTAGACAATGACAGATTTATTTCAAAAGGGTGATTTAAGCTAAGACAACCGTTTTACATTCCATGGCAACCTTTGAGCAAGATAATTTTTGATATCACATTATACACATTCTTCATGCCGAAAATAGTCAGTCAAATCTAGCGTACAAATTAAATGTAAGACGGTAAAAATTAACATAACTGTCCGTGGAACAGAAACTGCTGACAAAGTATTTTATTCGTAGCACATAAATAGTTTGACTGTATAGCACATACCTCTGAAACAATCGCCACACAAAAGCTATTCAATAGTAAGGATGTAATATAACCTACGCTAATGATAATACTTTCACAGCGAAATGAAATTTCAGAGCAATTTTTAGAGATATTTCCCAAATAATGTTAAAATCGCCGGAATTTCAAAATTTTATTGTGGGTTGTCTGTTTAATTCAATTGTGCAATTAAACTATTTAAAATTTGTTCGTCTATAACAATGATTGTAGTTCCAAAATAATCTAAAACTACTAAGGGGATGGTGGTATACAGACCCGTTTCTCAAAACGGTGCTTAATTCACACTCTCAATAACCGTTTTGATATATGTAGCACAATAATTCTCAAGTCATTAGATTAATCTGAATTAATCGACTTATAATAAAAATAAATTCACAATCATTAGACTGACCAGAATTATCTATGATTAAATAAACGATAATTATTCTAATTGTTGATAATAAAATAAATTAAACATTTAATCGGTTGAATTCCGTAAGATTTATATACAAGCAATAATTTACTAAATATACCAACACCGACAATTTTGAGACGGCGAATTTATGTCAAGTAATTCGTCTCAAAAAAATGATGATTTGTTATTTCAATGTCGATCTTCTAACCAGTCGCTGGCATTCTGTAATCGTAGATATGACGCGTTTAAATCCAGACCACAGTGCTACGGAGATAGAGCAATACCACCCCTAAATAACAAAAAAAATCTGCAGTGGTCTGCACCAAACTTGAACAGGTATCAGTGCTACAAATCCCAATGAAATCATAATCACCAATATGAAATTTAATTGAAGACACGGTATTAATCTTAAGCTTAAAGGGTCATAATGTTACCTTCAATAGTTAGGCGTTGGAGCGCGCACAGCCACAGGTATTTTTAGCCGCACGATGGCAGTAGTAATTAACCGTCAATAGTTTGAGCGCTGGACGGCGCAGAGACGCACAAACTTTTAGCCGCCCGATCGCAATAGTATAAAATCTGCGGTGGTCCGCACCGAACTTATGCTTATGCTCCATTTTTAGAAAGAGGTTTTCAAATAGAAGTTATTTAAAATTGCAATATCTTTACCTTTTATTGGAACAATTTTTTCGATAACTTGTACCGCTTTCAAAATATGGAAAATGTGCTAAGAGTAAACCATTATTTCTGGTTTAGATATTGCTTTCAAAATATGACGTTTTCTTCTTTTCTATATTCGCATCTAAATTCTGATAAATTAAGCGTCAATAGTTTGAGCGCTAGACCGCGCAGAGACATACGTTTAGCCGCCTCATCGCAATAGTATAAAATCTGCAGTGATCCGCACTGAACTTTCTTATTCCTAGTTGTACTACATATTTCGAAAAAACTTTTCAAATGAAAGTTGTTTAAAATATCAATATCTATAATTTATGCAAGAATATTTTTTTCCGTAACGTACCGTTTTCAAGATATGGAAAAGGTGATAAGAGTAAACCATCACTTCCGGTAGAGAGATTACGTTCAAAATATGTCGTTTTCCTCCTTGCTACATACACATGTTAAGTTTAAAGTTTCAGAGCTCTAGCTATAATCGTTTGGACGCTAGAGCGCGCAGAGACACACACACAGACACACACACAGTCACACACACAGGCGTCATTCCGAAAATAGTCAGAAACGATTCGGGGGACCTCAAAACGTGTATATCCGTTGAAATCTCGAGTTCGAAAATTTTCATGATTCCCTATACTTATACATAATGTATAAGAAAGTAAAAATCTGCAGTGGTCCGCACTTAACTTTCTTATACTCAGTTATACTACATTTTTCGAAAAAACTTTTCAAATGAAAGTTGTTTAAAATATGAATATCTATAATTCATGCAAGAATATTTTTTTCCCTAACGTGTACCGTTTTCGAGATATGGAAAAAGGTGATAAGAGTAAACCATCACTTCCGGTTGAGAGATTGCGTTCAAAATAGGATGTTTTCCTCCTTGCTACATACAAGTGTTAAGTTTAAAGTTTCATAGCTCTAGCCAATCGTTTCGACGCTAGAGCGCGCGCACACACACACACACACAGACACACACAGCGACACAGAATGTTTTTCATGATTCCTATACTTACTTATACATAAAGTATAAGAAAGTAAAATGATATTCCGATTCCGTCATCATCGCCATTTATAAATTGAATTTAGACATGAAATATGCAATTTAACTACAGATTTCAATCAGATCATGGGAAGTACACTGTGGTGGTAAGTCTATCAGTGTAGCGAAAATGTATTAACTATCTTACTAATATCGGCTCGAAGTAACATTTGTACCCGTAAATTTCACAGATACGAATATATGAACCCAAAACGTTAATTTCAACCTAACTCTAATAAAAATTAAATGTTGCACATAGAGCTAAGTAGTTAACAAGAGTAAAGTTTGATGATGTGCTTCTATTCGAGGCGGCGTACACCACTCTTCGGCACCAACATAAATATTGTTCGTACATATCCCTCTCCTAGTAATATACAGATGTCGTTGTTGCATTATGTTTCAAACAACAAGAGTGTGCAACGTTTGTCGTCAATAAATCAGTTTCTCCTGCGATTATTTATTTGGAAATATTTTGACTGTTTCAAAAACTGCATGTGCCACTTCCTCGTCTGGCCTTTGCCATTCAGAGGTTCCATGGACGAACTGGAAGGATCATGTTTGACGAAGTCAAGGAAGTATGACCATTTGTCGCTAATTGTAATGATGGCGGACTTGAAGGCTTTTAGCATGATTAATTTGCTCGTTCTGTAAATGGTGGTAATGCTATACTATGCTACAGCCAGTTGACATACAAATATGCATGTACTTCTGCGGAGTGGACGACTGCCACATAAATAAGGCGATATGGCATAGATAAATAACCGTCATATTTTACCCCTAGAATATTGCTTACAGATCAACTCCTTTCTCACTATTTACACTCACTCTCATATGAAATACACCACCCATTAAGAATTAGACTACAATTTTGAAACTTCGGTAAAATAATGCTTTATTATCAACTAAGATACGATGAAAAACTTAACTGTTATGTTTCCTGTACCATTGTTATCTCCAACTTTCAATATTTTTTCCTAGCACTTAATGAATTTCTGCCCACAAAATGTCAGTTTATTTTATTGTCAAACTGTCAAGTAGACGCCTTGTAATGCCACCAATGCGATGTCGTCGAAATTTTGCCCATATCAATGACTTTGATAGGGGCCGAATTATGGGTATGAAAGAGGCGGGTCTCTCATTCCGAGAGATTGGAAGAAGGCTGAATCGGGTCCGCGCTACAGTACCTCGGATATGGCCTTTATGGTCCGAAGAAGGTATTCAGAGGCGCCGTACAGCTGGAAGACCCGCCGAAGAAGCAACGCAGGTTAGGTGGATGGCTACCAGGAATCGATTTCAAACAACAAGTCGATTGCTGTGGATTTGAACCGACACTTGTTGATGGCAACTGTTTACAGAAGAATTTCTTCCTTTGGGCTTCATTCATACCCCCTTACCTTCGGCTTCCATTAACACCTCTCCATAAAGCAGCCAGACTTGCATGGTATCAAGAACGGCAAGGGTGGATTCATCAATGGAATAACATCGTCTTCAGTGATGAATCAAGGTTTTGTTTCTGGGTGAATTATGGTCGTAGAAGGGTGCGGCGACATCGAGGGGAAAGACGGAATTTGGACGACACCCAGCCTTAATACATGGGGTTATGGTTTGGGGGACGATGTGTGCTGGACGAAGGTCACCCCTTACGTTCATTTCCAGGTACATTAAACGCACGTCGTTATATCGACAACATTCTGGAACCGGTGTTAGTACCTTTCATGCAGACGTTGCAGAATGCCACTTTCCAACAGGATAATGGAAGACCCCATGCTGCTGTGGTTACAAGAAGTTTCCTGGAGCAGGTTGGATTGCAGATTTTGCCTTGGCCTGCACGGTCGCCGGACCCAGACCCAGTACCCAGACCTCCGAGAATCTGGATGAACTTCGACACCATCTAGATGTTGCATGGAAGGAGATACCCCAGGAGGACATGGGCCACTTAATACAGATCATGGTTAGAAGAGTTAATGCATGCTTAGCTGCGCGTGGGGATGCAACCCACTACTAGCTTTTTCTTGAAAAATCTTAATTTTTGTTTCGTTTTTTCAACTAAACTTTCATCGTTTCTTACTTGTTAATAAAGCATTATTTTACCGAAGTTTCAAAATTGTAATCTAATTCTTAATGGGTAGTGTATTTCTTATGAAAGTGAGCATATTTCTGTATTTAAAAAAAACCTTTATTGGCATATTTGAACTTAATAATAACATAGTATTTATTCCTTGAATTTACTTTCCCATTTCTCCCCTTGTCTATGAGGGGAAATATTTTCCTTCTTGTTCCTGGTTCCCTTCTAAGTCACTTTCTGCCTTTCGCCTCCTTCACCCCTCTCCAACCACCTCTCTCCACTAATCTGTAACAATCGTAATTTTAGTTAGTTGCCCTCATCCTCCTTTCCCCCCCTATTGTCTCTTCTCCATTCTCTACCAACACTTTCTATTCCTTTCCTCTCTCTTTCTGCTCCTTGCTCCATCCTGCCTCTTCACACTCCTCCCACCAATGTACCTTCCTTTACCACATGTCTCGGACCTTTTGTACTACTCCGCCATCCAATATCTGTTCTTCTTCTCCTCGTATCCGCATCTGAATCTTGCTATTCTTCTTTACTCTTCTTTCTTCGTTGTAATACTTCTTCATTCCGTTTCCCCCTTAGTATGCGTTTACTTCTCCTCTTTCAGCATATTTACTTCTGCCTCATTTTTTCATCTTTCACCATTCTTATTCGTAGTATAGCCATTCCGCCCTTGCATTCGTCATCCAATCACTTTTTATTTTCTTTTTTTAGTATATTTCGATTGCTATTTTGCTGCCGCTAGTTTGCTCATTTTCGGACCATATATTGATATGCCTTTATCCAATTAATTATATCATTCTTGTTCTACATCTATGTCATTTTCCACGGAATTCGTATGGATGTTCGCAAATGTTATACTCTGGTATTTACTTCTTAATCGCCTTTTAGTTTCTTGTGTTTATTGTAGCTTGTACAGGTTTTCCACGTTTGAGCTTCACTATTTTCTTTCCTGCATTTTACTGTGTATACTCAATCCACTATTCTAGGATTTTCCGTAATCTTATTTAGCTTTTTATTTACGTTCTATGTTCATATTCTTCTTGCATTTCCAGATTTAGATCCACATTCTTCCTCACATTCATCTCTGTTACGAGAGACTTCAATAAACTTATTTTTGATAGACCATCGTTTGATCGCTCCCGTTTTTATTTTTGCTAGTGGTATTTTCTTTACCATCTCTCTCATTTTCATTTGTCGGTAGCGTAGCCTTCTCAGTCGTCGATTATTCATTTCTTAATAATATAAATGCCATCTTTCGTTACATACTCCCCTCGTCGTTGTTTAGATCACTATAATTCCGGCTCGAACTCTGAGAAAACCTGGTTCCAGCAGTATGTGTTTGTCAGTATGTTGCTATATTTATTTGTTCTGACTACTACCACTAGTACTTATGACACTCAACTATTACTTTTTAAGACAACATTTGACAAGATTGATTGAATTCATCATCTATTGGTTGCTATAGACTTTTCGGTAGTGTTGCGAAAATATTTAACAAACATAATATCTTTTCTTCCAGAATCACATCAATGGACCTTCGCCCAATAACCATTTTATACCCCTTATTCAGTTCGTGAATGATACTCAAATACCACACAATTCTACTTCTATTACTTATACTTACTACGAGTACCACATTTCTGTCTCAATGATCACCGATCGCCGATCTTTCGACAATACTCCAGTTGTAATTTAACCACTACATTTTGAGCTTCCGGTGATACGGATAATTCGATAATGAAATACCTTGTGTATAGAACATGCACAATAAATGCGCACGCCGTCTCCTTGCTCTATCTCAAATCAGATGATTTGCAACTTCTGTAATGATGTGTGTAAGAAATTCTAAAGTATCCGCTTGATCCTTTGTTGTTTCTAGTAGTCATCCATGTTATCAGCTTTGAACACCTACTCCATTACCTGGCATCTTCGCATGCTAATGTACCTGAAATTGGGCACTTTTGTGTTGACTTATGTTGACTTATCGGCGTATGTACATCAGAATTACTCAATATGACAAGACGAGGCTCGTCGATAACCACATCCGTTATCGGTCCACGAAGAACAAGATCATGCTATTCGATTCTAATTCAAGGATCAGATAACGACTTAACGGTTATAATGTAGACCCATTAGTACCTAATTACTACATACATCACAAAGGTAAATGTAATACGATGCATATAACAATACATACAATACATCAACAATAGATATACAACTATATGTTTATTCTTGCCACAAGTATTTGGTATCAAGGTGCTCAGTATACTTCTCCGAAATGATTTTAATAATATTTTCAGTTCTACAATTTGGTTTCGATCTGTTGCTTGCGGTAAACCATGCTGCCCATTGCCTGGTAGTGTTCTCGGCCATTATGTAGTTGTCATATCAGATCGTGTAATTTATTAGGAAGATATAAACGAATGCTTGTTGAGCACAACTTAAGTTAGGCGCAGGCACGTAAATATTCAATGTAATGATGATAGTATTTTTCTTTTGACAGCGTTAGCATGACTTTAATGTATATATTTTAATTTCCGGTAGTAGATATTAGCCCCCGAGTTTATTTGCAACAATTGTTTTCTTTGCATAATATGATTATCGAGCTTGCAAGTATTTGTTATATGTGTCATGCACATACACACGATAACTATTTATATTATTGTCGTGCACTCAGTTATCATATTTTGACGAATGTTACCCGCTGAACTAATACCCTGAGCGCTTACAAATAAAAGCAACAGAACAGTTGCTTTTATTTCTACGGGCTGTCCCGAAGAGCTTAAGCTGCACCGATGTTTGGCATGAAGTGCATCTAATTCCAGTGGAAAGTGGCAGCAGGTTATAATCTAGAGCACCACCCGACATCAATTTGTACAGCCCTAATCAAACACACAATGTGCTTTCGGAGCAAAGTTCGTATAAATAAAGAGCTTAAAATGTAAAACTGTATAAATATCCTACTGCAAGATGAACGAGAAATGTTGATAAGTGAATATAAATAAACTGAATGCATTAACACTTACCGTGAATTATAGTCCGTAGTTATCTAACGGCGGAGGCTAGACGATGAAATAAAAACAAAATGCAGGATCACCGAAAAGAAGTGAACGGCCAATTGCTGCAAAATAATTCACAATTCGATTTCTCAAATAAATATCACTCAGCAAAACGTTATTTTGAAACAAACGTCACCTGGAATAACTACAATGAGAATAATGATTCAGCTGTTACAATGGCCAGTTAAAATGTATGTTCATTTAAAATAAATCCACAATACTGGTACTAATAGAGCGTACGTGATCCGGCAACATAATCCACTTCAGTTTCGATTGCACGATGCTCTTATCAATGAGCCAAGTAGCACCAACCTTGCAAAAAAAAAAACGCAAATCAAAGTCGGAATTTTGTAGAACAAGATACGGGACAACATCAGATGATGTTAAACGGATATATGTAAATAAGACAAAAACTCATTACCTTGGCTCGACGATAATGCGAAGTAGTGCGACGTGCTTTCCAACGAGATGATCTTGTTGCCAAAGTTGGTTAATTCCTCAAAAAGGCCCCACCCTCGACACGGAAATAATATAGGATTATATCTGCCGATATATCCACAACAGTGTAAAAAAATATGGCGCTAAACGCACAAGTATTCTCAAATATTCATCACATGTTATAACATCCGCACTCTGCCTTTGCCAGAGGCCACGACCGAAAATAACGAACTTCCGCTTTGCGTATACGGAGCGACATTTAACGTTTGCCGAATTTTGCGCAACTCTTTACAGCGCGATTCACCCGACAAAATAGGCTGCAACCGATAATGATACCAAAACAAATATTGAATGCATTGTAAGGTATACACGAAATAGATAGATAAATAGTTAGAGTTATTTACGGATATTTCAATGTTGTCCGGAGGTACAGTCAATATAAACGTAACACGAGTTTTGTTTATTTCGTAAGATTACTTACCAAACAACCAAGCATTTTTTAACTAATATTTAGTTGCAGCTTTATTTATGTAATACTAACAGGTTGTTAGAATTTGAAACAAAGTTCCCACAATCTAACTTTCAGTATCCGGTTTAAAAATGATCCATACATGCAATATCATGGTGATCCGTTCGAATTATAATACGGGACGAGTTTGGCACAGATCTTCCGCATCGCCAAATTTTCGGTGATGATGGTGTGCACAGTCATTTTATCGATGCCAATTTGATCTGCGATCACGCGCACACTTAATCGACGATCTCAATTCAGCATTTCACGCACACGTTGCACGTTATCGTCGGTTATTGACGTCGACGGCCGTCCAGCTCGAGGCTCGTCCTCCACACTCTCTCGACCTTGTTCCATTGAAAAACAGCAGTTTTTAACATGCTGTCATCCTTGAAGACTTGGCGAATCATGCCCAACGTCTCCGTACCCGATTTCCCTAGTCCGACACAAAGCGTATCGTTGCTCGATTGTTCGCTGCATTTTAAGCTTGTACCGAGTCACTCACCAGATGTCCACTGAAAATGTGAATGAGCCTGAACATCATCCGTCATCGCAGACGGATGATGTTGCGCGCGTTTTGAAGGTCAAACCCCCCACAATCAAGCTTACTGCGAATACGCTGTGATGTACAGTCAAGTCAGAAAATAAACATTCCCTATACTTTTTATACAAACCATGTATTTTAATTCAATAACTTCAATTTATATGTGATAGGGTCTGTTGGCAACATTATTTCTGCATGTCCCCTTTTGCGAATTTGTTAGGTGGGTTGTTTTGATTATTTAATTAATATTAATAATCAAAATTTGCAGCAGAGTAATTGGTAACTTACCATTTATACGAGTAGTTATGATGTCATTTTGTATAATGACGTGCTAGATCCTACGCCCTAATGACAGCCAACACCAAAAGTAACACACACATCATGGCAAAAGCAATTGTAACCATATGAAAATATACTTACACACTCCTCGGGAGATCACTAGATCCCATGGTGTATCTAGAAACTATTCGTGAACGCTTATGAGACCAAGGGAAATCGAACGTGTGCCTGCTTAGCACATGGACATCATCAAATTTTGCCTCTCGTACGTTTCCAGACAAAGGCGAGGCGAGACAATATTTGTTACACAACTACCCATACACCAAACCGGAGCCCCCAGTACTTCATTGTTTAATTGGAATACGCAGCGTAACAGTGCACATAACACTATAATAGGTACTAATACATTAACAAACGATAATAAACTATGTCTTAGTAAAGCTGCATCTTGCCATAATATTGCGCCACTGGTTACTATACAGCACTATTGTCTACACATGTATGGGCTAGTCGGGTTCATGAGCTATTATGAACTGGTTAAACATAACATACCTCCCTGCATTTCTCGCCATATCCTGAACCCATCTCAACATGGCTTCAGAAGTAACCGATCTACAGAATCGGCGGCTATACAACTCCTAAACTATACAAACAGTGAACTTGACAAACATAAGCATGTACTTGGTATCCTATTTGATATGTCCAGAGCGTTCGACTTTCTGGACTGTGGCCACTAAGCTATATAAAATGGGAATAAAAGGAAACATACTAGATTGGCTGTTTCCTTTTTAAAAAATAGAAAGATGCATGTCACAGTAGCGGGTTAGAACTCCCCGAGCTATATTGTCAACGAAGTTCTCGTACAGGGCTCAGTTCTGGGTCGTCTGATTTTTATCTCGTTCATGAACGACCTACCCCATCATATACAAGATAACGTTTTAATTTATTACGCGGACGGCACCTCAATAGCAATATCAGCGCCAGAACCGAACAAGCTAAAACCAGAAGCTCATCGAGTACTGCATGAAATGAATTAATGGTGTCGCAAAAATAAATTAATTTTGAACATGCAGAAAACACAACACCTGTACTTCAAACCGAACACAGTTATCAACATTGATGTAAACCTAAGCATCTCGTTAAACTTTTTAGGTTTGAAGGTTGATAGGTCATGGGAGACTCAGATCGACTTCATAACGAGCAAGCTATCCAATGGGTACTACGCAATACGCCAACTTAAAACCGAGGTAACACTAGGTAACACTGTTCTGCTACAGGCCTATTACACTCTAGCCTATTCCCACCTGGCGTATAATGTCGTAATCTGGGGAAGAGCTTCTTGCGTCAACAGATTATTTATACTTCAAAAGCGTAGTATCCGATTGATGTTCGATCTACACAACCGAGAATCTTGTAGACCGACACTGATTTTAAACAACATTCTGACGCTTACTGGTATCTATATCTACGAATCACAGTTACAATACCATAAGTTAATGATAACTTACGAATACCATCTCACCGAACTGCTCTCTATGAAAGATCATCCACTTATTCATTTGTACAAATGTATAATAATTTACCATTAGAGGTTAGAAACATAAATAGCACGAAGCTGTTTAAAACATATTTACGGACGGTGCTTGTTTCAAACTGTTTTTATAACCTGAAGGAATTTTTTAATTGCTAAACATGACTACGACTGTATTGTCGAAGTACGCTAGTTTATTTAATTTATATAATATATTATTATATTTTAGTTTATAAATTGACATGTCCAATACCTTTGTAGGTCAAAAGGATAATAAGGGTTATTATTATTATTATTAATGATAGAAGAAGCCAGAGTTACTCTAAATGGTCGTCATCGAATTGTTGCTGATACTTTTACCGCCATATTACAAGCAGTTGCCAGCCAATTGCCAGCTGTTGCTACATTGAAAAAGACAATCCGAAATACCAGACACACTGCTGATCGGCTATCAAGAAATCCCAACTCTGGCTTATTTGCATATATTTTATATGTATTATCAAATTACTAATAATTATGACCAGTTCCCATTCCCCAAATTGGTATGCTGATGGAAACACCATATAAACCATTCATGAAATTAGCATCGAGTTATTCCTGTTGTTTTTGCTTTCTCGCCATCCAATACTGAAGATGTTAATAATCTGTTATTTGTCCAGATCACTAACTTACAAGTAAATTTGGCTTCTGCGTCAATCTACTATTTTAAAAAATCTATTGTATTTACCGGTGTCCTTATTGTTTACGTTTTTATTAATATTAATATTCGATGGAATACGTACCTGTGGTGAGTTGTAATTTCCACTTTTCTTTTAACGTCACACACACTTTTAAGTTAAGTTGCGTTACTCTTTACGTTTTAACGGGTCATAATGTTTATAAAATTAATAGTCGTCGTATTGACTTAATTTTAAAGTGTATCTGACGTTAAAAGAAAAGTGAAAATTACAACAACTTACCACAGGTACGTGTTCAATCGATTATTAATATTAATAATAACGTTACCTACTATTAATCATTCCACAATATGTTCTGAGAATCAGAGCAGAATGTTAATCGGCGCAATCGTGGGCTTCCACGTTTTTCCGTGCTACAATGCTGCCTTTGCAGCTGATTGATGCCATACACTCAAAAATATGGATATTTATTTCAGGACTGAAAGATTGCAACCATTGAATGAGGTAAAATTAACAGAACAGATACTACTATTTCCAAAAATGTTATCGGGATATATTGCTCTTCGTATTCAGCGTATTGTTGAGGATTATTAAAATCGCGACATAATGGATTATCTTCGAGGCTTAGCCACAATTTTAACTTTTAGTCACGTATTTTCCAGTAATATTTATGATTCTGCCAGCAATAAACTTTTTTTATCGTAATACGGGATGAATTATAATCTGCATTTTTCAAACGGTTTTTAAATAATATTTACTCATTTGACAATAAAAACCAGATGAATACAAATGTTGACGTTTAGCCACGTTTTCACAATTTTTTCTTCCACGAAGAATTTTCTGGCAATAAATTTTCCCACGATGAATGTTCCGTAAATTCTTGCCTTATTTTACGTAACAATTAAGGCAGTACGCACCCTCAACGATTACTCGATATGTCCCGCAAAACTTATGTGCATCCGCATTAATTTTAAGGAATGTAATTATATAACAAAACTAAGTATTCGTATAAAACTTACTTATTTCTTATTAATAAATTACAACTACACTTTTCTCCAATCAATTAAAAACGTAATGTAATTACTTTGAATTAATCACGTAGATATATTATCATTCTCTAATCGTTAAATCTTTTTGATTTTACCGCACTATATCATACAACAAAATATTACATGTTAAAATGGGTTATGATAACAACGATGTGTTCATATCGACTTATTCCCACGGACAAGTGCGATATTTAGAATTAAGTGTATTTGTCCGCCTCCTCGTTACAATGGCCCCGCGCCCTTATCATATCGGAACTCGTTTACAATTATATAAAATACTTTATCACGTAAGTTTTTATGTCAGCAATTCCAATTTGTATGACTATGAAAATGCCGACAATCAAGCTATTTCGTCTTCCTCGAATTGCTTTTTTTATGAAAAATTTGTACTAAATTGAACATGAATTATGTTTTAAACTATCTTGAAGAGAAATGTTTGGTGCAGGTTACTTGACATATTCAAAACAAAAAATATTGTAAATCCAAAGAACTGATATTTTACATTAAAATTATAAATTTTAGTAATCTAAGATCAAAAAAGCCAATGTTTAGGCCTTTTGTTTATTAGTAGCGTTTTAAAACCTTATTTCGTAATTTAATAATATTCTACCAACAAAAAGAAATATATAGTAACGTGGATGTTCGATCAGTTCAATCTTGACAGAGAGGTCATCCATACTATGTCAACAAATTTTAAATAGTTACCGCACCATTTTGAATGTGCTGTTTCTACATAATTTGTGAACGCAGAACCATTAATAGTTATTTTTGGTCTCCCGATATGTAAACATTGGAACTATGCACCGTTCATATAACATGTAACTTCGTTTTTACGACGACTGAGCGTTTTCCCGCATAGTATGCGGTAAAGTAAATAATTCTTCTTTTTAAACTCCGGAGACGTAGGAAAAATACACAATTTTGAAATCATGAAGCCGATGTTCAGGAGAACGAGATATATTAATTTTTAATTCAATAAGTATAACAAAATACACAAAATTTAAATATTAATTTAATATTAAATTAGTCCAAACACTCCGCTGGGCATCGTGTTTAAGATATAAACTTCATGCAGCAAAATACAATTTCCTACATTCGATTATAAATAGCTAATAATAAACGTACCTACCTACCCAATAACAATTAACTTTTATATAATTATTTAAATGTAACAAATTCAAGTCTGTCATGTCATGTCATGTCTGCCACAATGCAATGTTGCCAACTTGAATAAATAAAATATATATGTATAAAAAGATGACTTATTAATTTAAAATAAAATTAACGGTCAAAAAATTTAATACAAATCTCATGCGTTAAGTTGTTTTACAGCGCTCCGGCAAATAAGGCACTCGCCCTTCGGGCTCGTGCCTCAAACGAAGACGTCGCTCTGGAAAATTGAACTTCCCGCATTCGACTGTAATAGTTATTTACAGTCGAATGCGGGAAGTTCAATTTGCCGGAGCGCTGTAAAAGGTCATATTTTTGACCTCCTGACGTTCACAATTTCATTTGTTTTGGGCACGGAGAGTAAAGAATAGTTTACTACCTTAAGAAGTCGTGGCTTATGATGTTAATATTTTCAGAAATTCAGCGTACAAACAACAAAATCAAGTAAAGTCGAGACATACTTCAAATACCATAGTTGGGCGTTGCTTTCTATGGCCCCTGGGATTTACACAACGCGACATTTATGTACTCGGAATATGTTACGCATATAATACAGAACAAATCCTCAAATTAACTTCTATTCAATGTATAGTAATAATGAACACAAGGCATAGTAATAGTAAAAATTAAAGAGTTTGCCTATATATATATATATATATATATATATATATATATATATATATATATATATACATCTTGGGCAGGTGTATCGACCTGTAAATTTGAATAGACAAGAAACAGAGTATCAGGGTTAACGGTCAATTGTGTCGCGCAAGGAAGCACAATTAGTTACTTTTCAATATTTCGCAATTTAATTATTGCTTCTTCAGGACAGTTTTAATGTAACCAGCAATAAAAATAGCTAGAGCTCTAAAACTTTAAATGTAACATTTGTATGTAGCAAGGAGGAAAACGTCCTATTACTCACTACTTACTTACTATTATCACCTTTTTCCATATCTCGAAAACGGTACACGTTACGGAAAAAAGTTACGGAAAAAAGTAAGTTTCGTGCGGACAACCGCGGATTTTTTATTATGAAATTGGGGATATCTTAATTTAATGATTCTATTGTTTATACTTAAAATGTTATTCATTCTATTCATTCATTGTCTACTGGAATAGAAGGGAAGTAACTAAATCTATGAGAAGCAGTAGACTTCTGGTACCAACCAAATATTGTATAGTTGTTGACATTCCTTACTATATTACTTTGGCGTCTAAGAAAGGTCAAGTTCTCGGTCGCTCTCTAATACGTAGCTGAATTGAATGTGATTGTTAAAATCATTAAAGATGTGCAATATGCCCTCAACGCGTCCAATGGTCACGGCACAGTCCACATATTTTTAAGTCAAATGTCAATGCTGGAATGAAGACATCTAACATATAATCAGGAACTTGTTGTGCAATTATCCAGGGACAGCCGAAACACGTTTTTAAACGAAAAGTAACAATTATTGATGAATCACAATGGTTTCCAAAGTAAAAATTATAACGTTGACCAGTCGGCCGTGAGCTCAGCAAGTGTCAAGTTTAAGGGAACATTGATGAAAAGTGAAACCACGCCAAAAGACATTATCATGAAAGCACCAGGCATTTTGGTCTTAAACTGATATAACCAAATCTTTAACATTACACCAGCACGTTCAGCTAACGATGTCAAAGTGTATGCCACATGGTTGGACAATTTGTAAGTCGACGAACCAACAAATGAAACAATAGGCCTTACAGGATAATTGATTTTGTAGATCTTAGGAAGACCATATATCCTTGAACGTGTAGAGTTGTTGATACTAAGATGTTTGTATATCTCTTGAGATATATAGATATTCTAGTCTTTCTTCAGTAAGTTATTCACATATTTTGTACATTAAAGTTGTGATCTTTATCTACGGTCTCACAGACTCCCATAGAATTCCATAGAGTTACTTTCAGGGCCCGACAGATCCCACGTTGCCTCTAGTAGCTAGTATCGCTAGATCTGTCATGTTATCACATTAGTACACCATTACTACTTACCCAATACCTTCGGAAGCTAGTGTACCTGAAATATTGCACTTGAAGGTCGCCGATAAGAACGGCTATTATCGGTCCACCAAGAACAATGCATGCTATTCGATTCTGTCTTATCAGATCTACCAACACCAACGCCCTAAGTAATCAACTCACACTACAAAGGTGACTTACAAAGCTGCATATAACAATACAATAAGTACCACACATAATACATCAACAACACATTGTCAACACCATCTTACAAAGTCTGCATTTCGCCACTATGTAGCACAACTCGCAATATCACATTAAGTACACCATTGTAGTCTACATTAGTATTTCCTACACGTTCGTCGACTAATTAAGTTCGTGTGCCATTCGCAACTGCTCCAAAACTAATACATATCTCCGCAACTCATCCCATATGTTTAATTTATAGCCTAGCTCCCTTCACCTAACCCTTAGACAATAGAACACACAAAACTTTGTGTATTCGCATGAATGTTAGGGAATATAATTAAGTACTGGAAATGCATTTCTATAAAAATGTCGCTGCTACAATACATTAAAACTCATAGATATTTGTATTGGACCCGCGAATTCCCGCGATTTCAGGTATAGTAATAGACCTGCAACCGGCCGTGATTACGTCTGCTTGTTCGATACAACAGTGGTTCTTTAAATATGTTACATTTGTACGACACAAACATTATTAATTAACTAGACTTTTCGTAATTGTTGGTTTCCCAACTCTCCTAATTTCTCCAAACACGTTGTTCTGCTAAAAATTAAATTATATACCATTAATTAACTTAAATTACAGTGTTAAGTGTGATACGTGCAATATCAAATAATAAACATTATATTGATTACAAAAGTTTCAATAAATGCGTCCTAACTTATAACCGTGGTTCGACGGTCGACATTTAGTCGAAAGTTCACTGGGCCGAGTATAAAGTTACGCCATTAGTTGTTGCATCAGTTGGTCGTCAATGTCACTCACGCTGACATTTTTAATTACTGACACACGATTGCCTTTACTTCCAAATTACTGCAAATGTCACTGCCAATGATTTACAACATACTCAATAGTAAGAATTGCCTTATGTGAAACATATTATAATTTGTCTGGTAACATTGATTTAGATATAACATAGCAACAATGAGCTATGTGAAAAAATGTTTATCCGTTTATCGAAATAGTCATAAATCTCGTAAATCCCAGTTCTACGTATAATCATTAAATGAGCACTTCTCGTAGAGTAAATAAAAATACATTAACTTATTAACAATTAAATTGGTATCTAATCTAAGGTATGTATTATTAATTCAATTATTACATTACTCGAATAATTAATACAATGGACGAACACAAAAATAGTGGATAGTCACAATTGCTGTGCATTTCGGCTCGCATATTTTTATACTTATATTGACAGCAAAATGTAAAATTTACACGAAAGATGGTCTAATCTTACACCTCAATGGTGTAGTGAACAACACAATTTAAACAGGTCCATGAAGACTAACTGGTGGATCGCTAGACAATATTGTTTCTGGGTTATTACCCTTCGTCAGTAGCGATTACCAAGAACCTTAGTTGTTGAAATACCTTTACATGTAGTGGCCATCAAAACTTCTTGGCGCGAGCCAATCACTCCTAACGAACCACTGACAACAGAACACTGACGAGACGATACCTTGTCTTCATGGACCTGTTTAAATTAATGTTCACTACACCATTGAGGTGTAAGATTAGACCATCTTTCGTGTAAATTTTACATTTTGCTGTCAGATTTGACAAGATACATTTTTAATATATATATATTTGTTTATCGCATTTTCGCTTACTAAGTACTCGCACATCTGAAATGTAATGCAGCGGCAAAATACAGTTAGCCATCAATTATAACTCACATCCAACCTTCTAAGATAGTTTTATTAATAAACTTTTTTAAAAACTGCCTTACAGTAAAAATAAGTAACGTGAGAGCAACAGAATTATGTTTTAGAGTTGGCCCTGGAAGAGGGAGATAGACATACCATGGATGTGTAATTTTAATCCAATAAAATAGTTCATTTAAACTGTCACTTTTTGAAGTATTGTAAAACAGTTTTTAATGAAATTTTAACACCATTTGTGAACATGTTGTACGACGTTAAAGGAAGAGTTACATTGTGATGTCGGTGGTGGCCATATACCTCATCTTATTTGATAATTACTATTGGTTGTCATGATTAAAATGTATTATTTATAATTTTATTGCCAACGTTATAAGTGGTGCAGTCGAATTCGGTAGGATAATAATTTATTAGTGAATATAATATATCAGTTCGTGTGAACGATATATTAGTACGGACAAAAAAATAAACATTTTAACAAGCCGAGTGGACATCGATCCTGAGAGAACATCAAGAGTGAATGGAGTGGACACTAATTTTACTGTAAGAGAGTTTGAGAGGTTCAAAAAAAATCTGGAAAAATCTTATATTTTCTATATCCAAGATCTCCAATTAAAAATAGAAAAAGGGCTTTGAATCAAACACATGTTCTTAAACAAGAATATTAGACTATGAATCACGATTTTAATGATGAAACGGACCATGCTTCACCGAAATTAGTACTAGTAAATGCCCATGATGCAAGCGACTCCCAAAATGAATATCTGATGTCTAGCATTTTATCAAAAATGAAGGGAAAAGCTAGGACGGATATCTCGTCTTGTATTATTACACATTTTATAGAATTAACAACTGCTTTAGTAAATACTTACTGAGACAAAAGAAGTAGCTTTAGTTTGAGTATAGAAATGAGTTTTATAATCGCATTCAACATGTCAATGTTGAATTTACAACTTTACAAATTTACAAATTTCTTATTTAACAACTCACGTAACGGTTAACGCAGCGAACGTATTAACTCAATATTTCCCTAAGTATGCCTTAAGAATATTGTTACGAGGTCTGAAAGATAGGATCTCTTACACGAACAAAGAATTTAAATACCCCTTTAAACATGCTCACAAACGATTTCCATGGTATATCAATAGGCAGAATTCAAACTAATTAAATTACTTCAAAAACCAAATTTCTAAAATAAACCTATTTCTTAAAATAAACCACTACAAATAACTAATTTTGATCATAATACCTTTTTCTTTCTCAAGACGAAGTATCGGTTATACTCAAAAACTGCATTTCAATCGAAATAATATTAAAGTATTATTATTTATTATCCACTTATCTTCTGATGATGGCGTAACTGCCGAAATTATAATAAAGATTTGTCAGAAAAAAATTTTGTGGAACAAATTACCAAGTGTTTTATTATTGTTTTAATCATGTTTCACCGAGTGCCTACAGCTTCATCAATTGAATTTATTAAAGTATTATTCACCTTTCAAATATTATGAGATCCATAAAACAAACTTATCAATTTAAAATCTTCCAGGTTCTTCTCAATCGGACAAGGAACAGAAATAAGGAATCACCCAGAACTTGGGGATACTTCCAATTAATTTCGGACTTGCTAAACTACAGGGAACAAAACTAACTTTTATTCATTTTTATGAATTAGGACCGCTATACGAAGAGTAAACTATTTTAAATGATCAATATGGAAACCGTAACAATAATGCAATTTTTACAAGAGAATCAGGAAAATATAACAAAATGGGCCAATTTATTCAAACTACAATTCATGATAAAATCGATAATTTAAAAGCACTCACAGTGAACGTCAGAAAGAAAAGAAGATTAATTAATGACTTACGATCAATAATAAAAACCATTTCCAGAAATTTATATGCGGAAAAAATACGATAACATTTTTAAGCGCTGAAAGCCAATTAAACTTACAGAACCACTTAAAAATGCAGTATTCAATTATTAACAATTATTTTATTTACAGGATATTGAAAATTCCATTATATTTTGTAAATAAAAACATTGCACCTAAGCATTGTAAAACCTATCGATCTATTTCAGGAGATGCAAAAAATCATTCAATTTCAAAAGACCTTTCGAAATGAAGTACGAAAAATAAATTATTTCCTATCAATCGAAATTTATTAAAAAATGAATTTGATATTATTATTTACTATACCAATCAAACTAAAATAACAATTTTTAATGATAATTCCAGATGCAAAATCGAAAGATAATGCAATCCTCTAAATGATAATTCTACGAAAGATAAAATATTTCAATATAATAATAATTATCTACATAACAAATAGGCTTTGTTTCCATTTGAATTTTAATGTTCCGTCGTATTATATACACTTCACCTCTGTTACTATTGAGGGTATCTATGAGTAGGGAGGAAGGGGATCCTAATCTGCTAGTCTCTTTATGTATTCTCCTATACTCCTTCCTATAGTTGGCCACTTTCTTCCTATTTTCCAGTCTAGACATTCCTTTACTCTGGCTATTCTTGCAACGTAATTCCAGGATTTGTTTGGTCTGCCTCTACTCCTCGTTCCATACATGCACATTCCTCACACTTTCCTGACTATTCTGGGAACTGGCATCTGCAGTGACCACCTCAAACAGATTGCTATACTATTTCCAGCCTTGCATCAACGCCCAACCTTCTCCTGATTTCCTTTTTATTTATCCTATGTCCTCCTATCTCACCCGTTCAATTCTTCTCAGCAGTCTTATGCCTACTTTTTCGCTCTACCCAGGCCCACGTTTCACTTCCGTATGTGAGAATTGGGACAATGGCGCTCTTACGAGTAAAATCTCTCATTTGGTCTCCTTTGATATCTCTTCCTTTCCGTAAAATATTTATTTTTAGAAACCATTATTACTTACGTTTTTGTTTTGCCGTTATCTAAAAGTAAATGCGTTTATAATTTCTTGTAAATGGGCTTCACGTTACGCCAAAAGAATCTTGTCATACTCATATATCAGGCCTTTTACCGTCACCAGCTCCATCTCTGCGCATTTCTCTCCTCTCATCATTTCTCCACATCTTGCGCTATGGTCCATATCTTGCGCAATAGTATATCATAGCAGTGAATAATTTAGAATTCACTATTATTAGTTCCTCGTTAGTTCCCTTTTTATGAAGTACTAGCAACATTATTTTTCTTGGGACGCAATCAAGTACCTTCCTAAGGTCCACGAATTACGTGCACAAATTATTATTGTGCTCGAGGACTTTTGATGATAACTGTATGCAGAAGATCAAATCGTGTGTGCCTTTGACTCTAAAACCAGTGTGGAGTCCCCGATTTGCTCCTCTAGCTTTTCCCTCAGTCACTTTCAAGATCTATTCCACAACTCTTACTCACAAGACGTACACACAAAACAACAACTAAATCCCTTTATAATGATCTCTCCTAGGCTTCTATCATGATCACGAATCTCGTAAACCTTTGCTGATGCTTACACCACAAAACTCTAGCTCACATCTCATATTATCCCTGACCTACCAGATCATCCTTGTTATGCCTGCTCTAGTCTCCTTCCATACTCTTGTTAGCATATTCAACGATGCAATGCCCCTATAATTGTAGCCTCTAGACTTGTCTCAAAGACACGAACATCATAAACCTTCGCTGAACTTACAATATAAAAACTCTTGCGTACATCGCATATTATTCCTGCCCTACCGGATTATTCTTGTCTTACCTACTCTAGCCTCCTTCCAGGCTCTTTTCCAATTTTACGTCCACTCTTTACGGCATATTCCGCAATGAAATCCCCCTATAATTACCATTCCTAGACTTTTGTCAAATTTGCTGATGCTTTCACCACAAACACTCCTGCGTATATCTCATATTACTCCTGCTCTAGCGGAATCTCATTGTCCACTTCCACACGTTTTCTAATTTTACTTTCACTCTTCTCAGCATACCTCCATTCTTCCCTTGTTCCTCATTCTCTCCCAACCTTGCAGAATATAAACTTTGCTATGCTATCCAAAACATTTCAAACGTATCTTTTTACTTTAAGCTTTATGTAATGTAACAAACGTACGTGCATTTACCTACGCCTTTGTGTACTTCTGATAACGACCCAAGGTAACACATAAAAAACCTGTTTGAAATTAAATATATTTTTAAACTCACTGCCTTTAAAATGACATTCGACCGCAACAGTCTACCGCGAACGTCAATTCTCGCACTAGTACGAGAACATTTCAAAAAAGCACTGGCCATTTTAAGCATTCAAAATAATTTGACTTGATAATAATGAAATATGGTTTACAAAATGCCAGTGCTACAATTTGGATGTTGAAATGGCGAAGGAGTTCGATTGACACATTAGAATTTACGTTCAGGATTCTTAAATCAGAAATTAGAAACATAGTGGGTAATAGATTTAAAAGTATTCATTTCAAAAAATATTGTACGAAGAAGATGGGTGAATACGTTTTCGGCATAGTCGAGCAAATAATGCGCGTATGCCCAAAAATATCTTCTCGTATTCGGTTCGTAAATTACTATTATTGCAGCGGTATCAAATTGCACCACTTCAATAAAACACATATTTTCCATATATTGACCACTTCTCACAAGTCATCAGTTCCCCTTCTTATTTCAAACAACAACGACTAACCTTCTCCATTTTCAAGTCTTTTATCTTGATTTTCCCAATTCATTTTCCTTCTCAATTATGTCAATCACATGCGAGAATCTATGATATAGAATCTTTTATTTACTTCATCCTCATTCCACTTGCAGCAAGAAATGCATTAGTAACAGAGTTGCATTATTTATCAAAAGAATGACAATGTCACCATCAACGTATTCACCACTACTCGAACTTGAAACTTGATTTGGGCACAAAAATTCCATTTTTTGAATCACTACTTCCGAATCTACTGAAGGCAAATCGTTCCATTCCGCCTGTTTTAGTACTTCTTAATTTGAATGAATTTATCATTCATATAGCCCTAAAGCAACTGTTAACACATGTAATAAGCATCTTGTGCTCTTCGAATAATACATCATTTATTACCTTCTTAGTATTTGTTGTAGAAAATCAAACCAGCACTTAATAAAATAAAATTGTCACAGTCAAGATGTTCTTCAAATTGAAGGAGAGTAACTAGGAACTAAAATATAGGAATTAAAATATGCCCAATCCGGCGTATTTACATTAATTAAGCATCCTGTTAAGCGCAGAATATCGGAACGGAGAGCGTACGTATTTGTAATAAGTAAATACATTGATTATTGGGAGCAATGCATAAAACTGCATATTAATTCTACGGAATGTTAGATGAACAATATATCCAGAATACTAGGAAATGCCTGTCGATCGAAAACGCTGACAGGAATGCATAATCTTTGATACAGAATAATGCACCTAAATGTCTTAAATAAAGCGCAACCGTAACAATCCCTATATAAAAAATTCTGTGCCTGTGTTTTTAAAGAAAATTTGCATAATTATTTCACATCTTGTTTGTTGTGTAACAATAAATAAAAAATATCTTAGTGCTTAATAATAAATTAATAAAACACATAAATAATAAATTTACTGTGACAGGTTAAGCGTTTTCAGAGAAAATTGATTAACGATAATACCACATTTTTTCGGTGACTAATCGAACAAAATACCATTTTTAATATAGCAACTTTATTCTTAATTCATTTTATGATAATGAATAAATAACAGCCGCTTATACTTTTGCTTTAATCAAACAGAAGTAAATTTTCACGATTTAGTTCCGTTTGTCAAATTGTTTATCGAATTGACAAAATGAAAATAACTTCTATACAGTGTGTTAAAAAAGTGCTATAAACTTTGTGGGTTGATAGTATGGCCCAAAATATGCCGAAAAGTCATAATGAACATTTTGCGTTTACACCACTTACACCACATCTAAGTGGCATGGATTTTCGAACTCTATCGACAAAACCTACTTAAAGTGACTCGGATTCGGTGGCATCCTTGTAACCTGTCGCCCAAAATACACATCCAACTGTTCAATGAAAAACGTACCTGGTATCTGGATTCCATAATAGCATGATTTTCGTCGGCCCACACATTCGTACTGCGGAAATAAAAAAAATCGTATCTCCGAAACTGTCCATTTGCGGAGCCATGTTCATTAAGACTTTTCGGCATATTTTGGGCCCTACTATTAGCACTCAAAGTTTGTGACACTTTTTTATCACCCTGTATACTGTGTATCAGCCAATTGGAATAAATTTAATAATAAATACATTTTTAGTTGTGCATTTATTTATACAGGCTATACACCATGTATACCGTTTATTATGTAGTTTGAAAGACAAACTCAGTACACAAATATTCACTAATTTGTCCATAACTATATATTCATATTTGAATCTAATTATCTCGTATATGAAGGTGTATACTATTCTCATGGTTTGTCCGATGGGATCTAGCATTAGTCCAATTTTGGTACAAATTATTGAATAACAGCTGTCTCATAAGTTTTGGGAAAAAGTTTAACAATATTTAATTTAAACAAAAGAAACCTTTATCAAGTAAACATAAAATAAAAATAACTAATTGACCTTAGACACCGATAAGTTAGATTGCTGCTAATGGTCCTCTATCCTCAATGAGACGAAGTTTTCATCTGACGTGTCGCATCATAGCTTGGACGCTTTCTAAATCCACTTCTCTAATTTCAATCTAATCAAATATTGTGCGATTTCTTCCACCTTTAGATTGATACTTCTTATGTCCTATGTCCTAAGTATGTACCATTTGGCGCTCGTTGCCTTTTCTTCTATGTTGTTCTCTCCATTTGGCATTTTTATGCCTTTCGCCATTACTTTAATACGTATATTTTACTTCCTGCGCCTTATTTCTGCAGACCAGTCCTTTACTTGCGCTACCTCTTCTTCTTTTCCACCCCCATTTCTTATCATCTCTGTGTCTGGGTTCATTTATAAAATGTATAGACGTGTGGACGTGTTTGTGGACGTATTTATTTCGCAATGACATTTATATATGTTCCAATTATATTATTTATGCCCGGTTTCTGAAACAAATTTTTAAGTGAGCGTTAACTAACTGGTTCATTAGTTTAACGAGTCCATTAAATTACATTGGGTTTCTGAAAGCGATCTCTAGTTGACTAATGAATCCGCTAACTAACGCCAGGTTGCAGTCTAAACTATTAAATAATATTGAATGTAATAGATAATGATAATCAACATACAAATACGGTGACACTAACCTAACAATTTATCGAAACGTGAAACGATACATGTCATACATTTGCATTTGTAAACACAACTGCGCATGCGTCATTTAATTTAACTGTCCATAATGCTGCGTTAACTTAACTGAACGACGTCGCCTAGTTAAACACATATTCAGCGTTTCGGAAACCCGTTTCCTGTTTTATCGAACAGTTAAACTAACTGGCTCATTAAATTCGCTTTCAGAAACCGGGCATTAGAGACCTAAGATCTTCCTTTAAAGTTGGGGATTCAGCCATGGTCGCAAATAAATCACTAACGCTTGGAAAGTAATTAAGTAATGAGTAATGAGTAATGAGTAATGAGTAATGAGTAATGAGTAATGAGTAATGAGTAATGAGTAATGAGTAATGAGTAATGAGTAATGAGTTATGAGTAATGAGTAATAAGTAATAAAGTAATTAATATTTCTAAACAGAATTTTGGGATGTAATTGGAAAAAGTAGCATCTAGGTATGTTGTATTTTCATTTTTTTATATTACGTTCCCAATCTATTTTTTCCGCTATCTCACGATCCTAATAATTTTATACAAAATCCTTTAATTTATTCCCCTCGTATCAATATGTAAGTGGATCATTAGATAAGGCTACACGGCAATTATGAAATTTCTTCGTATGAGAGCGGCTAATTTCGACCATCATATTTGATTTTTAATTCACCGAAATTCACGGTAGGTTTCGTAAAACACGTCGAACAAATCTAATTCATTCGTTTCGCGTATCGCAAGATGAGTAACAACAATTCGTCACGGATTTTTTCTCTTATTCTAAAAAAAATCTCGTGATAATGCTTGTCCAAATTTATCGATGTTTTGCTTACTAAAAGATAGTTACTTTTGTCAATGACGTTTATGAATGGAGACGATAGTGACGAACTTGTTCAATTACGGGGATCGATTAGAAATTAAATTAATCACAACTTAGCGAAGGCGACACTATTTCTTAAACTTTTTTCATTGTCAGTAAATATATCTGCTTGCATAACATATCTACGATGCTTGCGCACACTTATGTTAGGAGGTCGAAAATTTCGAACGGAGCATATTAAGTAAATACATCGATGATTGGGAGCGATGCATAAAACTGCATGTTAATTGTACGGAGTGCAAGATGCACAATATATCTCGAATACTAGAAAACGCCCGTCGACCAAAGCTACTGCACCCTTAATAAGTGGCGCCCATTAATATGATTGCTTTCCCTCTCACACAGCCCAATGCAAGTCAAGTATATGTTTACGTTATCAAACTCCTCTCCTCGAACGATGCCCGCGGGCCGACAGATGATGCTCTCACATGGGCGTGCATTCAGGTAACCAAATAATACGGCAAGCAACATGAAAGACAAACCGTAATTAGTGATTATGAATACCCACCATAGTTAGTATTAATATACCGAGTGCTCCAGCACCCTTGCTTTAGCACCCTTCGGATCGTGCCTACACCTTCTTTATCCGTCTCTCCATTGCTCCTCCAATGGTGATCTTCATGTACACCTAACGTCTGTTCATAGCGTCAAAGAGAATAGGTATTAGACATAGTCAAACAAATAGTCAAGTCATGTATAATGCACTTGCGTGTCCGCGCCCATTACTTGACAAGAACAGATACAATGGACCACTGAGCAGCGCCCAGGTCTAGCGATCACGCCTTTACCTGCGTGATGCAGTATCGCTAGATTGATTGCATTTGCATGCCTGCGTACACAAGCTGCCAAGCAAATAGCTCGCGTACCAACAGTTCAACAGGAATACATCTACCTCCACATTCCATGACACTAGCTATTTCGGTAACCTTCACACCGGGAATCCAGTTGCATCTAGCAACAACAACAACAGCCGCAACAACAACAACAGCAACACAGCATCAACATCAACACCACTGCATTCGGTCTGCACAACTTTACTGGCAATCGCTCGCGCAACTGTAACGTACTCAAAGCAGTTGTCATTAATACATCTTAATAACCACCCAATAATACTAGTAATTGTTCACACCAATGACCATAATACAAATAGCACAACTACGCAACTACTACGACAAACACTGTAAGAGCAAGACTGGTAATGTTCACGGTACAATGACGAATGTGTCCTTCCCGTAAACAACCCCACCGCTAGGGCTAGTGGGGGAAAGCAATAAACCTCTACGACGTTTTCATAAATATACTCATCGCTATTATAAGTAAATGCGCGTAAAAAATGTAATCTTTGCTATAAAATTATGCACCTAAATGTCTTAAATAAAACGCAACCGTAACACTTACATAAATTTTATTATGACATTTTTAAAATTTTTTGCCTAATCTAACCAATTTGAAAGTAATCTACAGAATAAGCAGCTTGTTTTATGGCGATATCAATGTATTGTTACCATACAAACATTCTCTGGCATGCACTTTTCAGTGTGTCGCTAAATAGCATCAGCGATCATTCTGATGATACTACAGTATTTTAATAGGTTGATAATGTATTATCTTAGTCACCTATTTCAAAACCCTTTTTCAATGTGAATTAGTAATTCCACTTATGATACCTGTGCCAATACATTGTTTCATAGCCCATACTTACAATAATTATATTAAAATAATTATACAAAAACAGATTTGGAAATTGCAATTATAAAATAAGTTTGTTTATTTACCATATTATGAAAGATTGAAAATATAAAATATTATTTCCACTTGATCCCGCCGTCCACATCAGCTCTATATGTTTCGATTTTTACTTGACTTGTGCATCCGCATGTTCGTGATACAAATTATACTAAGCAATTCAATGCATATCCGTTTTCATGATGAAGCTCTACGTGTTCACATTGTAGTAGGTTACATGATCTGTATTTGTGGTGGTTCATTTTTCATGTTGCTCAGAAACACATTGCAGTAGTCATTTCACGCATCTGCTTTGATTTCTTCCTGTAGTTTTTCCTGCCTTCAATAAGTAGCCTTCCATAGCTTCAAAATCATATCTTCTGTAGATTTTTAACCAATTACAACAAATATTCCATTTAAATTTAATTTATTGTGGCGGATTACGTATGTTAAAATTAACATCTTCGGGTAGGAATGGATGTCAAATACATTTTCGAATTCAATAGAATATCTCACTGTTTTCGGTTAGTCTTGATTTTCTGCTCGTTTTCATAGGTCGAACCAAATGCTTAATCATACTTCCTGAAAAAAGGCGTGATAAAATGTCTAAAATTATAATCTAACCTGTTTTATCTTCATTTATCACATGCTGGCAATTTTATTTGTAGTCTGGTCTCTTTTTTTGCTTTAGTTTTTGTTGTGTCTCCAGGTGTGTGTGTTCAGGGTTCATCGAAGTTCTCTTTTTATTCTGCCGCGTACAATTTCTGGGAGTATACAGTCTCTATAAAATGATACTAACTTTTCCATAATATAATTATCCCATAAATGATCGTCTCTCATAATTTGTTGAATAAACAAGCATCATCTTTTAAGTTTATGCATAATTTAGACACCTTAAATAAACACTTTATTTCCAATGTGTGATTTTGGCCTATTAGACCTGTAAATATTTAATGTGAATCGCAATTCTTTTAGACATACAGAGAACATCTAGAGAGGCACATTGTTCCTGCGTATGGGCATATGTACTACCAGTAGCTAATGTACCCCAGACCGCACCGATATTCACTGTAATGTTATTGGGATCTTCTGTTCGTTTCTTATACGTCCTGGAACATAAAATGGATTTCACGTATGAAACCAATGGTGCTTTTCATCTATAAGTTCGCCGGAAGTACACTGCTTACTATGTTCATATTGAAGCTTCAAAGCCCATTGCAAAACACGCCCAATCTATTATACTATTCTGTAAAGTTTTATCTGCAACCTTTTCTTCGACCTCTGTGTGTAACTTATGTCTACTTATTCTAGAATAAGAAACAGAAGAAAATAAGAACATTTAAATTGGCCCATTCGGCTAATATTGCTCATCCAACTACAAGTAAAATTCATACTCAACATATCCTTGGTTGTTTCCACAATGGAAATAAAGAGGCGATGTTTTCGAGATGCACCCTTGTATCTCGTAAGTTTTTATAATAATTTTTTGTATCGAAAATTGGGCGAAAGAATGTTGCCCAGGCTGGTATATTTTCCATTCATATTGTTTCCGATTGGCATGATTTACTTCACTGCAATTGAATAATACATTTCAAACTAATAGCGACATCTAAAGGGATTGGTTGGCGATCAGTTTTTTTGATTCCCGTCTTACTTAAATATGACAATAGTCGAATTGCAAAAAAGAGGGCTTGTTCCAAACTGGTTATAAAAATGAACTTATTAAGCAATTAAAAGATGTGTAAAATTCAAATGCGTTAACAACATAACACGAAATTAGTGATTTGAAAAATGATCCCGATGACGACTAATATTAGTCATTGAAAAGAAACGGCTCGTGATAATAATAATAATAACAATTCCTTGGTTTCCTACTTTTTCATGAATTACTTCCACTATTTTCAGTTTTGTGCTAGTCTGTTGGCTTCATCCAGTATTTTGTTATATCATGTAATTCTCTATGTTTTTGCCCCGTCTTTTTTTCAACCTGCCTCTTTGTCACTTTCTTGTCTTTGTTGTCATATTCTTGCTGTCCGTATTCTTTTTGGCTTCTGCATTCCTTTCACTCATGTCCACATATTCATTTCCTGATCTTTTTGTTGTTGTTCCTAAGTAACTGCTCCATTTTCTCCATTTCCAGTATTATGATATCTTGCACCTTATTGCCTATCATCATTACTTTAGCCTTGCTCCTATATATCTAAATCCATATTTTCACAGTGGTATATTCCATACTTTTAAGTTGTTCTGTATATCTCTTTCAGATCTGTCCATCAACACTTAATCGTCCGCGAACGCCCATAGTGATATGTTTACTCTCTCTCTAGCTTTAGATAGCCTATACATTTTATATACATATGTTCTCTCAGTCACATTTCTCAATTTCTTTTCCAAACACACACATACTTTATCTCTGCCTACTGACGTTTTTCCTAGATCTACAAATAAATAGTACGCGTTGTCTTTATTATTTCTTTTAGAATGAATATATTGTCTTGTGTACTTCTCCCCTTCCTAAGTCCGCCCTGCGTTTCCTCCATTTGTCCCCGTGTATTATTAAAATCTATTTTCTTGTACATTTTCAGTGCGTTAATTCATAGCGTAATTCCCTTATACTTATTGACCTCTCTTGTATCTTCCTTTTTAGGCATTGGTTCTATCATCCCTTCTTCCCAGTCATTCGGAATTTGGTTTGTCTTCCATGCTTCATTAAACACGGTTCTGAATACTTCTATTCCCTTCTCTGCAGATTTAGCATTTTTGCTGTTATCCTACCGTACCTCGCGGCTTTTCCGTTCTTCATGAATCGAATTATTTCCCTTATCGCTTCGATTTTTATTTCTTCTGGTCTCTTTTGGTCTTACTTAGTTTACTTTCCTGTTTTTCTCTTTTGTACTAGAATTATTATATTATATTATATATGTTGCTTCCATCTCTCCATTTTTAGTCATCATCCGTTATCATACCTCCTTGTTTTTACTGATCTTATTTGTGTCGTAAAAATAACTTTAATCATTAAATTATATGATATAACTTGAGCACAAAATAAAAAACTTAGAAGTGACATTAAGAAAAGTTCGCAGAAGGCAAATGAACAATAGTAATAATTGTAAAAAAGTTATAAAACGACCTGCTGACAAACTATAATAAAAGTCCACCCAATACAAACAAAACAGTTTCGGTAATAAATTAGTCAGTAAATCAAAAGTTCTAAGTATTTCCTGGAGCTACGGTCGTGTTACGCCCAGTGGTCAAGTACGATTTTTTGTATCTTTAAGCTAAACACCTTTATTATGTGTCAAATTGCAATGATCTCATAAAACAGTTTCGGAGAAATGATTTTGTGGTAATCTTTTCTTGATTGGGTTTTGTAAGGAGATACACGAAAAAAATTCAATAATTTTAGACGTACCGTATTGTGGCGAAAAATACGCCTACAGTGATTTTGTTTACAAACTAAATGACAGCTTGGTCTATTTACGCTCACCTAATAGCATATTTGTGCATACAATTTCGATACTTGCATCGATACATTTCTCGCGACTTGGACTATATTTAGCTAAGACCGGAAAATTACATTTGTTCGGAAAAATCACAAACATTATCTTGAACGTCTTGTCAGTAAACAGTGATAATACATTTTGCCACCAAATGATGGAAACTGGTAACGGAGGTTCCATTACCAATGGTATCAATCTTACATATTTTGAATAAATGAGTCTACGCGATTCCACAACACAATTTGGATTAAACGAGGACAGTATCAATCATAGAAAAATCAGCTTATTAGAATATTGATTGTTTTCTGTATCTTTTACAAAAGGAATCCTGGAATAGTGTTTTTAGAACTGAAGATTATATAGTATAAAGTCTTTATTGGATGGCACAAAAAGCAAATGAGCCACACATAGTGGAGTTATAAATTACAAAAAAACCATACCAGAAATATTTAGCCAATATGAAAATTATTATAACACTATTGTATACATTCTTGCAACAAACATTTGGAATATAATCAAAAATAAGTCCGGTACGAAAGAACCTACGAATACTTATTGACAAAACAGAAAGTGAATCAGTGTTTGTCGTTCCTATTGAAGAACGTGACGTATAAAAACATTGTGCATTAAGAAAAACACCAGGGCTTTATGAAATCCTTATTTCTAATAAACATTGCTTCAACAATTATGTTATATCCACTAACACATATAATATACTAAGTGACATAGAAATCCAAACACCAAGGAGTTGGAATTTTTTAACCAAACCTCGCATATATAGTAACCATGAGTAAGATAGAAAATTATGAGATTTTCCAATGCAGGTGGCTGCGGTCAATGTAGGAAGAACAATATCATCGCATCGATTTGGTAGTCTCTTTCAACATGCCTCCAATACATCACCGTGGTAATTACGGGCAATTGAGTGAATTTGATAGGGGCAGAATTGTAGGCTTACGAGAAGCGGGAAAATCATTTCGGGAAATTGCGGCTATACTACACACCCTAGGCACAGGTCCCCAACGCCGGACCACAGAGCGTCAGGATCGAAGTCTACGTCTGCTAGCCCTTCACGAGCAATTGGCAACGAGTTTTTGGCTGAAACGGGACGCCCAATGACATTGCGGACAATCTACAGGCGAATACGTTCGTTTGGTTTGTTGTCCTACCGCGCACATTTTGTGCTTCCACTCACTGCCGCTCATCGTCGGGGGAGGTTACTTTGGTGCAGAGAACGACGACTGTAGGGTGTCGAATGGAATAGTGTCGTCTTTAGTGACGAGTCCCGGTTTTGCTTGGCCATGCATGATGGTCGGGCAAGGGTCAGAAGACGAAGAGTAGAACGCCGCAATCTGGAGTTTGCGATAGAACGGCATGTGCATCGCACTGTTGGGATAATGGTATGGGATGCCATTGCCTATGGAAGCAGGTCACCTCTAGTCTTTGTTAGGGGCAATTGCGGTGTTAAAATTATTAAAAAAATCCAACTCCTTCTTGGTGTTCGGATTTCTATGTCACTTAGTATAAATACAATGTTGCTCAAACGAAAATTTCCAGTAATATTTCCACAAATAAGTGAAAAGCGTATTATTCTACAAAAATGGAAACTAAGAGTGTGCAAATAACTACCGGCCAATATTTATTCTCCCTGCTTTTTCCAAGAATTTAAAAAGATTATTACTGGCACATTATGAAAAATAATTTTCTCAAACACAATTCGCGTTCAGGGCTAGCATTTCAACTGAAGCAACAATATGTGCAGCAATACAAATGGACAAACAAATTTATTGGTTTTAAAATGCTTGACGTTGCTTATATCTGTGTAATAATCGTTGGACATAAAGTTAATTATTATCACTATTTTAATCTCTGTAGTTTTTAGATTATTTTTATTTTATCTTTTGTTTTCCTTCGAAACTTTCTAATTCTTATTTTCGGTGCCATTTTGATGACTACTTTAATGATTTTCACCATGTTTTCCATGCCATATCTCGAATCGATTCGATTTGCTGTATGGATCGTTCTCTTCGTCAGTACGTTTTGCTTTTTATGTTTCTTTCTCTAGAATTTGTATGTTCGTTTGACATCATTCTTTTCTTTTTCTAGACTTGCATTTTCTTATTTGATTTGTCTCAGCTTCTCTTGATATTTTGTTTTACCTCATTTATACCATTTCATAATCCCTTCATCATCTTTGTTAAACCATCTATTTTCTTCTCCGCTTTGCCTCTTTTTCCCATTAGTTCTCTGGGGTTCAAGTTCACTGGAATATCTTACCGAAATATTAGTGTTGGGATTTGTTAGTATTAAAATTGTTGTGGATCCGCAGATTTCGCATGCGCATAATTTGGAATTCAAGATTCCAGATGTGGCAGGTAGCTTGCTGCCGAATTTTCGACTTATTTTGGAGAATATTGTACAGTGGATATATATTTATATCGTGAAAAAAGTCTACTTCAAAAAGTTTTTTTAATTGAAGTGCCTTCGCAACTGATTAATTCGTACCCACAAAAAGGAAACTATACAACACTAGTTTTGCACACAAGGCCTCAAATGCAAGTGCTTTACATATTAAATTTTATATAAACGAAAAGAAAATATTAGAAAATAGTAAGTGTACCTTTTGACCTTGTCGATTTTAAATTTTTAGTTTTAGAATTTAATTGTGTCAAATTTATTTAATACATTTCTGGCCTTTATGAGAGATTTTCTATTAATGTTTTGATCTATGATGTTATAATAATTTTCATTCTGGGATTCAACCCAACCCAACACCACTGAAAGTATAGTAATCAACATTAAAGGAATGGTTGCTCATAACTGGTGCAGTTCCGCATAATTTGTATAACAAATTATTCGTCGATTCTTATAGGTTGTTTTGTAGGTTTATTGGGTGCCTTAAAAATATTTTTAAATGCATTGTTTAAAATATTACAATAGATATAAAACTTTTGATAATTAATTAGATACTCGATTATTCTATTGGCGTTTTCAACTATTAGGAATTTAAGCTTATATTTGAAAGCAACTTCGGTATGTTTTAGTTTAGGGTTTCAAGGCATATTTTGAATTTTACAAGTGATTGATTGATTGAAGTCGCCCTACCACAATTTAAAATACTTTGGGTTTAGGGTTTTGATCTACGATTTACGTGCTTATTCACATAACGAATTCAAAGCATTACACACATCCATCACACAATTACAAACTTTACTTTCGCAAGTTTAGACTTTATTAAGATTGTGTTCAGGACTGCCATGTACGTTGGGTTTAGGGCTGCCATGTGCGATGTACGTCCTGGGTTCTTATTATGGGTCTCGGTATCTTGAAATTCTTAGCCGACGCCAACCCAATTTAACACGAGTCTGGAATTTTGTGTTTTCCTTTGTCTTCTTTGTCCTTTTTTGATTTCAATTTAAACCAATTTTGGGTTTCGTGAAAATTATTTCAAATAAAATCGTCCCAAACATCAGATTTAAACGAATAGGGTATTTTTTGTGATGTTGCACATTTTTGTGGACACTGGGAGGAATAAAAAAATATGGAAATATTAAACCACAAATTCTAAGTTTTCTATTGGATTGGGCTCTTGTCAATGTTTGGATTTTGATACATAGTTTGAATTGAATATCCAGATAACAAATTGGTACAACGTTCAAAAACGTAAACCCAGTGCAATTGAACGTTTTATTAAACCTAATAAAAAAATCCGCGGTGGTCCGCACGAAACTTACTTATACTTTATTTCTGAAAGAATTTTTCATACAAATGATTTTTTTTTAATTCCAGTATATAACCTTTATACGAATAATTTGTGATATAACGCGAACCGTTTTCGAGATATATATAACGTTGATTTGATTAAACCATCAGTTTGAGATATTGCGTTTTTTTCTACGCTAGTGTGACCTTCAATAGTTAGGCGTTGGAACACGCACCGCCACACGTATGTTTGGCCGCCCGATCGCAATATTATAAAATCCGCGGTGGTCCGCACGAAACTTACTTATACTTGGTTATACTACGTTTTTCGAAAAAACTTTTCAAGTGAAAGTTCTTTGAAATATCAATATCTATAATTTATGTAAGAATATTTTTTTCCGTAACGTGTACCGTTTTCGAGATATGGAAAAAGGTGATAAGAGTAAACCATCACTTCCGGTTGAGTGATTGCGTTCAAAATAGGACGTTTTCATCCTTGCTATATACAAATGCTAAATTTAAAGTTTCAGAGCTCTAGCTATAATCGTTTGGACGCTAGAGCGCGCACAGACACACAGACGTCATTCCCAAAATAGTCAGAAACGACTCAGGGGACCTCAAAACGCGTATATCCGTTGAAATCTGGAGGTCGAAATTTTTCATGATTCCTATACTTACTTATACATAAAGTATAAGTAAGTAAAAATCCGCGGTGGTCCGCACGAAACTTACTTATACTTAGTTATACTACGGTTTTCGAAAAAACTTTTCAAATGAAAGTTGTTTATAATTTCAATCTCCTTAACTTATATTAGAACATTTTTTTGATAGCTCGTACCGTTTTCGAGATAATGAAAATGGTGATAAGAGTAAACGATCACTTCCGGTTGAGCTATTGCGTTCAAAATAGGACGTTTTCCTACGTGCTACATACAAATGTTAAATTTAAAGTTTCATAGCTCTAGCTATAATCGTATGGACGCTAGAGCGCGCACAGACACACAGACACACACACACAAACACAGACGCCATTCCGAAAATAGTCAGAAACGATTCAGGGGACCTCAAAACGCGTATATCCGTTAAAATCTCGAGGTCGAAATTTTTCATGATTCCTATACTTACTTATACATAAAGTATAAGTAAGTAAAAATATATATAGCCCAAAAAGATATAAATTCGATAACTAACCAAGGTGATGGATGGATGGATGGTTGATGGTGTCCCTATTTTTGTACGGTCGCAACATATTTGTGTAAATTGCGAGGAGAGTAATTTATAAAGGGCGAATTTTACAACTATAGTTTTTGTAGCTGAATTAGATTTATTAAATAAAACAATTGTTTACCAGAATTAT
Organism: Geotrupes spiniger; assembly: GCA_959613385.1. Taxonomy (NCBI): domain Eukaryota; kingdom Metazoa; phylum Arthropoda; class Insecta; order Coleoptera; family Geotrupidae; genus Geotrupes; species Geotrupes spiniger. The sequence goes on along the minus strand of OY390736.1, from coordinate 5,517,267 downwards.
TGTTTTTTATTATTTTATTAATATATGTTAGTGTGGGTTGTATTCATTTTACAACCCAACCCAACCTAACCAAACTTTTTATTGGACACTCATTGAGGTAAGATAGATCGCTTTTGTAGTTGAATTAGTTTTATTACATAAAAACAATTATCCATCACAATTTATAAGCGTTTGTTATTTATTAGAAATATTTATTAACGTAAATTTATATATCCCTTTTTGGGACTTCGGTTTACTACCCAACCCAACCTAACCCTATCTAACTCAACGTAACCCAATTTGTTTTGTTTGTTTAAAATATTTATTGCAATTGAAGAGTTTCATTAAAGGATAAATATTTTTTTACCAGAATTTATGTTAACGTAAATTTATATTCATTTATTTGTTAACTTTTTTAAACCCAACAAAAATTCATCATTGTATCAAAATCATTGTACACAGTTTGCAATTGCTCAAAAATTGATTTGCATTTTCACATTAATTGTGTAAATTTGCAATGGGTGTGTAGGTTTTTCTGGAAGAATAAGAAAATTGAATTGTCAGTGTAAAATATTTATGGATTTATTTAAGATTTTGCAACAATATTTATCGATTATTTGCCAATATAATAACATAAATGTAAAATAATTAAATTTATATTTAGATTAGTAAAAGAACTATATTGTTTAAAACTATACAAATGCTGTAAGGAAATCTGAATCATGAACATTGAGAGTTTCAAGAAAATACAGGTTTTGACCTTTCCTGCATCGTTTCCGGCTATGTTCAGCATGACGCCTGCGAGTGTGTGTGCCTGTGCGCAATCTAGTGCCAAAACAATTGGAAGCAAAATTATGAAATTTTAATCTTAAAATTTGTGTATAGCGAGCTATAAAATTTCCCATTTTAACATATAAATAGTATCTCAACTTGAAGTGATCATTTGCTCCTGTAACTTTTTCATATCTCAAAAACGATACGAGTTATCCAAAACATTGTTCTTCCAAAGGTTAAAGTCATCGCTTTTGAAAATTCTTTCTTGTCTTGTTTATAAATATTTCCGGGTCTGATTGGGCACGGTAACAGTTGCCGGCTCTCAGCTGTAACTATATCTAAGCATAAGAAAGTTCAGTGGGATTTTTGTAACAATTCATGAAAAGTTGCATTATTTCTATTATTCATTAGTATTAGTAATAACAATAAAATCACGTAACCACTTCTCTACATCCTTATTATAAATCGTCCCTTTCTTCACAACTCGTGGAATGTATATGTGTACAATTTCAGTTAACTGAACGTATATACTTTCATATCTACCCACGTGCAGATTTGAAATGCAACAATCACATATCACTTGGTCATGTTGTTATCAATACAACAACATTCATCTAGTAGAGGTACTTGACAAACTGCTCTCAAAAAATTGGTGGCTGTATTGTGGTAAATTTAATAAAAAAATACAAAAATGAGCGGTTCTAGTGATGACGGACTGTACTCCTCCAGATATTCGTTTGGTAGCAAATAAGACTTACCAGACATTATTGCCTCAATATGCAAAATATGAACTAGAAATTTAAGGACTGGACACAAGAAACCCAGATAAAAATCATCTTCGAGGACGTTTCAACTGCATTCATGAAGAACCTTTCGAAAAAATATGAAGCCGACTACATCGTGGACAACGTATTCACAGCTGAGGACCATGCTTAATATTAAAAATAATGTTAATATTTCGACATATAGTAAACTGCGGTCTTGCTTGAGGCTGGAGTCAGCCGGCTACAAAATAGAAAAATAAAAAATGCAGGGCGATTTGCAGAGGTAAATCTTTTTGTTTATTATACCTATCTAAAACTATTTCTAATACTTCTGGTAATGATTTTTGGATTTTTTTATTTTCATTTTTGTCCATTGGTAGGTCGTAGAAAAATACACTGTACAACTAGACTGGATCATCCATATCGCCCTCGGAATTGAGCACTCCGCTTACGGCGCGTGCGTCGTGCTGAAACTTTATCCTCGTGCGATATCATATCCACTCTCATTGTACAATAGTTATTTTCATAACAAGTGTCGAAAGTAAGTTATATCGTGCGAGTGAGAATGTTGTCACGAGCAAACGATATAACACTTTCGAGCGAGTTATGAACACTATTTTTTACACGACCTCAAATGTATTGTTTAAAAAACCTGAGAAAGTGATGTTAGAATGCTCAAGTTCGTTAGTCGGTAAAACAGAAACTTCATTTTAATATATTAAGGTCATCAAGGAGGAATGGAGAGGGGTAGGGGAAAGGAAAGGGAGGAAGTCGAAGGACAAGGTAGTAAATAGCGAAGGGAAAATCATAATGGACTGGTTGGAGGAAAGGAATTGGGAAATACTCAATGGGGAAGAGATGGGGGACGAGGAGGGGGAATTCACATACGTGGGACCAAATGGAAGATCAGTTATAGATCTGGTGGTTACAAGTGAGGAGGTGAGGGGCAAGGTGAGCGGTTTTAGGGTGGGAAGCAGAGCGGAATCGGACCACTTACCGATAGAGGTGAACTTATGGGGAGGAGGCTGGAATAAGGAAATGGTAGGGGTGAACGAGAGGAGGTTGGTGAATTTATGGAACGAGAGAACGAGAAAGGAGTACCAGAATAAATTAAGGAGGATGGAGTGGGGAAGAGGAAAGAGTATAGAGGAACTTACAGGAGTGATGAACAAGGCAATAGTAAGAAGGATGATTGGGAAAGGAGAAGGAAAAAGTTCATGGTTTGACGAAGAATGCAGGAGAGGGAAGCGGAGGCTAAGAGAAATATTAACGGAGACAAGGCAAGGAAAAACAGATTGGGGGGAATATATAGAAGAAAGGGGGAGACAGAAGGATATGTGGGAGAGGAAAAAGAAGGAACAGAGGTTAAGAGATGAAGAGGAAGTGCAAGGCCTAAAAGGGGAGCAGGAAATATGGGAGTACCTCAGGAAAAAGAAGAAGGGGAAGGAGAGGGCGGGAGGAAATATCGGGGAGAGGGAATGGAGGGATCATTTCATGAACATGTTGGGAGGAGAAGATGGGGAGGAGGTTAGAGGAGGGGATCGAGGGGACAGAGGGATAGGAGAGGGCATGGAGGAGTTCAAGTGGGGGGAAATAATGAAAATAAAGGATAGGCTAAGAAGGGGAAAGGCGGCGGGGGAAGACGGAGTGGACACGGAGGGCTGGATAAATGCGCCAGAAGAGGCATGGAAATGCGCATGGAGGGAGATAAATGATATATGGATGGGGAGGAGAGGAATTCCAGGAGGTTGGAGGACGGCAATAATAGTGCCGATATGGAAAAAGGGAGATAAAGGGAAGGCGGAAAACTATAGGGGTATATCGCTACTAAATGTGGGGTATAAGATATACACAGGACTGATTGGGGCACGTCTAGAAACAGAATTGGAGGAAAAGGGGATACTGCAAGAGGGCCAGGCGGGTTTTAGGGGAGGTAGAGGGACGAGGGACAACCTGTATGTGATAAACTTCATAGTAGAGAGGGAATTGTCAAGGAAAGGGGGGAGGGTGTATATCATGTTCGTCGACCTTAAAGCAGCTTTTGATAGGGTAGATAGAAGAATGTTAGGGAAGATCATGGAAAAGGCGGGGATATCGGAAGGGCTGGTAAAGAGAGTAGGGCAAATATACGAGGAAACATGGTGTAGTGTAAGAGCGGGGGAGGAGTTAACAGAGAGATTCAGGACAACGAGGGGCCTGAGGCAGGGGTGCCCTCTGAGCCCGCCACTGTTCAACTTGTATATAGCCCAGCTAGAGGAGGTTATGAGGAAAGGGCAGGATGGAGGAGTGAAGCTAGGGAGGAGCAAGATATGGACGTTGGCATTTGCGGACGACGTGGCCATCCTCGCTGAAACGGAGAAGGGATTGAAGGAGATGGTGAGGAGGCTGGAAGGATTTCTGGACAGGAGGGGGCTCGAGCTGAGCACAAATAAATCCAAGGTAGTGGTGTTCAGGAAAGGAGGAGGGAGGAGAAAGGAGATACAGTTGAAATGGAAAGGGGAGGTGATAGAACAGGTGAGGGAGTGGGTATATCTTGGATATGTGTTGAGAGAAAATAACAGTAGGGAAGGGCAAATTAGACATATTTGCAAAAAGGCGAGGAAGGCGGAAGCGAGTTTAAGAAACGTCCTATGGGGTAAGAGAAATGGGGGATTTGAGGAGACGAAGAAGATATGGGATGTATGTGTGAAAAGCATATTGATGTATGGGGTAGAAGTATGGGGAGGCAAGGAGCACAAGAGCATGGAGAGGGCACACTTAGGGCAGATTAAAAGGTCACTACGTCTGGAAAGATCGACGCCCGACTATATAATAAGACAGGAGACGGGGTGCGAGAGATTAGCAGTAGAGATGGGGAGGAGAATGCTGAGGTATGAGTTAGAATTGAGAGAGGGGAGTGAGGAGAGACTGGGGAGAAAGGTATTGGAGGAATTAGACAAGAGGGAGAGGACGGGAGGAAAGTTATCAGGGTGGGAAGTAGCGAGGATAAGGCTTTATGAGAAGGCGGGGCTGTCGACAGTAGAGGTGGAAAGGAGGAGAAGAGAGGGGAGACGGGTGGAAAAGGAGGTGGTAGAGAGGTGGAAGCAGGCGGAAGCGCAGGAAAGAGAAGGGAAGATACGAGATGCAAGGTACAATGGGAGGTACAGAGCAATACAGACATTTGGGAGGAGGCCAAGGTATTTGGGTGGATGTAAAACGGCGGACGAAGAGAAGCTAATAGCAAGGTATAGATGCGGGAACGAAGAGAAGGCAAATAAATATTGGATGGGAGAAGAATACAGAAGATGTGAAGCATGCGGGAAGGGAAGAGATGAATGGAAGCATTGGTGGGAGGAGTGTGAAGAAATGGGGTGGAGCAAGGAGGAGGAGCGGGAGGGCAGAGATTGGAGGAAGGCATTGGGAGAGAATGGGGAAGGGATACAGATATTAGGGGAATTAAAAAGGAGGAGGGCTGAGGGTAGGAAAAGGAGGGTAATTGAGAGAGAAAATTGATATGTTACAGGAAAGGTGAGCAGTCGAGGGCTGGAGAGGGAGGTAGCGGACGAAACGAAGAGAAGGTGGAAGAGATGGAGTGAAGTGGAGAGAACGAGGTGGACGAATAAAAGAAATAAAAAGGCACAATGTAACATGAATTAACTAGAAATGCCAAATAAAGGTTGTTTTTTTTTTTTTTTTTTTTTTATTAAGGTCATCACACAGCAGCTGACTAATATTCGACGGAACTTCAACCAACAAGCCCTAATGGCAGATAGTTACGAAACTGTGGTAAAGGCCCGGTGTACCACAGTGAATATTTAGTAGAGTCAATCTTTTTTCTGTGTCATTTGTACAAAATGTGCCAGATGGTGTGCGTTGAGCTTTAGTTGTCAAAAATATCACACTAGTGTGATATAATATCACACGCCATGTGGTATTGACAGTTTTCTGAAGTAGGTTACTACGATGATATTCATTAGTTTCGGTAGAGGTCGTGTCTTGACATTGAACATTGACATAGACATGAATTTTAACTAACTAATATTTGTCAGTCATTAGTGGTATGCGAATAATCAATAATTATGCCACAAGCTTCATATTTTTCAAGTCAATTACGAAATGGCAAAATGTTGATATCATTTTAATTGCAAGTAAAACGCGAATTCTGTAATATACACTTTATATCTACATTGAAGAATTCTTGTATAAAACACGTAGCAATATTCTGTTTTTTGTCACTCGACGTATTGTACATCTCGGCTAACGCTTCGATCATAATAATAATATAATATTTATTTTGATATGCAAATAATTGTATATTACGTTGTTGGTTACGTCAATGCATTTTGTGCATGCGGTCACGTGTAAATATGTATCACATGTCAGATAGAAAAAGTTATTTTAAAATTAAAAAAAAAACATTGTTGGTAAGATTCTTACACAATTTTTGAATTTCCGAAAGTTCTGTTCGCGTTTGATGTTTTTGGTAGGTGATTGAAACATGTGGTCCCCATATAACTCACTGAGTGTTGAGGAGAAACAGACAGTCTACAGAAATTGGTTCGGATTACGTTTCTTTTTCTCGTTTTATCACTATGACTGATTCGTTTTGCACTATCTTCGAAGTTGCATTGGACTAGTTTGTATAGCGAGTCATTATACCATATTTTTAATAGTCCCGTACACATACTACTTGGAGGGAACTCTTGAAGTATTCTGATGCACTTTTTCTGCATTTTAAGTATGCTACACACATCGGTAAATGGCAATTATTGACCAAATCTGGTTGAATTGGTTGTTAAATTCATTTGTGGTTTTATTTTTAGGTACTGCAATATCTACATTTATTATTTCAATTTCTTGGTTTATATTGTTATTCTTGCACTCGTTCATAATGCTCCAGCATGTTTTGTTGATATTTGTGGAATTCGTAGTTTTATCATTGATTGGTATGTATATATTTCTATAAAATTGTCTGTTCAGTATTTTATTTATTGCTGCATAGTAATGTTGACAGTCTCTTTATTTCTCGGGTAATCCAAGTTTTGTTGTTTATGTATTTCTCTTGGTATCATCTGAGACAAACCTTGATTGAAATTTGCAAGGATCATTCGAACTTTGTCAATGTCAATGACAATGATCTTTGTTAATGTTCCAGTTGAACTCTTGTTGAACTTCTCTATGCATCAGAATGGAGAAGTGCAATAATGTTCTCGACCACTAGATGGACATTTTGGAGCTGCGTGTTTTTAGCTGGTTAGCCGTAATATTTTGGTTACGAAGACATTGGATTCGAAGAAATCTATCACGTACGGCATTCATTTTCCTTTTGTAAGAATAGTTTTTTCGATAACGTGTACCGTTGTGGAGGTATGGAAAAGTGAGATAACAGTAAACTATCACTTCGGGTTGATCATATGTTGCTTTCAAAAGACGTGTTCTTCCTTGCTACATACAAGTCTTAAGTTTCATAGCTCTAGCTTTAATACTTTGGGGGTAGAGCGCGCACAAGCTGACAGACACACAGGCATACAGACACACAGACACACACAAACACACAGAGAAATACGCCATTCCAAAAATAGTCAGAATCGATCCAGGGGGGCTCAAAACGGGTCCGTTAAAATCTCAAGCGCGAAAATTTTCACGATTACTATACTTTCTTATACAGTGTGATCGAATAAAAAAATTAGTCAAAGTTGACCATGAGCAAAGAAAACGCCATTCTTTTCAAAAAATTATTTGCGAGTGTCAATCTGACACGAGAAAATGTTGTCAATGCAAATCAAAGCTTTTCTTTTAGAATCATATTTTAGAAATGGAGTCAAGTTGGAAAACGGTGAAGGGCAAAATTCGCATGTTGCCTGTTATCAAGACTTTCGAAGTGTTCAAAGAAAACAGGCAGTGGAAGACCAAGAAAAGGAACAGCTGAGATGGTGAATAATGCGAGGGAAATCATGGAAGCAACTCCATTTATCGAACAGTTGGACGATCAGGAACTACAAAATTGATCCAGCAGGGCAACGCTACTGCTCATACAGCAAATCAATCAATTTTTTGGGGGGAGATTAATTAGCAGAGATTTATGACCACCTAGGTCTCCAGATTTGACAAACCAAGATATTTTCTTGTTTTCATATTTGAAAAATAATGTCTACAGGAACCGACCTCAAAATTTGCAACAATTGGAATTGGCCATAACAAGACAGTTGGAAGAAATCACACCTGAAATGCTTATCTGCGTTACTGAAAATATGAAGCGACGTGTGCAGTCTGTGCATGTCTGGAAAATAATGGACAACACTTTCAACACCTTCTTTAAATAAAATACTGTTTGTTTTGTCACTTTCTTTATTCCAAATTATTAATTATTTTCAAGTTTATGAACTAGGAAAAGACATGCGGCTTCTTTTCCATGACCTACTTTGACTATTTTTTTTATTCTCGCTATACATACAATATAAGAGTAAAAATAAAAAATAATCCTATTCATCAATACAAACAAGATACAATATGCTCGCTCTCAACCTACACTTAAACCTCGATGGAGGCATATATTTTATTGCTGCATGAATCCGATTAGCACGAATAGGCAACATAAGAGAAGGATCCCTGAAATAAAACCGTCACATATTGTGGTAGCGTGAAAATAGAGTACAAAATAGGTTGAGATGGACCTTGACGCTAAATTAGGACGGCGTAAACATATTTAAAGACAAATAAAGTTTAGCATGAAGTACAGAAATACAGAATTTCACGGCTGTCTATCATTATACAGTAAAATTTCAGAATACAGTAAATACCAAATGATTGCACGTAATCCCATAGCAAGACAGGCTGATAGAGATCATTCATTTACATTAGTACACAATGAGCAGAAACGAATTTTGGTTTGTTTCGTAGCGTCGTTTCTTGTGATAAAATTCACATTAAATCCTTCGTTTCCGTTTTTTCTTTTCAGAACAATAGTATATTATTCAATGAGGTAATATGGGCAATAACTTACGGGATGATTGCAGCGTGAGCCGCAGGCGAGCGCTGTAATCATCCAAGTGAGTTATTGCGATTACCTCGAGTTGAATACTATACTTTATCCACGACTATTCTTCTGGCAAAAAGTTTACCTTTTTAGCCGAAAAATTTTTAGACTTCCGTTTGAGGAACTCTCGTAATTTCGTCTCGTAAAAGTTTCAATATTTACTCTCTTATTTATACTGAGTGTACATCTAAGCATAGAGTAGAAAATGATGAACATTTGTATTTCATTTGCAATTCTTTAAAATATGTCAGAAGCACAGTTTCTGACAATGATTTTACGTTCTTTCTTCCACTCCAATCCAAATATTTTGGTAGGCCACATTATATTTCTTGTGCGATTTATCAGGCAGAAGATTGCGAGTTGCTATTTCGGCGATTTTTCTTATTTCATGTGGTGTACAAATTTTTGAATCACTGTCTGAACTCATTTTGCAATTTACCTAGTCCAATTTGACATTTAATTGTTTGATATGATATTTAATATCGGCCAATTAGATAACATTACTTAAGTAGTTACTATGGTTATTTATATGGTTGTTATAACTCACGCTTATAACTCCCGCTGGGTAGTTATAGATACCATTATTTGCAGAAAAGTAATTAGGTAACGTATTGCTATGTAATGCCGCATGCTATTTTTAATTACAATAGGGCGTAACATTTGTAAAACTTAATTTTTTTATATTTTACCGTGCTACATAGACATATTTATTTATTGTAGAGAACAGATATCGGGTGGACACGTTGAAATAAAAAGTTTTCTAAATTCTTTACCTAACATTTATTTTCTGAAATTAACAAAAAATTGCGTATTTTAATTAATACAATTCGGTACTTCGGTCTTGACTCGGTCCCCTGGCGTGGCCTTCGTCGCTGCCAAACGGTTTCGCCCGTGGTGTCGTCGAAAATATATACGGGCTTTGAAATTATCCCTTTTTAAAAACTATTTTATTTACATAAAATAATTGTTGAACAATACAAGAAATTATAATGTACTAACTACAACGTACAAAATAAGACTTAACGCTACGAGCAGACGCAGGTGCATTTAATACGTCTGATAGTGTCAGATAGTGGTCTGGAAGATAGGGTTTGCAGACTCAGCGATTGCTTTGTTCTTCTGTAGAAATGCGTAATCCCTCCATCCTTAGAAAGGAACGTCATCGGGAAGATGAAGAGACGGTTCAATGACTCGGGGTCCATCTTTTTTATTTGGAATTTCTTTCTTCGTTTCTTGTCGTCGTTTCCATTTATATATTTTGTAGATTATGTATATGGATATACAACATATACACAAAATTTGAGAAGTTAGGATGGATGTCCATGTTGAATTCTTATTTTCGGTATTTATGGGAATCAGCGGTGGTCGACGGACCTCTTTTAGGTGCAGCGATTCCAAGGAGATGCTTAAATTGTTTCTTTGTAGTATTTTGGGTAAAATAGTCGCATCGTAGATAATCGGGATTCCAATTGATACTTGATTTATCCGTAATTCTTGGTTTTTGTAGATGGCTGTGCAGTGTTCTACTTCCATAAGATAAATTCCTTGCATTTTGTATTCTTCTTGGGCTGATGAACAATTTGTGGTGAATGTGTCTTCTTTTGGGAAGAATATTAGGTATTGATTTGTAGCTTCAATGAAGGAAATTTCGTTTTCTGTTTCGTGGATTCTAGTATATGTACAATTTTTACTGGGTTTGTTCAAGACAATGTTTGCTTCACATGATGTTGTGATTGGGGAGATCAATTGATCGGAGCAATGATACGTGTCCTGTTTAATGCATTTGTTTTTCATTGGGAATATGTCACGCTCTGATTGCAACAAATAGTATGTTTTGGGGATTATTGTATAAAATGGGTTTAATATTTCCGAATCAGATTCGTACATCGTAGGTAGTGGTTGTAATTGAAAAAGGGTGTATTCTATTTCTGAATATATTGGGATGTGCAGGAAATACATTATTTCTTTTTCTTTCGAAACGCAATCTATTTTGATTATTTGTTCATACTTTAACATATTATCATACTTAACATCAAATGGCAATTTATTTTTATAGTAACTTTCTAGTTTAGACAGTTCGGTAAATAAATCGTATGAATTAATGATGCTCGGATGCATAACATGCTTTTGACAAAATGTTAGCGAGTTTTCCAGGTCGTTTAAGACGTATAAGATTTGTTGCAATAACATTATCAATTGATTAAATAATTCTTTGAATATTAACAAATTTGTAAAGTTTATTTCTCTATTCATTATTTCGCTCATTTGTAAGATACGACTTTTTAATAAATTTTCGTTATTTTGGATTTTTGTTATTGTGTCGTTAAATTCCTCTAGTAGTTGAGAATTTACCGAATATTGGTTCTTTATTTGATCTTGCAATAATACTTGGTTCGATTCTAATTTCGAGAGGGCTTTAGTTATTCTTTCTTCATCATTATTATCTGGGTTTCCGGTTATGAATTTAACAAATGTCCCTAGTCCGTTAATTAATCCTCTTTTCTTTCGGATATGCGATTCATTCTGATGCAGAAGTATATGTTCTAATTTTTCGTGAACCTGTATTTGCAAACTTTGTAAAACATTATCATAATTGCTTACTTCTTTTAATATTATGGTGTTATTTTTTATCGTTGTGTATAAGTTATTATAGTGAGTATTAATTTTGTTAACCTCTTCAATTATTGGTGTTATCTGGTAATAATGAATTAGGGTATGGTGCGATTTTTCTAATTTTGCGGGTCCTAGTCGAATGGGTAACAATCCGGAATTATGCGTAATATTTCGTATTTTAATCCCTGGAATGGCTAGGGCCAGGCATCTGTAAAGAAGATGATTTCTTTTTAGATTTCTGTTTTCTGATATTATCTACATGAATTTTCTTTTGTTTTTTTGTTATCACATGTTTTTTATCAAGGCGTCGTTCTTCGATTTGTTCTTTTTGATATTTATTTTTACCTTTGCCGTACTGTCTATTTTTCACATATATTTGTGTCGGTAGTTGCGTGATTTCGTCTTTCATGTTTTGATTATAATTTGATATTCGTTGTTCTTTATTTTGTGATGATCTTTCATTGATCATTTGATACAGTTTGTTCATCTTTTCCCTATGTGAGTTCATATATTCGCTTGCTAATGTTTGGTCCAATTTTGGCAATATTATATTGTTTTCTGATATATGTCCGTTTAATATTTCGAAAGGAGTTAATTTCGTTAAGGAGTGTATTGTATTATTATATGCTAATAATGCGTGTTGTACTTTTACGCGAATATTTGTATGTGCGTATTCTTGTTGACTGTTTAGCAATCTTAAATGTTCTTTGAGTGTATTGTGAAATCTTTCTACCATGCCGTTAGATTGTGGGTGTTCTATGCTGATGTAGTGAATATTTATTTTATACAATTTTAGGAAATCTTGAATTATGGAATTTTTAAATTCAGTTCCGTTATCGCAGATTATTTTAGTTGGAATTGAATGGTGATTGAAGAATTTGATTAACTTTTGGGTCACTAATAAACCTGTATTTAGTTTTAAATAGTAGCAATTCGCGTATTTCGAAAATGAATCTATTATACTAAGGAATTTTTGTCCTTCAATGGATACAGTGTCCAAATGAATAGTTTCGAAGGGTCTCAGTGGTGTAGGCGTTAGATTTAGAGGTATTTTTAGGGGATTCCTCTCGTATTTTGCAACATTACAAATTTCGCAATCATTTATAAAATTTGTGATTGTCTGTCGCATTTTAGGCCAATAGTATCTTCTTTGTAATTTCAACTCGGTTTCGTTTATTCCTCGATGGTTTGTTTTACTAACATGATAGTTTTTTACCAGGTCGAGTTGTTCATTTTCTTCTAGAACGTCTTCAAGTAGTGAATTGCTTGTTCTGAATCTTATCTCAGAGTTTTTAAAATATTTTTGCATTATCTGGCTGAATTGTTCATAAATCGGTTGTTCGAAATATATTACATACAATACATTTGGAACGATATATTCTTTTATAAAGTTCTTTATATCTTCTTCCATTCTATCTTTATTTAATTGAACCTTAATTCTTTGTTTAGTATTAAATAACGTGGTAACTTTTGTTTTTGCAGGAATGTGGTTAACTATGGATACTATAATTTGGTTTTTTGCTTTATTTAAGTTATCTTCGGTAATTGGAATTGTGAAGATAGGATTTTCGATATTCGAGTGTTGAGTGTTCAGGGTATTATCTTCCTGTGGGTCGACTTGTGCGTCTATTGATTGTGAATTTATCTCTTCATTGAATCTTTCCATATATTTGATAAAGGGGGTTTGGTCTTTCGGTTTTCTATTAATGTGGCATATTTTTATTTCAATATTTGCGTCATAAAATACATATTGAATCATTCGTTTAATCTTTATCCAATTCTTTTTGTCAAGACCTGAACATATTCGGGGGATAGCTAATTGTTTAATTTTGTGCGTTTTTAATATTTGCTTAAGGTTTACAAGGGTTTTAAAAATGTTTTTGTACGAGGGTTTATCATAATAGTTCTCCTTTGTGATCATGTAGTAGATGTGGCGTTCATTTGAAGTTATGAACGGAATTTCCGTGACATTTTTATTTTGTTGTTTTAATTTCTCAATTGATCCATATTTTTTCTTAAATTCTAGGGCTATGCCTGCGTTCATATCGATGTCTTTTGATATGCAATGTGCTAGAGCATAATTATTTGGCATCTTAAATACATCTTGGTTTATTTCTTGGATATTAGGCGTATCAAAATTTTGTTTTCTTAATTTGTATTGATCATAAGTAATATCCGTCTGATTATTTATACAATTCAATTCAATTCTAGAGAGGTAGTCGGCATTTGTATTTTGTTTGCCTTTCTTATATATTATTTCGTAATCAAACTCTTCTAGACGTAGACGCCAGCGAATTAACTTTGAATTCGGCTCTTTAATTGACATGAGCCAAGTGAGTGGTCTGTGATCGGTAATAATTTTAAACTTTCTGCCGAAAAGATATGGTCTAAAATATTTGCATGCCCATACGATGGCTAATAATTCCTTTTCGATAGTCGAATAGTTTTTCTCATGTTCGTTTAACGTTCTGCTAGCATAAGCTATTGGTCGATCGTTATTTATCTGTCCTTGCGACAATACTGCACCGATTGCTACGTCGCTAGCATCTGTGGTTAAATTAAATATTTTTGAAAAATCAGGGTACTGAAGTATAGGGTCATTTGTAAGAATTTCTTTACATAGTTCGAAACTTTTTACGTATTCGGGTTTTTTAACATCAATTACTTGTCCTTTCTTTAGATAGTTAGTCATTGGTTTCGTTAATTTTGCGAAGTTCTGAATAAATTTACGGTAATATCCGACTAAACCGAGGAAACCTTTAATTTGTTTCGTCGTTGTGGGTAATTTGGAGTTTTTTATAATGGCAATTTTGTCTGGATTCGGTCTTACTCCTTCGGGTGTAATTATATGTCCAAGGTATTTGACTTCTTTTTGTAAAAATTCCGTTTTGTCTAGTTGTATTTTTAAATTTGCGTTCCTGAGTCTTTCGAAAACTATTTTTAAGCTTTCCAGATGTTCCTGTAGGCTAGTGGAGAAAACAATAATATCATCTAGGTACACAAGACATATTTCGTTCTGAATACCGTGTAGAACGTTGTCCATCATTTTTTGGAAGGTAGCGGGCGCGTTTTTTAAACCGAATGGCATTCGAATAAATTCGTAATGACCGTTTTCAATGTTGAAGGCTGTTTTTTCGATGTCTTTTTCATCTACTTCAATTTGGTGGAAACCGGATGCGAGGTCAATAGTCGTAAAATATTGACATCTGCCTAGTTTGTCTAACAAATCGGAAATGTTTGGAATAGGATATTTATCTGGTATGGTTTTTTCGTTTAATTTCCTGTAATCTATCACAATTCTCCATTTGCGTTTACCGGATGCGTCCATTTTTTTTGGTACAATCCAAATAGGTGCTGACCATGGTGATTGACTAGGTCTAATTATTCCTTGTTTTAATAAATTTGATATCTGTTCTTTTACCTCTTCTTTATGAATTTGCGGGTAGCGATAGCTTTTCACGTAGATGGGAAATTCGTCGCTTGTTCGAATGGTGTGTTTTATGGCGTTCGTAAAGGTCAATGTTTTCGTATCATCGTGGAAAATATCGGGGTATTGATTTAATAGTTTTATTATCTGTTTATTTTCTTCAGAGTTTAAATGATCTAGACGAATTCTTTCGGGGTTCATTATTTTTTTTTGGGTCATATTGTATATTATTTAGTTCGTCTTCGCTGTATTTTTTGAATTTATAACACGTATTGGCTAACGTAATCGTATCGTTTTTATAATCGATTTGTCCATTAAGGAATTTGAGATGATCGTTGCCTATTAATGTGTCAAAGTAATTATGAAAATGGAATATGCTAAATTTTAGTTTAAGATTTGGGATTTTTAATTCCGGGCAAGGGACTTTCACTGCGTTTTCACCGTTGGTGTGACCGTGACAGGTTTTCACAGAGAATGGGTCTGGAAAAATGTTTTCGGGGTATTTTGTATGTGCTATTCGGGGATGCATGAATGATTTGGTACTGCCGGTGTCGATTAGGCATTTTAAACCGTGAAAATTTATATGGGGTAATCTATTGATTTGTATCTGATCTAAATTCAGGTGTTCTATCATTCTATTATGTCGGGTATCGAGGCTATTTCTTGAAAATTTTCGTAATCGAGATTTTCTTGCTCGAACGGGTCAGTGATTTGATTTTCCATATTTTCTGTTTCTTCGAATAATTCCTCTGTTTCTGGTTCAATCGCATGTAATTCTGCGGGTGTTCGTTGAACTGGTCTTTGGAAATTCTGAAATGGCTTTCGCGTGATGGTTCGCGCTTGTTGGTGCATCACGCCAGACATTGGGGTAGGCTTGAAATTCTGTGGTCTTTGTTGATATTGGTTTTGATTTTGATTCTGCCACTGAAATTGGGGTCTTTGCGGGAATTTTTGAAAGAATGACGGCGTCTGTTTTATCTGTGTAGGATAAGGTCTTTGATGTACAGGGCTATTAATTGGTTGCGTTTGTTGTTTCATGACATAATTTGAATTATGTAAGGGTGAATTGTTTTTATACGATACATTTGGATTTTGCGTAATACCGTATTGTATCTCGTTCGTAAGAATGTTTAAAGCTGATTGGAGGGTGTCGGGATTTTTCGATCTTAATTGGGAACCGATGGGTTCTTTTAATCCAAACAAAAGAGCTTTTAAAGCCGCTTTACGAAACACTTCTTTGATGATAGGTGCTTCTTGTGGGTTATAATGTAGATTTACGTAGCTAAGTTGTAAGTTTAATAAATGAATTATTTTTTTATAATACTCAAATACAGAGTCGTTCGTTTGTTTTAACGAGCATATTTCTAGATTTAAAGTGAAACAATCTCGCTTGTCTTGGTAAGCTTCTAATAAAGCTAGTTTAATGTCCTGCCAGTTATCAATTTGGCGATTCGCAACTGCTATTGCCGCGTCACCTTTGATTTTTGCAATAATGCCATTTACTAAGTATATATTTTGAAAATTGTCAGGATCGTGCCTGTCAAAAAATCGAGTTATCAAAGATTCACACGTTGTTATGAATCGAGGTAATAGTTCGGGTTCTCCCTTATATTCCGCTGTCATGTCAAGATAGTCGCGTTTTAAAACTGGTACAACCGGAGCTTGTGCTGTTGCCATTTTTATTAAGTGTAATAACTTTGTTTTAAGTTTTCACAAAATAACTTGCGAATATCGCTTATGAATTTATTATGTGTTTCGTACACATCAAAATGTAAATTATTATTTTATTTTAGATTTATGCAAATCTCTTTGCGTATTGAAGCTTATTATGATACTGTTGCAATTCTATTTGCGTACATAAACCGTTTTAGGAAAAACAAAAACACTTACAGTAGTATCAGGAGCATTGGAATGCCGGACATTTCGTCTTTTCTTGATTTCTTTTCCACTGGGGTGTTCGGTTCCTAGGTTTGGAAAGGGTGGATCCTTCGGTGAGTCTTCCAACGATTCGTTTACCAGGTTTTCGTTTCTTACAGGTTCTTTGTAGGTTTTATCACTTAATTTGTTAAAACAAAACGAAATTTAAATTTCTGTGATTATCCGCACGACTGCGCCAAATATATACGGGCTTTGAAATTATCCCTTTTTAAAAACTATTTTATTTACATAAAATAATTGTTGAACAATACAAGAAATTATAATGTACTAACTACAACGTACAAAATAAGACTTAACGCTACGAGCAGACGCAGGTGCATTTAATACGTCTGATAGTGTCAGATAGTGGTCTGGAAGATAGGGTTTGCAGACTCAGCGATTGCTTTGTTCTTCTGTAGAAATGCGTATGTAATCTCGATGACGAGCGTCCGATCGTCGAGCCTATTAAGAAAATAAAAGCGCGGTCTTTTCCTTGATGCGCTCGTGGTTATTAAATGTTAACTAATACTTTTCTGTCCATTTGATGCGTACACAAGCATTAAATGGAATTTTTCTTAAAATGTTACTTGCTTAATTTCCTATTTGTTGATGCGTACATAAGCACCAATCTTAATTTTCTATTCATTTAAAGCGTACATAAGCATTAAATGAAATGTTTCTTAAATGTTATTTCTCTTAATTTCCTATCGACGCTTACATAAGCATCGGTCTTAAATTTCTATCCATTTAAAGCGTACATAAGCATTAAATGAAATGTTTCTTAATTGTTATTTTTCTTAATTGCCTATCGACGCTTACATAAGCATCGGTCTTAAATTTCTATCCATTTAAAGCGTATATAAGCATTAAATGAAATGTTTCTTAAATGGTATTTGCTTTATTTCCTATTGACGCTTACACGAGCATCAATCTTAATCTACATTAATCAAACCTTTATAATAATAATACTATTAACACGTACACAAGTGTTAAAACATTTAATAAAGTTAGATTTTTATACGCTACATATACACCTTTAATAAATATAAGTGTTAATTATTTTTCCCTGAACATAAACCTGGTTACAAATTAATTACAAATTAAGTTTCTGCATACCTTTATTGGCATCCTAATTTTTACAACCTTTGTATAAACCATAATGTATCCCAAGTAATGAACTAAATTTCAATAATATATTCAAATAATAAATGAATCCTATGTTTCCCCTTGGTCCAATCCCTCCACGTTCTTCCGTGTTCCTTCCTTTTCTCTCCTGCCTTCTCGACGCTCCTTTATTTTTTTCAGAAGTTCCACTCCTTCTCCATTCTCGTCTACACACTTTTTCCATTCCCTTCCTTTATTTTTCTCTTCCTCACTCCATTCTACCCCCGCACAGTCCTCCATCCAATGCCTCCATACATCCAACCCCTTCTCGCAGAATACGCACCTTCTATATGTCTCATCCATCCAGTATTTGTTTCCTTTTTCCTCACTCCCGCACCTAAACCGTGCAATAATTTTTTCTTCTTTGCGTGTTCTCTCCCCTCTCAAATATTTCGGCCTGCCTCTATATATGCATATCTCCTTGTATTTTTCATTATATTGCGCTCTCCTCATTTTCCCTTCTCTTTCCTGCGCGTCCACCTGCTTCCATCTTTCCACCATTTCTCCCTCCACTCCTTCTCCCTCCTCTATCCTCCTTTGTACTTCCCACGTCGATAGCCCTGCCTTCTCATATAACCTCATTCTGTTTTCTTCCCATCTTGATAGTCCTGTTCTCTTTTCTCCTCTCTTCTGTAACTCTCTTAATATCATTTCCCCTATCCTCTGCTCTCCCCATCCCCACATCCTTTCTTCATATCGCACTACTCTCCTTCCCGCCTCTACCGCAATCTTTTCCAATCCCGTTTCCTGCAGCACTATATATTCTGGCGTGGATCGTTCCAGCTGTAGTGCCCTCTTTAACGCCCCCTGCATCATTCTCTCCATCTTGCTCTCCTCTTTCACTCCCCATACTTCCACCCCATACATCAATATACTCCTCACACACACACCTCCCACACTGTCATCCTTTCTCCAAACTTCCATTCTCCCTTACTCCACAACATCTTTACTAACCCTTCTTCCGCTTTCCTCGCCTTGTCGCATACATACTTAATGTGCTCCCTGTAGCTATTCCCATTCTCCATCACGCATCCCAGATACATCCACACATTCACCTCTCTTATTTCTCCGCCCTTCCAATTTAGTCTTACTTCCCTCCTCCTCCCCCCTCCCTTCCCCGATACCATGATTTTTGTCTTTTCTGTGTTCACTTGCAATTCTCTTTTCTCCAGATACCTTCCCATCCTTTCTGCCGTTCCCTTTAGCCCCACCTCTGTCTCTGCCAATATTACGATATCATCTGCATATGCAAGCGACCAGATTCTTTTATTTCCCACCCTCACTCCCCCCTCCTGTCCTTTCTTTAACACCTCCTCCATGTCCGACACATATAAGTTAAATAGCGCTGTACTTAACGGACAGCCCTGCCTTAGCCCTCTTGTTGTTTTGAACATCTCTGTTATCCCTGATGCTGTCCTTACTCGCCTCCAAGTTTCTTTGTATATTTCCTCTATTTTATTTCTAATTCTCTCCGATATTCCCAACGTGCCCATCATCTTCATTAGTTTTCTCCTATTTATTCCATCAAACGCTGCTTTTAGATCCACGTACATGGCGTATAATTTCCCCCTTATTCTTGTCTTCTCTCTCTCCGCCAGATAATTTAATATGTACAGGTTATCTCTCGTACCCCTTCCACTTCTAAATCCTGCCTGTCCCTCTGACAATATCCCCAACCTCTCTACTTCTTCTTCTAACCTCCCTGCTATGATTCCTGCGTATATCTTATATACCGTATTCATGAGAGTTATCCCCCTATAGTTCCTTGCCTCCTCCTTATCGCCTTTTTTCCAAATTGGCACTATTATGCCCATTTTCCAACCTTCTGGAAACTCCCTCCTTCCCATTCAAATATCGTTTAGCCCTCCCAACAAATTCTTCCATACCTCCTCCGGTGCCCATTTCCAGCCATCACTGTCTATGCCGTCTTCCCCTGCCGCCTTCCCCTTCTTTAATTTATCTCTCACCCTTTGCAGTGCATCCCAACTGAATTCTTCTCCTCCCTCTTCCTCTCCCTTTTCTCTTTCTTCTATTGTCTGCGTCACGTCCACCGCTTCCATATCCTCTTCCCTGCCCCCTAACATATCCATAAAGTGCCTTTTCCATTCTCCCATTTCTATTGCCCCCCCCCTTTTTTCTTCTCTTCCTTTCTTTCTCTTCAGGTACTCCCATATTTCTGCCTCCCCCTTCAACCCTCTCACTTCTTCTATATCCCTTGCCCGCTGCTCTCTCTTCTTCTTGTCCCATAGTTCTTTCTGCCTCTTCTTCTCCTCCATAACTTCCACCCAACTCTTTTTGCCTTCTCTCGCCTCCTTCAGTTTCTTCCTCAACTCCCTCTTTCCTCTTCTACATTCTTCATCAAACCATTGTGACTTTGCCCCCCGCCCTCTACACCATTTCTTTACCGTAGCCTTCCCTAATTCCTCCGTTATGTCTTCTACCTTTATATCCTCCTTCCATACCACCTTCTCCAGTTCGCTGATATATATTTCTCTTGTTTTCTCGTTCCACACATTTACTAATCTTCCTATATTCCTCTTTTCTGTATCCTTTTCCCGCGTCCCCTTCTTCCCCATCTCCACCTCTGTTGGCAAATGATCCGATTCTAACCTTTCTCCTATTCTGAATCCTGCTATCTCCTTTTCCATCTCCTCATTGACCAACACATAGTCTATTACCGACCTACCGTTACAGTCATTTATATATTGTTATCGTTTCCCACTTCTCTAACCCCACTTAATTTTCCCTACTCAACTCATTGCCATTTCCCCCATGACATGTAAACGAAAGGTACACAAAATTAAAACTAATGTTCTCCGTAAATAAAAATCATATTCGCTTAAAGTATTAATTTAGCAATAAATTATAAACTAAAATATTATTTTTCTCAATTTAATTTTTTTTTTATTATTATTGTACAATCGGAAACACAGCAGTATGTATAACGCAATAGTCGTGGATGAATAAATATTACTACACCCACTTGTAAAATTTGCAATAGTCTTTACAATTGATCTACATAATATTGTAAATACAATAATATTGCTCATTAGCTGACATCCATTTACCGGTCAGATTTCGATGAGTCATCATGTACTATACCTGTTTTTAAACTAGGAGGAGTAAATGGAAAAGCCATATTTACACTGAAACTGCAACTGACGCGAAACTTGTATGGGATACAATATATATAATTAAAAATATACACGATATTATAACGATATGAAGCAGCTAGTTCTGAAAATAACCGATTTATTTACTTTTGGAATTACGGAAAAAGAAATTACGATCACAAAACTGTTAACTGAAATGCAACCACTTAGCATTATGTAAAACAGCCTCGGTTTTTGGCCAATTACAGGTGTAGGTTTTGGCATGGCAAATTTAAATCACTCCTCCTAGTTTAAAAACAGAGCATAATGTAAATGAATGACGATTTTGGGGGTATTTTAACTCGAAAAGTTTACGATAGCGGATGGGAACCCCAAGATGAGAAGGAACTTTGACACACAATATACAAAAGCCTTAGAAATCGATGTAAATTCTGTCCGAAACCTAAGACTAGGTCTCCGCAGAAAATTGCGACTTGTGGAAGCTTTTATTTAATTTGAGTTCCAAATTTCATCTCTTATTATACAATTCATCATTAATGTATAACAAAAATTTAATTAAATGAATTTCTTGCTACAAAATAATTGTTGAAATTTGTGCCAAAACTTATGGGTTGTTTAGGTTCATATTTTTGCAACTGATCGTTACTTTTTCCAAGATACCAATGATATTAATGGGTCGCAAGTCAGAAAACTTTCTTGGATTCGAAATTTTCTTCTTTCAGCTCCTTTCTTTTCCGGTGACCAGACCTTTACTAGCATGAAAAGTAATATATTTGGTAAGAAAGGGCATGCATAAAATTACCATTTTCCTAGATATTTGATCTACACCCAAGTTAAGTCTTTATTTAATCTGGCTTACACAACTTACAATTGATACAATTAAAATATTCTGATCTATTGGTAATAATAATAACCATAAGCGTTTATAATAACTAAAATTGTTTAAAGGAGTAGTCAGCATTTGCCCTTGATCTGCCCCCCAAAACGAAGTTAAGGATATTATACCGAATTCAATCCACGATTCCTCCAAGATTTCTTCCCTGTTCAATAAGACTTGAACTTGAAGTTGCCCTTGCCTTGTATTTGCGATCCGCTCTTACAACACTGTAACCCGGAATAGCCAAAATATTATCAACAACCCCGTCCTGCAGCCAAGTGTCATTAACAGTGACGAAGTCAAAAAATTCACTCAGAAACAACGTCATAAAATCATCAAAAATAGGTATGGAGGCGCACAATACAGCGGTAACCCGAAACAGCAAACAGCTGTACAAATTCAAAATAATAGTATAGACAAGCACACAAATGAAATGAATTTAGATTGAATTGTTTTTAAAGAAATAATATACAACCTCAACGCCTATATGTAATATCAAAGTACAATATGTGATCAACCAAAGTAGACTAATGTGAATGAGGAAAATCATCATCATTCATCGCTCATTAGACAAATTTAAAATGTAAGAAAGCATGCAAATCTACAAACGATACGACATATACTCAGTGACATATAAACTGCACCACCTAGAAGGGGTGGGAATTTTTGGACCAAATTTGGCAGGAATAGTGGACTAGTCCAGGGAAATAGTTGATTAAAATTTGAAACGCAATCATCAAGTAGTCATGGGATTTTTGACGTTTGTGTCATTTTTTAGAAGTGGTGATAGACAAGCAATTATCGAGTCATTTTTTGAATTTGTTCCACTTTTTCGGATCCCGTTCTTTAGTTTAAAGTGTTTCAAGTGTTTAATGATGCCTAGAGGAAGGAGACCTCAAGTTTACCAGCAGTTGAGTGACTTTGACCGAAGGCGGATTTTTGGTTTACGAGAAGCAGGTTTTTCGTTTAGAGAAATCGGCAACCGTTTGGGATGGCACCACTCAACAATAATGCGTGTTTATCGAGCGTGGTCTGAACATGGGGTTGAACGTCGGAGAAGAGGCACTGGGGCTCAAAGACGAACCAATGAACGTCAAGATCGCCGCTTAAGACTAATGGCCTTGAGAGACCGATTCTCTACAACTAGATCAATAGCTGATCAATGGTTAGGTGAACAAGGTCGTCCGATAGGCTTGCGAACAGTTTATCGTCGAATAAGAACCTTTGGCTTGCTGTCTTACCGCCCACATCTTGTGCTACCCCTCACTGCTCAACATCGCCAGGAACGTTTGGCCTGGTGCACGGAAAGACTTCAATGGAACTTCGAGTGGCATCGAGTTGTCTTTAGTGACGAATCGCGATTTTGTTTAGGAATGCATGATGGTGGATGACTGTTAGACGAAGACGTGGAGAAAGGCGCAATCCTGATTTTTCGATTGCGATGCATGTTCACCGAACTGTGGGGTTGATGGTGTGGGGTGCTATTGCATACGGCAGTAGGTCACCCTTGCTCTTCATTCGGGGCAGTATGACCGCCCGACGCTACATTGACGAAATGTTCTTCCATATCTTCGAGGCCTGGAAGACCCACTTTTCCAGCAAGATAATGCACGACCACACGTAGCAAGGATTTCTCTTGACTTCTTTGAAGAGGCCAATGTTAATCTTTTGCCTTAGCCGCCAAGATCTCCCGATTTGTCGCCCATTGAGCACGTGTGGGACATGATAGGTAGAAGATTGAGGAATCTAGCGAACCCACCGTTGACAATAGAAGCTCTACGGCATGAAGTACAGGCTGCTTGGGATGCCATACCCTAAGAAGACATTGATCACCTGCTGGAATCAATGCCAAGGCATTCATCAGAAATAGGGGTGGACCAACACATTATTAAAGAAAAATCAAAAAGATGAAGTGTTTTCTTTATCAAATTTTAATCAATTGTTACCTTAGACTAGTCCAATGTTTCTGCCAAATTTGGTCCAAAAATTCCCACCCTTTCTAGGTGGTGCAGTTTATATGTCACTGAGTATATTTTAGTTACAATAAAATGAAAAATGTGTTACAATGAAATAAGGATCAAATGACAAAATAATTCATAAGAAAATTCATAATAGTAACTCAATAATTAATTAACTCGTTAATAAACGAATGTTCAGGAAAATAACATTTATTAATGCTGTGTTATTACCGGTGGTTCGCCGCTAACTTTCCCAAAATCAGATTTATTTCTCATAATATGTTTGGGACTTTTAAATGTTTAATGAATATTGTAATCAAATAACCAAACATTATTAAAACCAACTCTCTTAGGAATATCTTTATAAGCAGCAAGCCGCAGCTTACTGTTAAATTCTCGACCACCGATATTCCACTTTCAACATTTTTCTTCGAAACACAATACTTTGGCGAAACTTAGCTTGAAAATTTGAATTTGAAATTTGATCCTATTTTGATAAATCAATCTCTAGTTATGTCATTAGGTACGGGTATCATTCCAAGAACGCGAAGTTTTGTTCTACCTTAATATTGGTGGAGGGCTATACCAGTGAATAGTTTGCTTTTTATGTAATTGTGTCTTCGCTCATACTAAAAGTGTATCTTCGCGCATACTAAATCTAGAATTGCTTCTACTCAACATGGGGGACGTACTACGATCACCAATTTAGTGTGTATATCTCACAGTATTTGTGGCACTTTAAATACACGCCGTCAGATGGATGTTGTATGCACTGACTTTACTCGTGTATTCGACTCCATTGTTCACAGCATTTTATTGCAGAGGCTTCGTTACATTGGATTAAGTGAAGATCTACTTTTATTACTGGACTCATATTTGCGAGGAAGAACAAACTATGTGTTCTATAACGGCTTCAGATCCTCAGGATTTGTTTCCCGTTCGGGAGTGTGTCAAAAGTCTGATTTGCGTTATTTATTTACGATCTGCTTCAACCATTGACGTGTCCTGGCCTTGCATATTCTGATGACTTCGACATCTATATGCGAATTGATAATCCTCATGATGCTATTCTTCTGCAGAATAATATTGATTTGATTTGGACCTGGTGTGAACAGAAAAAATTCAAACTTAATATCGAAAAGTGTTGTGTGGTCCGGTATACAAGTTTAGTTTTGCTGGACACAAGACGTGAAATCGCTACTGCTAATTTTTTACATGGCCTACTGAATAATAGATTTGACTGTTCTGTATTACTGGAGCAAATCTCCTTTGCTGTGCCTCAGTTTGCTTCGCGAACGCCAGTATCATTTGCCTACCACTGAGCCGGAGTAATGTTATGATAAAAAGTCCGGTTTATCAAACGTGTAAATGTGCTAATTTCAGTGTTATTTTTAATGAACCTAGGTTAACTATATAACTTGTCTTCAGCTGCTGTTTATAGTACTTTCTTTGTAATTTGTTTTTTTTTATTTTTTTTTGTTCTTGTTATTCATTCACAACTGTGTAACTAAGTATTATTTGTACCCGTAATTGGTTTTACTGTTGGGTGCTCAATAAAATATTATTATTATTATTGAACAGTTGCAATTTCATAGAAGGTATGATGCGTAGAGCGATGCACTGAACTTGTTCATTCACTGGCCACTATACATGTAATCTATGTATGTCTATCTCATACGGTCTGAAACTGCGCTTAAAAGAACTAAACTAAAAAAGGTAATGGTCTGTCAATGCTTTGATATGTCCTTTTAAACGCATAATAAAATGTTAATTTTAAGAGTCATTCTATAATAATAATAATAATTTACTATAATTTTCTTCATTCCCGCTGTGTCACTACCTTTTTATTTTACTGTCTATAGTTTAAATATTATTTGTAAAATTACATTTCTTTTATTGATCTTCACTTTGCTTTATTTTCATTTTCACGATTAATTTTCATTTGGTTGATTGTTTTTTATTTAAATAACTTTTTTATTTCTCATTTTTTGCAATCGATTAGTTTAATCGCAAAAGGTACAAATGTATTAGTTCGGAAGGCGAGCTATTCACAATTACCGGTTTTACATGAATAAAGTTGCAAATTCGTGTTGATATTGTAGCGATAATGAAAAATTGTTTAAAATAATTTTAAATTATTTCCGGGGTTTAATGACAAGATTCTAACGGTAACCTAAATAATAACTCCGTTCTATAAATAACCATCTACAGACGATGATGCAAGCCCTGTATCCCACAATTGCGGCAGTAAGAGCTTAAAGCTTCACGCAGCAATTCTGAATCGATAACCTATTCGCAGCCGTCGGGGGTTGGGGTGATATTACCGGACCTACGCTGTAAGTCGACGATCTGGGTTGTAGTACGAACTAGCTCGCACGGATAAACCTTACATCAGCTTCGTTTGTCTTAGTCTTTCGCGACAAATACCAGCATAATAACTAATTATAGACGTTATAAATACGTCCTCATACACGTGCTTTGCTTTCTGTGCATACGGGTAGGATGTGAAATGATTGTAAACAAATATGAATATCTTTCTGGTGAAATAGTGGCTATAGACTAATTTTTCATATTAGTAATATGTGCATCTTCTTCACACTTCAATGTCATACATGAATACCGAAACTCGACTTAAAATGTAAGTGTAAATGTAAGTTAATGTTTTAAATATGTCAGAACTATTATTGTATTCTTTTAACATTGCCATTCTACATTAAAATATTAAAAAAAAATTCACTGTAACATATACAATAACAGGCGCTTTAATTTAGGACATTCTAAGACCAATAATAAACAAAACGATAACGTACACTTGACTAAATATACATTACAAAGGTGCAATATTAGATGTACTATTTAATTTCGAGTTTAATATGAATGGAAAATGTATTTTCACACTTTAATTTTTAAGAATATCAGATATAATATTTTTCATTTGCAGCCATATATATGTTCATGTAATTACCGTTTGTCAACATGATGTTGTTGTCATCTGTCTTATAAACCACCACAAGCATGGCATGTGAAAGTAAAATGAGCCAACTCTAGCTAATTTATAATGACTATATTCTCTATAGTAAAAATTAAAAATATTCCTAAAACTAGCGGGAAAACTAATCAAAGCGTGTAGCGTAATTGCCCGTGCAAATCTAATCTTACATAGATTAAGCAATTTACATAAGCTCTACTGTGCGTGTCCATTGTCGGAATGCATTAAATTATTTTTATTTCTTTGTACCAAACTAACTTTCTACATTTCTACAATTTCGGACATGTTTAATTAATTTAAGATAATGTGGTGGTAATGCATGGCCTGTGTCTAAATTATGTTGAGCCACGCTGAAATGATCAGGTATTTTGATGTTGGATTAGGGCGTTACTTATTTTCTAATTCCTGGTCGAAATTTGATATGTGTCATCGTTTCTTGGCAACTAACTAACCTTGATAAACTTCATTAGGAAACTGATAGTATTTTTAATATACTTTCCTCTGATCGTGTATCCGGGTGAAGAGTAACCAATCACTTATTAACGAAACATCTGTACCACTAATTACAATTTTAAGTATGTTAATTAAACTACAACTAAATATAAATTTGTTGCCCTTCTGACAACAGATGATAATCAATATTGTCAACTGTAGCTGCGTAATCTTGCATTGTTGCTCTTATTACAGTTTTCTAATAGGTTCTTTAGTAATGTGCCCAAGGCCAAGGTGCCACAATGGCCGAAGTGTTTAGTAATTGTCTAAGTAGTCTGGATTATTAACCTGTTGTGGTAATTTACAAGTTATCTCTGCATATTTGTAAGTTGAACCGTGAATATCATTGTACACCCCCCCTACATAGTTTTTATGTTGAAGTAAGTAACATTTTCGGAGCATTCGACGTTCAAAAACTGTAAACGAATGTTTAAAGAAGTCGATTTGCATATTCGAGAAACGTTACAGCTCTACTTTCAGCTTTAAATGCTAGTGG
Organism: Geotrupes spiniger; assembly: GCA_959613385.1. Classification (NCBI taxonomy): domain Eukaryota; kingdom Metazoa; phylum Arthropoda; class Insecta; order Coleoptera; family Geotrupidae; genus Geotrupes; species Geotrupes spiniger. The sequence continues at coordinate 5,489,689 of OY390736.1, read as the reverse complement.
ACCGATATTTGTAATTTAGATACAAATCTGAATTTGATTTTTGACTATAACGATTCTTATAAAAAGACTTCAATTATATCAGAGTGGACGAAACGATGGAGAAAACGCGAGAGGGATGAATGACACATAAATGTGTAAATGTGTACATCGACGATTCAGAGCGATGCATAATGCTCCATATTAACTGCATGTAATGTAAAATGCACAAACCCCGCAGAACAATTGAAAATGTCAGTCAATACAAGATAAGTGACGCCTAATAATATTTGCATTCCCTTTCACACAGCCCCACGCAAGTCAAGTATTTGTCTACGTTACCAAACGTTCGCTTCACGAAAGATGTGTACGGGCCCATAGATGATGCTCTCACTTGGGCGTGCATTCGGGTAACCAGGTTTTATAGCAATCAACATGAAAAGACACACCGTAATTAGCGATTATGAATTCAGACTATAATTAGTATTAACATAGGGGGTTCTCCAGCACCCTTGCTTTAGCACTCTTCGGATCATGTCTACACCTTCTTTATCCCCCTGTCCATTGCTCGTCCATCTATGGTCTTCATGTATACCTAAACGTCAGTACGTAGCGTCAATAAGAAGAGAATAGTTAATGGACATAGTCAACCTGATAATCAAGTCTTGTCCGATGCACTTAAGTGCCCGCCCCCACTATCTGACAGAAACAGTAGATGTCCGGTCCAGGTCAAGCGACACAGGTCGGTTCCAAACCTGTTGTACCGTCGCAGCAAGTTTGCAAATTTGACGACGACGACGACGACGACGACGTATACAAGTTATGCGCTGTTATATAGGTCGCGGCGTGAGACGCTCGTCCAATCGGGCGCACAGGAAACAATGCGAAAAAGAGGCAGGAAGCCGCAGGGAAGAAAACACATTTTCTTCCCAACGGCAGCTTAATTTCTGTTTGGGCATTGCAAAAAATAACGCGCGTTCAAGAAAAATCTTAATTTAGGAGGGCTCTGGAATTCAATTGGTGTTTAAAGGTACTTTAGCCACAACCAAAATGTCAATTTAATTTTAATAAGACGTCAAAAGTGAAAACTGCTTTACTAATTAAAAATGGTTACGCAATGGAAAGCAGAAAGCAAAATTATTTGAATATTATTTTCGAATAGGGCAAAAAGTTGATGGTGCTTGGCATTATTAAATTCCTCAGAGGTTTACAGATTTCCGTTAAGAATATATAATGTGTTTTTTGAGGTTAGAATATCATTTGTCAATACTGTCATTATTGTATTTTCTTTTGGTTGTGCCGAAAGTAGCTTTAAACACCAATTGAATTTCAGAGCCCTCCTAAATTAGGATTTTTCTTGAACGCACGTTATAATGTACTCACAGTTACATTTTATTTATTCGTCGACAGGCACTAACATTGCATATTCTTGTTTCAGGAGCAGTTTCGTGTCAAAGAACTAGATGAATTATTTACAACCTACACCTACAAGATCAACCATGGGTATTTTTCATTATTCTTAATACTACAACTTATTCTCTTGACTACTCACTTTTCTGTCGTTCTTTTTGCGAACATGGTAAGTAGAATATACTCGTATTTAAAATATATAATATATTACCCTATATATATAGCATAGTATTTTTGATTATAAATTTATTCCTCATTGTGTAGTATAGATTTATTGTTTTTTATTATATCATTCTTATCATCCTTTCCCTCTATGGCGTTTACGAAATATTTAAATACATTGTGCTATCTTTTCCCATACTCCTGCTCTTCTCCTATTGTCATTATTTTGGTTTTATTTTCAATCTATTTCTCGCAAGTGTTCCATACTTTTATTTTTTTGTAGTTTTCTCTCACTTTTGTAAATATCACTTCGTCATCTCTAATATCTACCAGTACTTAGTATAGAACATACTTCATGATCTGTTTTTAGGAACTCTTTAAATTGTACCAATTTTAAATTGTATCGTTAAATATTTTCCCAAAAATGAACACGTGAGAAACACAAAGCACAGAACATAGCTAAGAAAAAACATCAAACGTAGGTAAATTAACTGAAAACTGAATTGAATATTGGGTTTTCCGCCTCTTACCTCTATCACAGTTCTCCTTCGCCTAGAAAGGCTGAGTAAGACCCCTAATATAACTTTGGCTTATCTGGTACTATTCTGTAGCAATCACTGCTTCTAATTCGTGAAGAGTTATTTGGAGAACTTCTTTGTTTTTTTAGTAACCATTCGATATAACCTCAAATATGTTCTATTGGACTCTTGTATTTCATGAACTCAATGTAGCCTTCTCCATAATACAAATACTGATATCATTTATGTAATTTTGAAGGACATTAGTTATGAGCCACCTAATATTGTCGTTCATTAAATGAAAATGTTGGCATAACGTATGTTGCAAAAGTTTTGAGATTTTTTTTCAAAGTTCAGGAGGTAGCATCTCCGTTGAAAACAATTCAAAAATCTGCAACATGGTAACCACTCAACATCTTAACTTCAAAATAAAACGATTTTGGTTATGATATAATTTGTAAAAATGTCGTATAAATTAGATATTCGGAAGAGTATTTACAGTCAGTCTAGTCGGACGACTTGAAAAGATTGGTCAATAGGTGTGAAAATCAAATTGGAACTTCAACACGGAAACTTGGACGCATTTTTCATGTTAATGCTAGCACAATTTGCAGGGAATTAAAGAGAAATAACTTAAAGTTTCGAAAAAGAAGTAAATGTCCAAAATATTCCCCAAATCAGTTAGAAAGAATTCCTCGATGCTGTCGCAGTTTACGTCGCATTCATTTTGCTGGCAACATCAAAATTATTGTCGATGATGAAAAGTATTTCACATTTTCGAATTCCGAAATCAAAGGTAATAGTGGTTTTTATACAAGAGATTTTGAAAACTGCCCCGATAATGTTAAATTTAAAAGAAGAGAGAAGTTTGAAAACAAAGTGTTAGTGTGGTGTGCTATATCAGACAAAGGTATTTCACAGCCGTACGTTGGACGAGTTAGAGGTGAAGCGGTTACCGCAGAAGTCTATACTCAAAGATGTTTGCCTAAGCTACTTAATTTTATTAACACCAACCATATTAACGACAATATAATGTTTTGGCCTGATTTGGCTTCTAGTCATTATGCCTTGCTTACGAGAAACTGGCTAGAACAACACAGGATACCTTTTGTACCAAGAAACGACAACCCTCCCAATCTTCCTCAAGCAAGACCTATCGAAACTTTTTGGGCTCAGCTGTGTACCAAAGTTTATAATAATGGCTGGGAAGCTCAAAATGAACAGCAGTTAAGAAGGAGAATAATGCTGAAGATCAGAGAAATTGATTTAGAATCTGTCCAAAATCTAATGAAGAACATTAAGAGAAAGTTGCGAGCCGTGGAAGATCATGGCCCATTAGCAGTACTTTGAAATCATTTTTAGTTTAAGAAATATTGTTATTTTCAGTTGTTCTTATTACAGATTAAATATATTATTGCAAGTTTCTTTTTTAATTTTTTTTTAAATTCTCAAAACTTTTCCAACATACGTTAAGACAACAGTACCGCGAGTGAATCTGGAATTGCTTTGTGAACGTGATCTCCCCCAAATTGCAATTTCCGGTGCCAACTAGCGAGTTTATGTCCTTTGGCTGGTCGTCAAGCACCTATTTTATCGACTAGAAGTATATTCCTTGCTGCTTGGGCCTTAAAGTTCACTTTCCGAACATTATTTAGTTAATTCGCAAGACACTCTACGATCACCACTATACAATGTCAAATATAATTGCAAATCCTATCTTCAACGTTTTTAGCGACATTCCCTATATCTTTTGAATTAACTCAACGGCCATACCCGTTGATATTTGATGGCTCTAACTTTGCGATATTAGGACAATATATAACCTCTAAAATACTCTACATGGGAGTGGTGTTTACAAAATTGATGAATTTTTAATAGTAACCCTTCCGTAAAGCATTTACGATGTGGCTTTACAAGCTAAGTTGCCAATATCACAGCTTCTATCACCAACGAAAACCCCATCTAAAATTAGTTGAATACAATAAGTCAGCAAAGTTGCTAGACTAGCTTAAAAAAATCAAGGAAAACAAACGAGTTACAAGCAATCATACCAATGTTAAATTACTTCAAGTTTATGAACGTACAACTCGTTTCAATATGAATTTTAGTAAATATAAATCGTGAAAATAGATGTAAAGCCGAAAAGAAGCATAATTTATCGCAACAAGGCAGCTTTAAGCCAAATACAAACTAATCTCAACAGCCCAGACAAATTTATGGTAGTAGCATGGATTTCATCGTAACATCTTCTTTCGATCCGAATCGCTCTTTGCCGTTCCCCCAATCAACCCCATCCAACCCAACCCACCTGACCCAATCAAATCCAACCCCATCCAACCTAATCCAACCCCACCCATCCCATGCCAACCCAACTTCTATCTTGCATCCCTTGCAGCGTTGAATTCCTATATTTCTGGTAAGACTGAAAATGTTTTAAGGACTTTCAAATTTACATTATTAATTTCAACATGGCATGAATTAATTTTTATTTCAATTAGAATGTTCCTTTTTACAACCTAGTTCGTTGGAGTTCGTTACATTGATGCGTTAGTTGCTTTAGATAATAATTAATAATTGCATCTTCTGTGGTTCTTCTTTCTTACGGGTGTTCACTTATGGAATGATCTTCTCTACGTTCCATACACGAAGTAAAATTCCTTTTACAGGTGTTGGAAGTGGGTACATATGACATGTTTCACTTCCCACTAAACTCTTATGAATGCTACAACTTCTTCTTTGATGTAGGCATGTATATTTATCAACTTCTCTAATATTAAAAGGCAGAACACAGATATTTTTCTTCATTTACTTCCAACTTTTGTTCTTAAGTTCTTAAAATTTCCAGTGTTTATTGGTACCATAATCTAAAATTTCTGATGGTTTCGTATTCTAATTATTTTCTTTTCTTCCTTTGTCTTTACTTTCTTTAAATTTTGTCGCCAGAAGATAATGGTCGCTCCCAATCCCTCTTCCTCTGCGAACTTATATTATTTTCCCTACTATTACATAGTAGATTATTGATTTTTCTCGACTACTTATCATTTCGTACATGTGCGTATTTCCCTGTGCCTTTCTTTTATTATAATCCATGTTGAAAGTTTCGCAGAGATATTTGACCATGAAATTGTTTGCATGGCAAAATATTATTTCAAATGCTCGTATGAATGCTTCATGTGTTCAACTAGCGTTGAATGAAGTCTCACAATACTAACTATTTGAGTAAGGATATTTGGACATTTGAGGTGGTAATGTGTAAATTTATTTTATAATTTCAAATGAATTCTTTTAATAATAAAATGTTGTTGGTGTCCGGCTTCCATTGTTTTATAAATATATATATACATATATATATATATATATATATATATATATATATATATATACACGAAAGATGGTCTAATCTTACACCTCAATGGTGTAGTGAACATTAATTAAAACAGGTCCATGAAGACTAACTGGTGGATCGCTAGACAATATTGTTTCTGGGTTATTACCCTTCGTCAGTAGCGATTACCAAGAACCTTAGTTGTTGAAATACCTTTACATGTAGTGGCCATCAAAACTTCTTGGCGCGAGCCAATCACTCCTAATGAACCACTGACAACAGAACACTGACAAGACGATACCTTGTCTAACACCTCGCGGCGAGTAAACAAGACGACTGTCAAATGTCCAGTGTCAACATATAAAAGGATTGCTGCAATTAAGTTCAAAAACAATTCAAATTGAAAATGTGTCTTGTCAAATATGACAGAAAAATGTAAAATTTACACGAAAGATGGTCTAATCTTACACCTCAATGGTGTAGTGAACATTAATTAAAACAGGTCCATGAAGACTAACTGGTGGATCGCTAGACAATATTGTTTCTGGGTTATTACCCTTCGTATAAAGAGGTATTTCAACAACTAAGGTTCTTGGTAATCGCTACTGACGAAGGGTAATAACCCAGAAACAATATTGTCTAGCGATCCACCAGTTAGTCTTCATGGACCTGTTTTAATTAATGTTCACTACACCATTGAGGTGTAAGATTAGACCATCTTTCGTGTAAATTTTACATTTTTCTGTCATATTTGACAAGACACATTTTCAATATATATATATATATATATATATATATATATATATATATATATATATATATATATATATATATATATATATATATATTAGTATTGTTACCTTATGGATGCTGTATTCTCGTGGTCTATTTATTCGAGTTGCTTGTTTAAATGTTTGTACACTTACATATACATGTTCACTAACTTAATTTAGTTTGGTCACTTATATTTAAAAACATGTTAAAATGTCTGTTAAAATTTTCAACGCCCGACGCACTGCGTTTCGTTTCATGTTCACGGGCTAACTCCAGGGAGTTAGCATCCATAAGGTAACAATACTAATATATATATATATGTATGAATTCTTTTATTATTTTGTTATTGAGCACGATTCCTCCTTCGATAACAAAGTGATACGCTAGGTAGGTAGTAAAATATGTGATTAATGCATCACCATTAATCACATATGCAGATTACAGCATTCTTGCTATTTACTGGCATTGCCCGTGCAAATTTGCTAAACCCACCTATTTTTTGTCACAAATATTTGCATGGTTATTATATTAGCAAGGTATTCAAATATAATTTTTGAAAAGGTGCGTCCAATCGTCTTTTTGTCATATTTACTTCTATTGCCTACTTGGCATTTCTTGGTGAATAAATTAATAGTCGTCTTCGTATTTTCACAATAATAATGCTTCTAATAGTTTTGAATTGTATTTCTTTCTTATTATTATTCATTTGGTTTTTCAAATAACATGAAGTATATCTAAAGAGGTACTGCAGATACTACTTCAAATTATATACCATGCAATATTTATATGCATGCTTCTTATCTCTAAGGTCCTGAAATTATCTGGCATCATATATATATATATATATATATATATATATATATATAAACCATAACTCGCAACGCAAATAGTCACAAGTCAAAGGTCTACCTTTCATTGGCACATTCACTTTTAAAGTTGTTTTATCTACATATCCGTGCATCATGCGGGACTTTATACATATTTTCATCATGCATCCTTCTAACATGGTGTCATCTCCCCCCCCACCAGTCACTCTTCTCTAAAAGTATGTTCCTTCTCTACTTGGACGTTCACTTAATATTTTGAGCACTTACCCCTCTCCTGAAATCACCTTCCTCTATCTCTAGCGATGTTCAATGCGATATTTTCACAGTTCACCATATTCGAACATTTTACATGTTGTAATATTTCATTTTTATTATTTCAGGGACCAAATACATTAGACAAAGTTACGTTAGACCTGATATTATACGCAATTGTAGCGCTTCTGTCTGCAGTGGGCCTATTTATATCGGAGAAATATATCAAAAATTATTCGAAACATTTAAGAAATGCCACCACGGCGTCTTTTTTTATAATGTTTTTGACGGACATATTGATACCTATATATTGCTACGTGCAACTGGAGGAAGCTGTCCGACCGGCTTTCACAACTCATCTAATAATAGCGTGCTACATATTTTTCAACGTGCCTACAAATTTTATCGCAATTTTATTGGGTCTATTGGTGACTCTTACGCACGTTGTCATTTTATTTGCGATTACATATACGAACTCAACAATGAAGTTTCAAAGAGTAAGTATTTTTTATTAACTACGCTCTGTTACTTTCTGAGGTATAATATAAATTAAATATTTCCAAGATTTTTCAATGCAATGTATAATAAGTATTTACTTTGTAAATCAGCATTTTAAATTTTTATAGGAATCATTAGAATTCAACTAGAGGACGATTTACAAAACCCAGTTAAAATAGAGCACCACTTTGTATTTTGTTTCGAATATTGGAGGACACATATTCATGTGTAGATCTCGAAATTTGCTTTACGTTTTAATATTACCTATTATTATTACTTGTATAATATTATAGCGTTGGCCAGTAGCCAATAATTTACCACTTGAGTAGTACGCCACTAACTTCTATTGAGCGTACGTTGTTGCGTACCACAAAATCAAATAATAATAAATATCAGCATTTTTGTATACTGGATGTAATTGAAATAGTAAACTCAGTGACATATAAACAGCACCACTTAGAAGGGGTGGGAATTTTTTGACCAAATTTAGCAGAAACATTGGACTAGTCTAACGTAACAATTGATTAAAATTTGATAAAGAAAACACTTCATCTTTTTGATTTTTCTTTAATAATGTGTTGGTCCGCCCCTATTTCTGATACACTCATTGACCCGCCTTGGCATTGATTCCAGCAGGTGATCAATGTCTTCTTGGGGTATGGCATCCCAATCAGCCTGTACTTCATGCCATCTATTGTCAACGGTGGGTTCGGTAGATTCCTCAATCTTCTACCCATCATGTCCCACACGTGCTCAATGGACGACAAATCGGGAGATCTTGGCGGCCAAGGCAAAAGATTAACATTGGCCTCTTCAAAGAAGTCAAGAGAAACCCTTGCTACGTGAGGTCGTGCATTATCTTGCTGGATCTTCCAGCTCTCGAAGATATGGAAGAACATGTGGTTCTACCACTTCGTCAATATAGCGTCGGGCGGTCATACTGCCCCGAATGAAGAGCAAAGGTGACCTACAAACGGTTGCCGATTTCTCTAAACGAAAAACCTGCTCGTAAACCAACAATCCGCCCTCGGTCAAAGTCACTCAACTGCTAGTAAACTTGAGGTCTCCTTCCTCTAGGCATCATTAAACACTTGAAATACTTTAAACTAAAGAACGGGGTCCGAAAAAGTGGAACAAATTCAAAAAATGACTCGATAATTGCTTGCCTATCACCACCTCTAAAAAATGACACAAATGTCAAAAATCCCATGACTACTTGATGATTGGCTTTCAAATTTTAATCAACTATTTCCCCGGACTAGTCGACTATTCCTGACAAATTTGATCCAAAAATTCCCACCCCTTCTAGGTGGTGCAGTTTATGTGTCACTGAGTATATATTGTAATACTAGTTGCACAAGACATTCGATTGTCGCACGCATGGGTTTGGGTTTGGGTTTTTGTAAGGAATAAGTGCAACAAGATGTCTTGTACATGCTATTTTTTCTATTTCGCTTTCATTAATATATTTAATTTAATATTAAGATATAAAAAAAAACATTTAATGAGTTTTAATCTCTTAGGTTGGATATGACTGACATCCATAATATTTTGACATTTTAATTTCAAATTACCGAATTTCGTTTTAAATATTCAAGTTCGCAACTTGGAATAACTAGACCACAATGTTAACGCATTTTTACTTTGGCAACATGAGATTTCTCCATTAGTCTACTAGCAACTAATGTCAACAACCATCAACCTCTCCGGAAAAGTCATTAAAAGCGATTGCACAAAATTCAATTTTATCTACTTTGCGTTAACAATAGGTCCATTATGATACTGAAATGGGCTCAAAACAGTTTTATAATAGAGGTTATTATGAAACTGTTTTTGGTAACTATTTGTTCTGTAAGATTGGCGACATTTCATTCCACTGCTCAATCACACGCGTCAAATATCGAATACATAACCACAATCTCAGAAACGTGTTAAATTTATTATAATTATTAATGCGCTATTTGAGCAACATATAAAACGAAAACCTTGCACAAAAGCAACATAACTTCAATCCTTCTCTTCTGCGATATTTTTGTAGTTTTTCAAAAAATTTAAAGGAATTTAAATATTTTAAATGTTATTGCCGCCTGACAAACATGACATGACGATGTCACCATCGTTACTCGTGAACATCCCTAGGTTATAATGCCACACTTTTTGTATTTGAAATTTTGAATTTATATTAAATCAGTAACGCAAAGTAGATAAAATAGTATATTATACTCGTTTACTAAGAGGCATTGTAGCACTTGTTCCATTGGAGCACTCCTCGCTTCGCTCGTCGTGCCCCAAACTCACGCGTGCTACAATAAGGCCTCTTAGTAAACTTGTATAATAATATACTATTGTCTAACTACTTTTTGTAAAAACAGTGTCACAAAATCGTCATTGTGACATCGAAATAGAAAATAGTATATTATTATACAAATTTAGTAAGGCAACGGATTGTCGCACAAGTGGTTTGGGGCGCGACGAACATGCGAGGAGTGCCCCAATAGAACGTGTGAGACAATATTGCCTTACTAAACGAGTGTAATATACTATTGTATCTACTTTGCTTTAGTAATTCTTGAAATTTCGCCGGTTCAAGTTTTCGTAATAGACTAGGAACTTTTGTGTATGTTGGGTTCACTGATATTGGCACTTTGTATTAAATTTCAAAATAATCTAGTAGCCGTCATAAGTTCTGTAATTTGTGTGCAAAATGGAGGCAGAAAACGTGAATTTACGTGTACCCCGCCGTACATACGCGAAGGCGCTCAAAAGGCTGTTGAGAATTTGTTGCCGGTAAAATCCAAGAGGATATATGACAGATTATGTCATGACACGAACATGGCACGAACATAACCAAACTAAAAGTTACCAAAAACAGTTTAATAATACGACTCATTATTAAACTGTCTTCGATGTAATAATGAGTCCATTATTAACGCAAAGTAGATAAATAGATTTACTTTGTTATTTATCACAATAAAGTACGCACAAATTTACAATTTGACGCTTTTTATGAGCAATACAAGTTGATATCAATTATCCTATGCTAAATACAATGCAAAATAGTCAGATTAAACCTATTTACAGGTTGTCAAATGTTATTACAGTAAAAAAAAACCGCACACTACATTGTTTACATATTATACATATTATACCTCACATGCCATTTATGTTCATACAAAATTGCTATGTTTAAATGAAGCGACGAGCCACCCTTAATCCAATTAAATAAATAAATAAATGATTTAACAGATTCGATATCCGGATCTGGCAAAAGGAAATTAATGGTGCGCCCAAAATAAAATAATAAAATAAAATGAAACCTTAAGAGAATGAAATGCGTAGTTTGCATCGAAATTTCTCAGAGAAAAGAAACACATAAAACTCCGCAATTTAACAAGGGAAGAAAAGGGAGAAAAATAGCTCATTACCTTGTTTCACACGGCGTGTGGCGATGTACGAAACATGGAGTTCGGCTATCCATAAATCCGAAGTAATCTCGAACGAAGTTGCAAACCCTAAAATGCCTCGCTAAGTCAACATCGAACAATTCTTCGGTATGTAAAAAAACGTCAGATGACTTCAACTCACTACGTTCGAAAGGGCGAACGTCGCCGGGCTACAACGCAACTCAGAACATCGCCGCCGTCGCTGGTCGAATACCAAAGCTTGACGATTAGGAAGCGGCCTAACAGGCGTCCCAACCGCGCACGATCAACGTAAGCCGTTGCTTAAGTCGGCCGAATAATGCTTTTGCAAATATTACGCGTAACATACCTCGATATGCTTTCGCTAAAAGAAGTGGTAGAATTGAGCTAAATGGAGACAACCCTTTTCACTTTTTCTCTTTGTCAATACGCAGTCCTTTGGAATCCCAAGTATATCCTTCATCTCTGAATTGACGGACGTTGATAATAGTCCGCGGCAAGGCCACAGATTGCGCACAACTTCTCGGCGCTAATTGAGAAGCATCATTGACCTATTATGGCGGTCTTGAATCTGTTCGTTGTAGTTTGTCAATCCTCGGATGAGTGGGTTTGGGTGGGTCTCCGTATTAGTTTGTAGCCGAACAGCGGCTTCCTTTATCCATTACTTAATCGTAAGTCGACGTCTCGTTGTAACTGTTCATTCCTGACGAACCATGGAGCATTGGAAGTCATCCGTAGAAACTTACCTGAAGCTTCTTCATATACGTATCAGCAGCAATTCCCCAGACGGGAGTGGGCCTGATGATTTATTTGTAAACCTTAATTTTGTTAACAAAATTAAAATTACTTCGTCGGTTCAACATTCCGTAGAGTGACGCAAGCGTTCCTTTGGTTCTGTTGATGACTGATACGATATGCCGCTTCTAGATGAGCTTAGAATCAAGTGTGACTCCCAAGTACTTCGCTTAGGTTCGCCATGGAATTTCGTCGTCGAACAGCAAGATGTTGTCGGGTTCGCAGATATGTCCTCTTTTGCCATCGTGATGGCGGTGCACCTCTCGAGGTTGATTTCGATCCTCCATAACCGAAACCAATCTTCCAATTCCCTGGCGGCTTCTTGCAGCTTCGTTCGGATGTTCTTCAGGCAGATCGATCAGAAACGGCGGTGTCGTCGGCGTACAGCGGAAGATGCGCATCTGGCGTTTTTGGAATGTCTCTTTTATGATGTCGCAGAGCAGCGGCGCGAGCAGTGATCCTTGCGGAACTCCGGCGGACAGCGGCCTTGGGGCTGACCACGTTCCATTTAGTTTGATGCGAATCGTTCTTTCACGAAGGAAAGAACCGATCGACTTGACTAGTGGCAGTGAGATCCCCGCCTGCAACATATTGTAGAGAAGTCCATTGTGCCAGACTTTGTCGAACGCTTTGGATATGTCAAGCATCAACGCGCCGTGTATTGCCGCCTGTTGCGCGCTGTCGACGATCGTTTCAACAAGACGGAATACTTACTGGACAGTGTAGTGTCCCGGGCTGAAGCCGCACTGCTCATCCTGCAACACGCAGAGATCCTGGGCTATTCTCTTCAATCTCGTCAGGATGATCGATTCGGCTAGTTTGTCCAACGCCGGCAGCAGACTGATCGGCCGATAATTCTGCGGAAAGGTCGTTGATTTCCCGGGCTTTGGTGGAGACAACCCAAAAAAACGAAAGATTATATACAATGACTCTACGGTCAAGCAATCGTGCCCACTAGCTCCCACTGACCGAGTGGTCTGAAAAGAATCTCTTTAAGCCAACAGTCGAAAATACCTTACTTCACGGTTATTGGTAATACGAGGTCGTCCACAACCTCTGTGACGGTTTTCTAGCGCCTGGTTTGACAAATTTCTCCAAGCTGTTAGCACAGTTGCATTACGCCGTACAATTTTCTGCCAATTTCCCTGAACATTCGTATGTCCACAATTCGAACTCTTTGAAAGGGAGCTAACTAATTGTAATGTGGGTTTGACGAACTGGAACACATCTACGTGAGACAGTTAATCATCTCCTGATAGAACAAAACAACAGGAAACTCGGAAGTATAGGATTATTTGCGAACCAAATTTTAATAGTTTGTCTCTTAAGATGAGCTTAATATTATACCAACGAGGATAATGAATGGGCGGGAGTGAAAATAAGAACAAGAAGGCTTAGAGTAATATAAAAAGACACTTGACTGGACACGCTACGAGAATGTCGACCTAGAAATCAGAATAATGGGGGCAACCAGAACTTGATTTAAGATACCTAGTGATATTGCCGTGGTTGTTGAAATAAACTAGATGTTTCTCTGATCATTTCAGCTTCTTCAAAAGTTTTCTAAAGACTGATGTTGGTGTCTTTTTGCTCCTCGGTATATAGCCGGTCGCTTCTTCGCTTTGTTGATGAGTATCTGTTAGGTTCAATTAATCCGTATCCGTTATGGACCGCTGATCCGTAACCGACGATTCTCCTGAATCCGCTCTTCATGCGAATTTTCCATTATTTCCTTATTCGATATCTCTGCGATGTTCCTTTACCATGCACTATGTACTGCGTCCGATTTGTCCAATAAACGATTTCCCACATTGGCATTGAAGTTCGTAGATTCCTTTAACTCGTAGTCTTGTATCGAGTCATTGTTGGATAGAAGCAGTTCATTTATTTTCTGAGTCCTTACTGTCCATACCGTGGGACCATATCACGAAAGTGCCTTCCATGTACCGTTACCAGCAATTCAGCTTCTTGTCACTAGAGCTGATGGCTACAATTTCAGGTTACAATTTCTTTTAAGGCGCCATTCGATAATTAAATTTATAACTATAAATTTATAACAGCCCTAGCCAGATATATCTCAGCATGCGTCGTATCGGAACGAGCTGTAATAAATAATAATTGTAAATAAATAATTGTGTAATCTAGGTCTTGTACTAATTACGTATATCACAGAACAATTAAAATTAAGAATTTATACATTGTTACATACGATCGTTTGCTTATCGTGGCTTGGCATTTAATGTTTGGCATTGCAATAACTAGAATATTACACAAAACTTCTAGCCGTTATAAAGATATGCATATCAACCGGTAATTCGTAATTTCTTTGTCTTTTTTCATATTCTACACGAATATTTTAGACAGTTATAAAGTAAATAAAGTAATCGTTTCAATAGTGTTCCGTAAACGTATTATTTCTTTATTTGTTAATATTTTGTTGTAACTGAACAATTTTTTTAGGACTTCAATCACCGCACAGTCAGAAAGGAAAGCACAAAATTTATACAAGTAGATGATAAATTATCCAAAAAGGACTGGTTCGTAGAGTACACAGGGATTTTCCAGTTTTTTGAAAACTTCAACTTGGTCGAAAAATTTTCTTGTCGTGTTTCAATAAAATGCCCTCGCCTGTATATATAATAATAGTGCTATTTGCAACGGCCGATTTTCTTCTCTTCATCGGCTTCATTATTGTTCTTCATTTTAAATAGCAGCAGCAGTGTTTTTTAGAAATAAATACATCGAATAATTCTTATCGATATTGTATTAGGAATAGTATGAAAACAAAACTATTTTTTTTATGAAAATTCATGAACATAATCTACGGAAATGGTTTACTGTACCCGGTATAACCGGGTGTCGCTGTTATGTTCGATGATCATACCCCAGTAAGATATATGTATAGTCCTTGTTACTGCAAAAAACAGGTGCACGAATTTTACCAAAAAAGGAGAATTATTTGACTTTGTTTAAATTCCCGGAAGTTTGCTTAATCACTCCAAATTTCAGAAGCGTGTTTTACCTAATCAATCAATTTTATTAATTATTAGTTTAACTAATTTGTATTTTTTATTGATCCTAGTTGATATTTTATATAATCGATAATCGATCTATATTTTATTTATTAGTTTGCCCAAACTCCTGTATTTTCGGTCTTTTTGATCACATACCTGAACTAAACCAAAGTCTTAGGAACGATCGAAAAGATCGTTAATACACAAACCATTTTTTGTAAAATGATAGAAAATGTTTTTATTAATTGTTCATCCACTCCAGAAATGTCATACATCAATTCAGGATTTTGAAACAATCGTACAACGGTAGCTCGTTGACCTACAACACACATATATCCATAAATTGCTAATAAATAAAAATTAGACAGTGATATTTATTAATTTATATGTTAATATTGATTGATTATAGATTAATAAACATTGATTGATTATCGGTTAATTAATGATATCAACCTTAACGACTAATAATTAATAAAATTGATTGATTAGGTAAACCGCGCCCACTTCCGGGAAGTATCAAAAAATTTTGAGCATTCGTCACTTCGAGATAAAATAGGTAAAAATCTGCAGCGGTCCGTACTGAACTTTTTTATATTTACTTATGCTCCATTTTTCGAAAGAACTCTTCAAATAAAACTTGTATAAAATTTCAATATCTTCAACTTTAATAAGAACAATTGTTTCGATAACATTACCGTTTTCGAAAAATCACTTCCGGGTGGAATATTGCTTTCCGCCTTACTATATACGAATCTTAAGTTTAAAGTTTCATTGTTTAAACAACTTTCATTTGAAAAGGTTTTTAGAAAAACGGAGTATAAATAAGTATAAGAAAGTTCAGTGTGAACCACTGCAGATATTTTTTAATACTAAAAATGTAAAAATGTTTCAAATGTAGTGGCCATCAAAACTTCTTTTCGCGAGCCAATCACTCCAATCACTCAGAACTCTTCAAATAAAACTTGTATAGAATTTCAATACCTTCAACTTTTATAAGAACAATTGTTTCGATAACATGTACCGTTTTCGAAAAATGGAAAAATGTGATAAGAGTAAACCATGACTTCCGGGTGGAATATTGCTTTCCGCATTACTATATACGAATCTTAAGTTTAAAGTTTCATTGTTTAAACAACTTTCATTTGAAAAGGTTTTTAGAAAAACGGAGTATAAGAAAGTTCAGTGTAAACCACTGCAGATATTTTTTAATACTAAAAATGTTTCAAATGCAGTGGCCATCAAAACTTCTTTTCGCGAGCCAATCACTCTAACGAATTAATATTTTTATTAAACTATTTAAATTAAATTCATAAAGCAAAATATTCGCCCTTTTAAAATTGATTTAAATGATTTAAAATTGAATGATAATGTTAAATTAAAATTTATTATAAATCATTTCGTATACTCCCTGCGTTTCTAATGGAATTTTCGCTTTTGGATTCCTTAGCATCGTTTCTATCTTCCTATATGGTTTGAACGTTGTATGGATGTTTTGTGTACTAACTTACTACTGCTTATCTTGTCCGTGGTCCCTCTGACGTACGGTAAAAAAGCTATGGCTGCCGGCTTCTTCCCTTTCTTCCTCGTGGGTTTGTCTGGGGGGTCTGGATGCTCTGAGAATTTCGCGTTTTGAGAATCCATTCTGCGCCAGTGCTTTGTGTATGGTGTCCATTTCTTTCTTCTTGCTTCTGTCATCTGCTATCCTTTCCGATCTTGTTATTAATGTTCTTGCTACCGAGTGGAGTTGTGTCGGGTGGTGGTGTGACTGAGCGTTGAGGTACCTGTTGGTGTGTGTCTTCTTCCTGTATACCGTATGGCCGAGACTCTTGTCGTCTCTTTTCATTACCAATACGTCCAGGAACGGCAGCTGGTTGTCTACTTCCACTTCCATGGTGAAGTTTATAGCTGGATGTTGCTTGTTGAGGTGCTCCAGAAACTTGTCGAGTTCTTCTTTTCCGTGTGTCCATACTACGAAGGTGTCATCCACGTATCTCAGCCACACCTTTGGTTTTAACTCGGCCGTCTCTAGTGCTGTAGTCTCCAGTTCCTCCATGAATAGGTTGGCTATCACAGGTGATAGTGGTGATCCCATGGGTGCTCCACTGGTTTGCCGGTAGCGTTGATTTTCAAAAATAAAATACGTATTCTTCACGCAATGCTTTACTAGTTCCATGATGTGTTCCGGAGGTTGGTATTTCCGTTCCAATATCTTCATGGTATCGTCAACCGGGACTTGTGTAAACAGTGATACTACGTCAAAGCTTACCAACAAGTGCCCGGGTTCCACAGTAAAGTTCTTCAGCATTTCGATGAGATGGTCTGCGTTCTTGACGTATGATGCGGCTTGTTCGGCGAATGGCTGTAGCTGTTTTGCTAGAAATCTAGCCAAAGATTGGATTGGTGAACCAATTGAACTCACTATCGGCCGTAGCGGTATTTCTGGTTTGTGGATCTTCGGTAGGCCATATATCTTCGGGCACTTTGATGATTTTTCTCTCGGTATTGTTATTTTCTTACTTTCTTCATCCAGTGGTGATGTTTCAATTTTCTTCTTTGTCATCTTCTCCAGGTACGTTGTTGGGTCTGTTGCGATGGGTTTGTATGCAGGATCTTCTAATATGGCGGCCATTTTGTTTTTGTAGTCGACAGAGTTCATCACTACTGTAGCGTTGCCTTTGTCCGCTGGTAAAACGATAATGCTCTTGTTATTTCGTAGCTTCTTCAGTGCGGAGTATTCTTCGTTGGATATGTTTCTTCTTGGTGGTTTCGCTCTTCGTAATACTCTGGATACCTCTTGCCGGGTGACTTCGGCTTTGTCTTTCTCCAGCTTCCGTATGGCACTTTCTACACCGCAAACAATTTCTTCCACTGGAATCCGTGAAGGAGCTATAGCGAAATTGAAGCCTTTGGTAAGAACTTCGGTGGTGTTCTTGTCCAGCGTTTCGTCTGAAAAGTTGTATACTACCCTGGGTTGTATTGCGTTCTTCTCTGATGTTTCTGGTTTTGGTTTCTGTTCTTCTTTAAGTTTGTCGAATTTCTTCCTGTGTGTTTCTGTCGACAGCATGTGCCCGTTCTCTCCTCGAAGGTGTGCTAGATTGTCAATCTTCTGCCATAGGGCTGGGTGGATCTGATTTCCAATGTTCATATGTAGATCTAGTAGTCTCTTGCTGATATCGTTGAGTTGAGATCTTGTCACTTGGATGGAATTGCGTACTAAGGCTAAACTTGCCTTCCGTAGAATCTTCCTTGTGGCAAATGTTGTAGTGTGGTGCTTCAGCATCATGCATTTCGGTACAATGCTCTCGTCGCGGCAGCGTCGCAAAAAGGCTAAACTGCACAGCAACCGTTGTTTTCTTACTTGTAACTTCTCGAACGTCCTTGATTGATGGAAAATCTCCTCCCCGTAGAGATGTATAATGTTGGTGCGTAAGTTCTCGCGGCTGAAATCTGTGCTTCTTGGCTCTCGGGTTGTGAACCGCGTTGTGGAAATGTTCTCCGAAGGGTCGCTTCGACGTTTCGGCAGAGTCCCATCTGCCATCTTCAGGAAGCTCTTCTAGGTCTCGCTGACTTAGAAGAACTGACGTTCGGAGTTACTCGTAGATCCTTATGTACCGGTATGTCGTTGGGGTTGACTACGCTCGACTGCTTCTTACTTCGGCTCCTGGTTAATGGACCTTGGTGTGGTGGGCGTGCGATGAACTGTGGCGGTTCCTGTGGCGCTGTCCTCTGAATACTGGTTGTACTGTATTGTTGAAATACTGGTCTCCATGTTGCAGGCAATCTTTGGGCATCATCTCGTGTGTTGAGGATTTCTTTCCGTTTCTCTATTTCTATTGCTTCCCGTATTATCCTGCTGGTGAACTGTTCGATGCTAGCTATTGTCCTTGTATTGTCGAAGTCGATGCTCTACGGAAGGCAAGTTTAGCCTTAGTACGCAATTCCATCCAAGTGACAAGATCTCAACTCAACGATATCAGTAAGAGACTACTAGATCTACATATGAACATTGGAAATCAGATCCACCCAGCCCTATGGCAGAAGATTAACAATCTAGCACACCTTCGAGGAGAGAACGAGCACATGCTGTCGACAGAAACACACAGGAAGAAATTCGACAAACTTAAAGAAGAACAGAAACCAAAACCAGAAACATCAGAGAAGAACGCAATACAACCCAGGGTAGTATACAACTTTTCAGACGAAACACTGGACAAGAACACCACCGAAGTTCTTACCAAAGGCTTCAATTTCGCTATAGCTCCTTCACGGATTCCAGTGGAAGAAATTGTTTGCGGTGTAGAAAGTGCCATACGGAAGCTGGAGAAAGACAAAGCCGAAGTCATCCGGCAAGAGGTATCCAGAGTATTACGAAGAGCGAAACCACCAAGAAGAAACATATCCAACGAAGAATACTCCGCACTGAAGAAGCTACGAAATAACAAGAGCATTATCGTTTTACCAGCGGACAAAGGCAACGCTACAGTAGTGATGAACTCTGTCGACTACAAAAACAAAATGGCCGCCATATTAGAAGATCCTGCATACAAACCCATCGCAACAGACCCAACAACCTACCTGGAGAAGATGACAAAGAAGAAAATTGAAACATCACCACTGGATGAAGAAAGTAAGAAAATAACAATACCGAGAGAAAAATCATCAAAGTGCCCGAAGATATATGGCCTACCGAAGATCCACAATTGATGTGGAAGTAGACAACCAGCTGCCGTTCCTGGACGTATTGGTAATGAAAAGAGACGACAAGAGTCTCGGCCATACGGTATACAGGAAGAAGACTCACACCAACAGGTACCTCAACGCTCAGTCACACCACCACCCGGCACAACTCCACTCGGTAGCAAGAACATTAATAACAAGATCGGAAAGGATAGCAGATGACAGAAGCAAGAACAAAGAAATGGACACCATACACAAAGCACTGGCGCAGAATGGATTCTCAAAACGCGAAATTCTCAGAACATCCAGACCCCCCAGACAAACCCACGAGGAAGAAAGGGAAGAAGAAAAACCGGCAGCCATAGCTTTTTTACCGTACGTCAGAGGGACCACGGACAAGATAAGCAGGATCCTTAGTACACAAAACATCGATACAACGTTCAAACCATATAGGAAGATAGAAACGATGCTAAGGAATCCAAAAGCGAAAATTCCATTAGAAACGCAGGGAGTATACGAAATACCGTGTGGAAACTGCGAGAAGACCTACATCGGACAATCCAATAGGCGGATCGAAGTCCGCAAACAAGAACACATTCGCGCTGTAAAACAAAGAGATTCGTCGTCGTCATTGGCTAGCCATTTCTTAGACACGGGACACAGCATCGACTTCGACAATACAAGGACAATAGCTAGCATCGAACAGTTCACCAGCAGGATAATACGGGAAGCAATAGAAATAGAGAAACGGAAAGAAATCCTCAACACACGAGATGATGCCCAAAGATTGCCTGCAACATGGAGACCAGTATTTCAACAATACAGTACAACCAGTATTCAGAGGACAGCGCCACAGGAACCGCCACAGTTCATCGCACGCCCACCACACCAAGGTCCATTAACCAGGAGCCGAAGTAAGAAGCAGTCGAGCGTAGTCAACCCCAACGACATACCGGTACATAAGGATCTACGAGTAACTCCGAACGTCAGTTCTTCTAAGTCAGCGAGACCTAGAAGAGCTTCCTGAAGATGGCAGATGGGACTCTGCCGAAACGTCGAAGCGACCCTTCGGGGAACATTTCCACAACGCGGTTCACAACCCGAGAACCAAGAAGCACATATATATATATATATATAAAATGGTACTTATCTTGTATCATGAGCAGTCAGTCGTTGAATAAAACACTTTTAGCAATATTAAAGTTTATTGCGACACCTTTTTTTGCAATAAGGTGTTTCGGAAACCCTTGTCAAGCAATAAACATTAATATGAGTCATATTAATGTTTATTGCTTGACAAGGGTTTCCGAAACACCTTATTGCAAAAAAAGGTGTCGCAATAAACTTTAATATTGCTAAAAGTGTTTTATTCAACGACTGACTGCTCATGATACAAGATAAGTACCATTTTAAGTGATTTACAGTCGAGAATTTGTACAATAATTATATATATATATATATATATACAGATCCGCCACCACTCTGTAATTGTTCGATAGCGCCGAAATTATCCAAGATAGGAGAAAAAGGTTCAGACATGAATTCTTGGAAAATAAATATTTTCATAACCTAAAATTTTCAAATATATAGGGTGGCCGCAACTTACTTTGTTATTTTAAATAGAACACCCTATATATTGTTGCATTTTCAAATTCTACGTAAAATTCTAATTAACATTCGTATAAACTACTATAGCTCTAATGAGCACCGTTTTCTAGTTATCCCCAATTATGTAAAAAAATGACATCTGAAGATGAATTTTAAAAAAATCTGTATCTGTGGTATTTTATCATGCTGGAGTGTAAAATTTTGGGACCGCGATCTACAAATAGTCCTTTATATTATGATAACTGAAAATAAAAAAAAACATCATACAGGTGTGTGTAAAATGGGGCTCATTTCATGTACCTTAGAATTAAAAAAGCTCAAAATTTTCAAATGCAACACCCTCTATATTATTTAATTTTTGAGTTCGGCATTCAATTCTTTATAAAAAATCATATTTATGGTATCGGCTTAAAATTTATAGTTTTTGAGTTATTGATAATTAAAAAAAAATTGGCAGAAATTCACAAAAAAAATTCACCAACCGCAAGTATTTAGACATATTTCATTGTGAATTTGTTATATTATTTAAACATAGTATTAGAAGAAAATTTCATTTGAAATGTGTTAAACAGCGTTACCCCGATTAATTTATCTAGGTGGTAAATTAAAATCTTGCGGGGAGTGCCATCAAATTGGTTTTGACACTTCAACAATCACTGTTCTCCTTTGTTGTACGTCAAAACATTTAAACAGTAATTGTTCAAACAAAAAAAATTAATTATTCTGAAAATGAACTTGCCGATATGGTCCTTATTATGGGTGAGTGTTTAAAAAATAGTCTCTTAGCGTCGCGTGTGTATAAGGAGAGATACCCACAAAGACGAGCTCCACAATAATTGTCAAACCTAAACCTATTTTAACGGAATATAATGAATTGCAAATTATGGCTGCAGTCGTGGAAAACCCGCGCAGACGTTTAAAAGATTTAAGCTCGATAGTAAACATCAGTGAGACATCGGTGAGGAGAGTATTAAAAAAATATAAATTTCATCACTATCGTATACAACTGCATCAACTGCATTTAAATTGCAGATGACTTTCAAATAAGAAGAAATTTTTGTGAGTAGGCTCTGGAAAGAATAGATGCGAATCCATTTTTTTTTAATATGGTGTTGTTTTCCGACGAATCGACATTTCATAAAAGTGGACATGTGAATCGACATAATATGCATTACTATTCGGACGAAAACCCACATATCATGAGACAAGTAGATGCACAACATCGGTGGAGCATCAATGTATGAGCTGGTATATTAGGCGAAAGAATTATTGGCCCATATTTCTTCGAAGGTTCATTTACTGGTGTCATGTATCTAAATTTCCCACAAAATGATTTGCCGGAACTATGTGCCATTGCATACGAGGAGAAATCTCTGGATTCAACACGACGGTGTCCCTTCCTATTTCTGTGTACCTGTCAGAGATTTTTTAAATCAGCATTATCCCAATAGGTGGATTGGTCGTGGTGGGCCCATTCCTTGGCCGGCGAGATCACCAGACAAAACCGGACTATTTTCTTTCAGGATTCGTAAAAAACATTGTGTACAGCACACCGCCAACGACCAGAGAAGATATGATGGCTAGAATAAGAGAGGCATGCACAATGATAACAGTAGAAATGTTGGAAAATGTGAATAGGTGTTTTCACGATCGCGCCCTTTTATGTATAGAGCAGAATGGTCGTCATTTTGAACATTTAATTAATTTATAAGTTCTATAATTATTAAGTATTTTTTTATAAATTATTATTATAAATTTATTTATTATAAATTATTCATATTATCATTATGCAGTATTATTTAAAAATAAATAAAATAAACTTAAAAAAATAATCCAATTTATTCAAAAAGAAAAGTTTTAATTTACAAAATAAGGAAGTTGATAGTTAAAACTATTATTCCATTGTAAAGTTTCGTAAAGTTGTCGCCGTTTAACAAACGTCAAATGAAATTTTCTTCTAATACTATTTGTGAATGATATAAAAATTTCACAGTAAAATATGTCTAAATACTTACGACTGGTGATTGTTTTCTGAATTCCTGTCAATTTTTCTTTTAATTACCAATAACTCAAAAACTATAAACTTTAAGCCGATAGCATAAATATGATTTTTTATAAGGAATTTAATGCCGAACTCAAAAATTATAATATATAGGGTGTTGCATTTGAAAATGTTGAGCTATTTTAATTCTAAGGAACATGAAATGAGCCCCATTTTACACACACCCTGTATGATGTTTTTTTTTCTTTTCGGTCATCATAATATAAAGGACTATTTGTAGATCGCGGTCCCAAAATTGTACACTCCAGCATGATAAAATACCACTGATACAGCTTTGTCTATATTCACCTTCAGGTGTCATTTTTTTACATAATTGCTATAGTAGTTTATATGCATGTTAATTAGAATTTTACGTAAAATTTGAAA
The DNA here is from genome assembly GCA_959613385.1 of Geotrupes spiniger. Taxonomy (NCBI): domain Eukaryota; kingdom Metazoa; phylum Arthropoda; class Insecta; order Coleoptera; family Geotrupidae; genus Geotrupes; species Geotrupes spiniger. Next base: position 5,466,003 of record OY390736.1, on the reverse strand, counting down.
ATGTAACAATATATAGGGTGTTCTATTTAAAATAACAAAGTAAGTTGCGGCCACCCTATATATTTGAAAATAATTTTAGGTTATGAAACATTTGTTTTCCAAGAATTCATGTCTGAACCTTTTTCTCCTATCTTGGATAATTTCAGCGCTATTGAACAATTACAGAGTGATGGCGGATCCTGTATATACAAGGTGGGGCAGCTCATACTACACGGAGTTTCTATGGAAAACCATGGAATATTGCGAATTTCTTTCTGGTTGGCTAGATGTAGAATATCTGTATGCACAATTTAAAATTATTTTGAGATATACAGGGTGTTACAAAAAGAAGATACATATCAAAGATATGTTTTTTTAAATGGAACACTCAGTATTTTTTGGCATTTTCGAAATCTAGAGTACAAATGAGGGTGAGTTCCTACAATATTCCCTATACCTATCTTTTATCGTTGTCTAAATATTTGAAACTTTGTTGAAATGCGTGGTACCAAATAAAATTTTATATTTGCCTCAGTAATTCATTTTGAATCACTACATCAGCCTTGATCGTTCAAATGATGGTCGGAAATGTAGATTCATTGATATTTCGATGACAACAATTTTACAGGGTGATTTAAAAAATGTGGTTGGAAAATTTCGATATTCGAAGATGAAGAATTTCCTTACTTTAAATGGCGCACCCTATATTTTATTACCTACATACAGGGTGTTCCATAAAAAAAACAACTTTGTTATGTATATATATTTTGTAACACCCTGTATATCTCAAAATAATTTTAAATTGTGCATACAGATATTTTACATCTAGCCAACCAGAAAGAAATTCGCAATATTCTATGGTTTTCCATAAAAACTCCGTGTCGTATGAACTGCCCCACCCTGCATATATACCAATCTCCAATCTCTACCCATTTATATTTCCGCCTTGGTCTACCCCATTTCCTCGCATTCCTCCCACCAGTTCTTCCTCTTCCATATGCTACGCACCTCTCATATTCTTCCCCCATCCAGTACTTGTTCTTCCTCTCCTCATTTCCGCATCTGTACCTAGCTACTATCTTTTCCTCTTCTGCCGTTTTCTTTCCTCCTAGGTATCTTGGCCTCCTCCTGTACACCTGTAGCTCCTTGTATCTCTCATTGTATCTTAGTTTCCCTATTTTCCATTCTCTCTCCTGTGTTTCCACCTGTGACCATCGCTCCACCAACCCCCTATCGTTAGTTAGTATAAACCTAAGTTGCACATTTAAAATATTTCATTTAAATATTTATATTGTCAGATATAATACTGTCATCAGTTGCTTCAAACACAAACACAAACTGATGTATATCATTCACTGCGAGAGAAGCTTATATCTACGACAAGACAATAATGATTCTTACAGTGAAATATTTTCTTTAGAATAAAAAGCGGTACACTACATTTATGGTAGAATCGTTTCCTGAATTGCAAGTAAGGATAATAATTTTATTTGTATATTCTTAATTATATCACAATGAGCCCTTTACTGATATATACAATTTGCATGAAATTTTATACAGGTTCTTTACACGTCAATCAATTTCATATTTTATTATGAATAACATTATAGACGTCCGTTCAATGAAATCGTGAAATCGTCCATGGCTATCGGAATAGCCGCGAAAGCCATATTTGCATTCTATGGTTGGTCTCTGGTACCTGATCTCTTAAAGCGAATAGATCGAAATGTTCTCTAATACCATAGTAGATATTAAAATATGTTCAGCCTTAGTTGAATAGCATTTATGAATTATGAGTGATTACATGCAACAAGCTGTCTTTAATATATTCAACGATCTAATTCCCACAATCAGACATATAATAAAATAAATACCGTAAAATAGAAAATATTGACGTAGTCCAAATAATAATTTTAATTTGGTTTATTGCAGGCAGGATCTGATGTGATATATTTATTATGCATAAACGGATTAGGTTTGTATTTTCGACTGATGAATGAATTAGTTAAGAAAAGGAGCTTTTTGGACAGAAGAGCTTGCGTAGAATCTACCCTTAAATTAAAATATGAAAAGGACCAGGAGGTAAATATAATGTGATACATTTAATAGATCTTAGCGAGTTCAGAATCAACAACAAATATGTATGCAACTCCTACCAATTCTAGACAAACGTCAAGAACTTCCAACCGTAATTTGTCACTTATAATTTTCAACATTGGTGCACCATGCACTGGCCATATTCCCATTTCTTTTTGTGTGGAGACATATAATAATTTTTCACCGCAATTCTAATAACAATGGTATGTTACTATAAATGGTCGAGTGTCACATAATTCGAAAATTATTTTTCTAACGTTGACCTCTTAACACCTGAACTAATTAATTTAAATTTAGAAAATATTTTCTTTCATAAAAACATATATGTAAGCATATATTATGGCAAATTTATTTTTACTGCCAGCGGCTGGGGTATGATTTTAGGTGTTTGCTTGAAATTAAACACAATGGTCACTTAAACAACATTTTTATTTCATTCATTCAATTATCCTATTCGTATGAAATTCTTGAACACAATTATTATTTTTCTTAGGCATAAATTTACTTTGCATGTGTCACAAAATACATTAATTTGTCTTTTACAACCTGGTTTGTTACAACGCTCTCGACTTTCTTGGATAATTGGCCAATGATGCATTCCATCTAATCTCTAAGGAAGAGTAGCTTTTAAGAATTATATGAGTAGCTTTTACTAATATAATTCTTCAACAGATGATGATGAAGCTCATCCTCCTTTCTTAATATTAGTTGCTTTTCCTTCTTTACATAAAGATTCTGCTATATGGGTGTGAAATTCCAAAAGATCCATTTGACGCCTCTATGCTATTCTCGAAGATATAGTAAAAAAAACAACCATTATTGGCATCCTAATTTTTTACAACCTTTGTATAAAACCATAATATATTCCAAGTAATCAACTAAATTTCAATAATATATTCAAATAAATAAATGAATCCTACCTTTCCTCTTGCTCCAATCCCTCCACGTTCTTCCGTGCTCCTTCCTTTTCTCTCCTGCCTTCTCGGCGCTCCTTTATTTTTGTCAGAAGTTCCACTTCTTCTCCATTCTCGTCTACACACTTTTTCCATTCCCTTCCTTTCTTTTTCTCTTCCTCACTCCATTCTACCCCCGCACAGTCCTCCATCCAATGCCTCCATACATCCAACCCCTTCTCGCAGAATACACACCTTCTATACGTCTCATCAATCCAATATTTGTTTCCTTTTTCCTCACTCCCGCACCTAAACCGTGCAATATTTTTTTCTTCTCTGCCTGTTCTCTCCCATCTCAAATATTTCGGCCTGCCTCTATATATACATATCTCCTTGTATTTTTCATTATTATATTGATCTAGTATAATAACAGAATTTTTACTAACTTTTTCCGAACATAATACATTTATCCGATTTTATAAGGTATGAGACCAAGCAAGTATCAGAAGTAAATGCAAACTTTGAAGACTTTGGTACATTTTTTGTTTGTAGTGGAATACCCTTGATTCTTTTCATTGTACCAATCATTGTAATATTTTACTTTATTATTTATATTATTATTATTATTATTATTTATATTAATTATCGCATGTAAAAACAACCAGCATACTCTGATTTTGTTCTCTGATTCTATCAGGAAGTTTTCCAAAATAAGACGTACGCTTTGTTGTTTTCACATAATACCCTAAATTTAATTCCAAACAGGCTTTACTAAGCATGTATTACCTAAAAGGCTAACAATTGACAATTACTAGATTACTAAAATGGAAAATGAAACAGGGAAACCATTTTCTTGATCTAATACGGATTTAGTAGTATGTTCAGGGAATCTATTGATATGAATTGTGTATAAAATGGAAATCCATTTTTGGCCAGTTAAATATAATCTATAATCACATATTACCCAACTGGGATTGTCAGTTCTTTCGCCTCAGGAATATTACCAAACCAATCTGGCGTATTCCTAATACTATGATTTCTGGTCACATCCTTCCATAATTGTTTCCTCAGTCTAGAAGACTGTTGTCTATAAATATTTGCATCCTTCTCTATTTCATCTTCATTCATTCCATTTTCTGATTCTTCTTCACTCGTCTTATTTTCTAATTCTTCTTCACTAGTCTCATTATCTGATTCTTCATTCCTAGCACGATTACTTTTGAAAAGCAATGGGTCATACTATTCATCACTCTCACTCTGTAACAATAATGAATAAAATAAGTGAAAATTTTAAATCCATATTTTTATTGCCGATTGACTTATATTAGCGATATTGCAAATAACGTCTAAAATTCAAGTAAACATACTCATAATCGACGAACCTAAAAAATACTAATCATGAGTACAGTATATCTAGTACATAGTAATAATTTTATAATTATTTAACTAAAATATTTATTAAATATCACAGTGTTGGGTCATAGAAAACTAGCACATTAACTGTCAACTACGTACGTATTCTGTTCCGTATATAGTTGTAGAAATTGTAGGTCACGAATTTGCTACGGAGTTAAGCATCTCCACAGCTGTTCGAAAGATTAAAGTACTGAAACTAACAATTACAATTTACTGTTGTTTTCAGCACACGAAAAGTACAGACGGAAGTAAATAAATTATGCATACACCCCAATTAATTGTTTCACATTTGATACCCATTAATATGACGTAGCGTAACGGAACACTCGATATGTTAATTCCATATACGTTTGCAATATACGTTAAGTTGGCCGAACATTGCATACAAATAGTTTTAAGCTGTGCCAATGCACTGACCTTTTTAAACACTACAAACTTTATGAGTTTTGCAAAAGCTCCTTTAACTGCGTTTATATTTGTTTCAGGAGCAATTAATGTTAAGTATAATCCCAGAGCACATAATCAATGAAGTGCGAAAGGACATGTTACAAATACAACAATACCAAAGTGACAAATTTCAGGACGTACCAGTACAAAAACTATTTGAGTATGTTCAATAAGTTACAACGATTAAAATGAATTAAAGTATAAATCTCCATCTAGACTGGAATCAAAATGTGGAACTTAAATACACGGCACAACCCATAAAATATCTATCATTTACTTCTTGTTTCAGACATCACTACATCAAAGAGCACGATAACGTGTCAATTTTGTACGCTGACATAGTGAACTATACTCAAATGACCAGCACTCTGAAGTCGGGGCGCCTCGTGGAAACATTAAATGAATTATTTGGCAGGTTTGACGATGCATCGGAGGTAAATATTTGGCTTGCCTATTTCCAATTATGTTGCATGCACATTTCAGGATCTCAGTGTTATGAGAATAAAATTTCTTGGTGATTGCTACTATTGTGTGGCAGGGTTGCCCCCAAAGGAGAATATTAATCACGCTGAAGCTTGTGTAGACTTGGGACTCCGAATGATTAAAATTATAAGAGACGTTAGGTAAGTTCTAATTTTAAATAATGGATATTATAAACAGTATTGTAGTCCATGAATTAAAGGCTTTGTGTGACAAGTGCAATACTCAAACATCAACTGTATTTTCTATAATGATGTTGATATGGGGCTCTTTTTAAAAGATAAACAATCGCCTTGACACGGCCGCTTCCTTCTGCCTCTCGGATGGCCAACAGCTCTCGTTGTCCGTCGGCGTGCTCAATATGTCTAGGTTGATGTACAACTTTACAACTCTTAAACGTGGCAACGCACAAAATTGTTACTTCTGTATAACTCATCCAATTCAACTATCAATTCCGAAAAGGTGTGAGCCAGCCCTTATTCACGATCGTGATCATCGATGACATTTACGATGCATGCATTTCCCATTGATCCTTATCTGTCACATATTTACCGCAGCCTACTCTAGTAATATGTATTTCAAAATTTATAAACTAATGGTACAATATAAATTAAGGTCGGCGCCACGCAGTGCGACCTTGATTGATCCAGGACTGGGTTTATGAATTATATAATAAATATTCGAACACGCCGAAGAAGTAATCACAGCGTAAAAAAATTAAAACATCTACAAACTTCAATACAGAATCATGGGAAGTAAGAAATGAATATAATAATAAAAAGAAATGTAAGTTTGACGTTAACAATATTGGAAGAAAATGAGGATGTCAAGGTGGTCAACAGACTAAACAATTTCTTTATAAATACATGCGATACGGGTAAGATCCAAATCACACATGACGACTACCAGTATGACAAAAACATATAATATGTATTTATATCCTACTTCATTTATATCCTATCCCAACTGAAATTGTAGGGGCTATACAAACGTTAAAAAATATTGCGATTGTGGGATACGATGAAATACCAACAAAAATACTTAAACACGTAACAGAGTACGTAAGTACACCACTAGCGTAGATAATAAATATGTGTTTCGATCAGGGGGTATACCCAGACTACCTGAAGTATTCCATAAAACCAATTTATAAAAATGACATTAATAACTACAGACCAATTGCTTTGATACCAAATATATCAAAAGTATTGGAGAGGGTGATATTCAATAGACTACATAGTTTTCTTAACAAATATTATATTCTATCAAAGAAACGAAATGCATAATCTAAGAACAAAGGCACCGAATGAGTTATATTTCAACTACTATCTGAAGTAGTACATTCGATTAACGAAAATAAATCAACAGCTGTCATATATATGTGTATATATATATATATATATATATATATATATATATATATATATATATTGATTTGACTAAAGCGTTTGACAGCATGGATTATGTTTTACTTGAAAGCAAACAATTATGGAATAAGAGGAACGCTTCTGAAGTTGGAGATGTCGTATCTTATATGTCGGCAACAGGCCATATCTGTTACTGATTCACAGGGCTTTCTGATAAGATCAGACTGGGAAGAAGTCAAAAGGCGTACCACAAGGCTCAATTTTGGGCCCCGCTTCTTTTTATTCTATATATGAATGACCTGCCTGGCAGCTTCAGCTTTCCCATGATTCTATATGCAGACGATACCTCCATAGTATTTAGAATGGATGACATGGTACAACTTCAACAAAACGTGGTAGAAACGCTGCAGAAGGTGGAAGGGTGCTTCGACACGAATAATTTATCCCTGAACATAAATGAACATGAACAAAACAGAAATAGTGGCATTTACACAAAACAAAAATATCGAAGAATTAAGTATAAACGTAAACAACTTTATACTTACCTCAAATCCCAGCACAAAGTTTCTTGGAGTGGTCATGGACAAGAAGCTTAGTTGGAAATAACATATCGAATACCTAGCACCAAAAATTAGTCACTTTTCATATGTTCTAGAAACATCCTTCGGTATGGGATTGTTTTCTGGGGAAATTTCGTAGATGTCGTAAGAATCTTTTAATATGTCTATTTATATCAATACCTAATAACCCAATACTCTCTATACAAGTACTCTCTATTCGCACTTGTTGACCATCCCATTGTCCAAGCTTGTCAACTTACTATGGCAAAATCTTAAATCTATCTAGTTTCCAATGAGTGAAAGTCAGCTGGTGCATTAACTAAGCCTCTAATCCTCTTTATTTCCATTTACAATTTCATATACAAATACAATATTACGCCCACTATTTTCTCGTTTACCAATTGAAATTAATACATTTTTTTAAATATTAAATTAACCTTACCAATTCTAACAAGATATATACTCTATTAATAGTTTGTATACCGTCGTAGTGGAATATTTTATAAGAAAAAAAAATATTCAATATATTTTATAAAAATAGAAATCAGATCAATTAACCCTTTTAATAATTTTAATTGCCTCATAATAATCTATTAACTTAATTATATACTTGCACTTTGTTTCTTGCCTTCTGCGAATCCTACTCACACTGGAACGGAGTGTCCTGGTTCTGTGGCTAAGGGTCGCCATTGGTTTCCATTCATCATTCGATCGTTCTATGTGTACTTCTGTTTTCTTGATTCCGCTATGCGTTGAATATTTATACTAATAGAATAGAACAGTCACCAATAAACTATCGCAGTTAACATTATGAATTATGTACGTCTTATTTGCTTTTTCGCAATAACTTATAACTTTATCATTCATATGACATTCGTATTATTGGTCGTAGTCGATATTTTCACCATTACCATCGAACCGTTATCTTTGATATCGGCGATATTCTTCCTCTAACCGCTTCTGAAAGTCCTAAAATTGTCACGATCTTCAATTCCAAAATACGATGCAACTGATACATTCTTAGTGATATTCTGTTGATTGTTGTTTAGCGCCTATATTTTGTTGAGTAATCCTAAATTCTCAACCATGGACTTCACCACGATCAAAAAGTTGGCAAGAATGACGTTTTCAGTATAATTCTCGATACTTTTAGGCATACTGAAACTTATTTATGCCAATAGAGATAGTTCACTTAATTTTCAATGCGAAACTATGAAAATAAAGTAAATGTAAATAAACTGAATACATGAAAGCTTACCGTTAATTTCAGTCCGTAGTTAGCTAACGACGAAACAAAATACAGGACTAAAGGAAATAAAGTTGCGGCAGAATAACGTAACTGTATATTTGAGGGTGAAACAAAGATAACTTTACATTAATATTACTCACAAATAAAAATTACTAAATAAAACGTTACCGGAAATAAGTACAATGAAAATAAAGCTTTAACTGTTACAATGGCTGGTTAAATTTGTTTTTAAATAGATTCGCGATACTGGTATTAATAGAGCACGCAATATTCGGAACAATAATCCACTCCAGTTCCAACTGCATGAGGGTAGATTTTCCAATACCCTTGTCAATGATCCAATAATATTCCAGTATCAACTCGATGTATAGCAGTGATGCCAGTGTTACTGTGGTTCGGTAATGCAGTCACCAAACGGACGCCTGCGCAACGGTCACACCATAAACGCAACAAGATAATGGGGATTCCACAAAAAAAACATGGCGAATAAAACCCAAATCAGAGCCGGAATTGTTCAGAACAAAATACCATACAAGATCAGAAAACATTAAACGGATGCATATAAATACGGCGTGCTTTCCATCAAGACGACCTTGAAGTGATCGTCGACATTAATTTCTTATAAAGCTCTACTCTCGACTCAAGGATAACGTAGGATTTTTGGCGATATATCTACAACAGTGTAAAAGAATGATCGCTAAACGCACAAGAATTCTCCAAAATTCGCCACCCACATAACCACCGCAATTCACTTGCGAAGCTGCGATGCCAGAAAGGAACGATACTAAACTTCGCCTGCCCAGAATGACATTCTACATTTCGGAATTGTGTGGAACTAGCAACGACGCTAAGCAGCCAACTACAATGTTATCCGAAGGTGCAGTCAATAATGAACGTACCATAAAATATTAATTAATTTTAATTTATACACGATCGATGTTAATACGTTGTAAGACATGCATGTACAAGTAAACACTCTATGAAATAACGAATGACATTTTAGAGTTGCCTAATCACCGTTCTCCGGTAAATATATTATTATAGGCGCTATGGTATGTTACTATTAAATGCCGACTTAATTAATCGTGCTATAAAATGATCTTGATAAAAATGTCATTCTTATAACATACATATACATATATTCTTGTTTTAATTTCAGAGAATCATGTGATCTAGACATTGATATGCGTATTGGTGTACATACTGGTCGTATCTTAAGCGGAGTTATTGGCGTACTTAAATGGCAGTTTGATATTTGGTCAAAAGACGTATTCATAGCAAACAGAATGGAAACTACGGGTAAACCAGGGTAAGTATATTATAACCCAATTTTGGGCAGCTTCTTAGCCTTCTGCATATTCTAGCAAAGTACATATTACAATGCAGACTAAAAATTTACTGAAAAAACCATATCATATAGTACGGTCAGACGCAGGAGCTAATGATGCACAATTACAACAATACAACCTTGAAACTTTTTTTATTGCACCCCAGGTAAGTTTACAGCTTCTGTGTTGCTTTTAGCTACATACTGCCTTGTACAGTCTCGCTAAGATATTTGATTAACACAACATCCATATACATATTCACATTACCTTCTGATATAATTATGTTTAAAAAAGAAAAGTATTGAGTCGGTGATTACATTAAAATATTTGACAAAACTTATGTATGTCTATCAGAGTTTTGGTTCTGCCTGTCCTTCAGGGATCAGTAACGCATTGATATGCTCCCACTCGTGTTCATTCTTCTAGATATCTTGGCATTTTAATCCACCATTTAATGGAGTTCTTATTCCTCTTTTTCAGTAAGAACGAAAAGGTTTATCCATACAACAAGTATCAAGTCATACCTGCTGTAGGCATATACTCCAATTAGTATCTACAAATGCACACTACATTTTTAAACCCCATCTTCAAAATCAGATACCGCACATTTTCACGCAATCGCATAAATAACTTGCTCATTCAGTCTCATCAAATAGTTCTTTCGGGTTGATTGTTACAGTATAAATTTCATAAGTACTTAGGTTACACATTTGAACCAATCAACCAGCAATCAACAAAATATTAAATAAGAAATAATTACACCCATACACACACAGACATCTTAAATAATATATCGTAATGAGATGTAATTTTAAATTGAAACTGTTTCTTTTAGCATATCGATGAAATAAATAGCATTGGCCGTAAAAGTCCCAAGCAGGATAATCACAGAGAAAAGAACCACACAAAATTGGATATCATAGGAGAAACTCCACGGACCAGCTTAGCACAGAACAGCACACAGGACCAGCCGAATACTCGCAGAGATTCAAAATTCATCCAAAGAAATTCATATATTGTAAGTGGGCGCGCAAGTGGAAATCCGACCTTAAATCAAATTAATCGAAGAAGATACACTCCCGGGGAAGTGAAGAGAAGAACAGCTTTTATGGATAATAATATTCGCAGATATTACGAGCAACTGAAAAATATAGACAAAAGTATGAAGGAAGCCATAGAAATACTACCTTTATCAAAACACGAGTAAGTAATTTAATTATTTATGCACGACTGTTGCGTTATACATACGTTACCCCAATTACTTTTCTGCAAATAATGGTATCTATAACTACCCAGCGGTAGTTATAACTGTGAGTTATAATAACTCACGCTTAGTCGCCATAGTAACTACTTAAGTAATGTTATCTAATTGGCCGATATTAAATATCTTGTCAAACAATTAAATGTCAAATTGGACTAGATTCCACCTGAAATAAGAAAAATCGCCGAAATAGCAACTCGCAATCTCCTGCCGGATAAATCGCACAAGAAATATAATGTGGCCTACCAACATATTTGGGTTGGAGTACAAGTAAGAACGTAAAAATCGTTGTCAGAAACTGTGCTTCTGGCATATTTTAAAGAATTGCCAATGAAATAAAAATTTTCATCATGTTCTACTCTATGCTTAAAAGTATACTCAGTATAAATAAGAGTAAATATTGAAACTTTTACGAAACGAAATTACGAGAGTTCCTCAAACGGAAGTCTAAAAATTTTTCGGCTAAAAAGGTAAACGTTTTTGCCAGAAGAATAGTCGTGGATAAAGTATAGTATTCAACTCGAGGTAAGGACAATAACTTACTTGGATGATTACAGCGCTCGCCTGCGGCTCGCGCTGCAATCATCCCGTGAGTTATTGCCCATATTACCTCTTATTGAATAATAAACTATTACATCAAACGTTATTTGCTAATACTGATCGATCGAAAAGTAAACTGCATATTGCCAAAGGGCACTGCCAATATTTTTTCTTGGTCGCTCTATATCTCATGCAATAATTTCAAGAGTTTTGCTAATTGTCTATTGTGCTGCTCTTGTAATAGTATAAATTATCAAACAGTTTATTATATATTTATATAATTTCTATCATTTTTTATAATACGTCTCAGCGTGCCTCATACTGGCCCAATTTTTCAAGAAGACTTACTAACATTTGCCAGAATTACATGATTTAAAACTTTTAAGAATAACAAAGAGGACAGATGGATTTAATTTTGGAATTTTGAAATGCAATACAACCGACACCTGCGAATACTTCCGTTTTGTACAAAGCGTCTGGAGAATTTCCATGGAAATATTATTTGACGAAATCTCTGTGTTTGCAATAGAAACGAAAGTGTAATCCTTCTCATCCGATGTCGCCTTCTTAGATCTGGACGGGGCTGCGGCGCGCTTTTTCGCAAGCAGATCTTCTTTGTACATTTTCTCCAGTTCTTTAACCGAATCGTCGTTGCCCTTGTAATACATCATGTTTCTTGTACGCTGCCTTGAAGAAGTTGTACCCCTTGCACACATCAATCGCTTGTTTCAGTGAGCATTGTCCCGCCTTGTAGTTATATATGTTTTCCCTGAATGCTGTTTCTGTTAAAACTAAAAACACTTTGTGTTAGTTTTATTCATTGGCAACTTGCCATTATTCTAGCTATGATTTTGGTTGAATTATCATACTGGAAAAGTAATTTAAAAACAAATCCGAAATATATTCTAATATTCTTGCATGCTATCCAACCGAAAAGATTAAAATGCAATACCCTGAACGTTACGTCAGAGCATACTGCATTCGGGCAATTAATGTGATTATGTTAAAAATCATATATCAATATTGTCCTGTTTTATTTAATGCGACTATATCTGTTGAGTTAAGTTTTTGTATTACAAGTCGAAATAGTTCTTGAATATTATTTGCTAATATTGGATTTAAGTTTCGTCGTGCCTATGTTATTCCTATGTTATAAATGATTATATTTATTCTGCATTTTAGCCAATGGTTCAAAGTTGATGAAATAAATCCGTTTTTTATGATATTTCGAAACTTAGGAATGGAATTAAAGTTTCTAAAATTACCGGATCCGCTGTTCAAGTATTACTTACTAAGTGAAATTGTAATTATAGCCAGCATAATCGTGATTCAAAATCTCACTCAGCCAGAGTAAGTAGTTTATGTCAATTTTGTTGTATTCGTCAAATTTTGGGACATTTATCATTAATTTGATTATTTTAAGCTGGAACTCTTGGTTAGGATACGGTACAATAGCATTTATAATTTTTATTCTTGTGCCACTTTCATGGACAAATTACCTATGGCATAGTTGTAGATATGATGAAGACGAACAAAGAAACATTATTGTGAATTTTTTCTACAGTTGCTCAGAATTTCTTACAATAAGCGTATCTATAAGAACATTTATATATGTAATTACGTGTGCTCTTTTCACGGCAAGCGTCTTAATGGAACTGGTAAGTACAGTCGTTTGAAAATAACAAATTTGGCTTTAAAGCGCTAAGAATTGCGAAATGTTTCACGGTATATTTTTAGATAGACTGCCAGCCGAACTTCAATGTTACTGAGGAACTAAATCAAACCAAAAACATTGGAAGTTTATTAAAAGCCATGAAAAACTATGGATGGACAGGCAGCGACAGTGCAACGTGTGTAGAACCTTGGGTAAGTAATAAAACATCAATGTATTCCCTTTTTATCAGAGAGTTCGCTTATATTCGCTTACGTAGTAGATTCAACAAATTATTGACGTTAGTGTCGTATAAAAAAATAATAGTGCCATTTTACCTTTTTCTGGAACTTCATTTGAAATTCATCATTTTATTGATTATTTGTTATCGATGCGCATGTTGCTACTTTGACTATTAATATTTATATTGTTAAAATTATTCAGTTTCGCCTATCACTAATTTACTGTGTTCAAGTAATTACTTTCATGATTCAATTATTAAACTCGTAAAACGTGTTCGTTGTAATTACAATCTACCTTTCTGCTACCGTGCAGTGAATGTTTTAATATGTTGTAATCCACTTACCGTTTCTTGCTACCGGATAATCCATAATATCTACACGAGACCAAATGGCTCACACTAAAACATATAGTTATATAAAACTTTAGATAAAGAAGTGGGTTAATGCGCTTCCTCTAAGTTGATGAACGCAATCGAGAGTAATATATCTTCAGTCGATTTCTCAAGAAAGGAGGTCACAGATGTCAAGGAGATCTGCAAATAATGTTGTTCTTTTATAACCAGAATTATTAGTTAGCCAAATAGAAAAAATATCAAGCAGCCAGTATTTTACTTTATGTTCTTGCAAATAAAATTTTCAACGGCAAATATACTCCTCTATTTTCATAACTTTTCCATGCATATCTTCTTGCTCTCTTCTCGAACTGGTGTTTAAGATCTGTGTTGCAAATTTGGATTTCTTTCCCTTTTTCTCCCAAATATCTTAATATAAATATCAAATCTCGGGTACTTTGGCCTTTTCTGAAGCAATGTTCGACTCTTCTAATATTAATTCCAGTTTTTCTGTTAATCTATTTTCAAATATGTTTGTAAATACCTTTCCCGGAATACTTGCTAACGTAATTCTTCTGCAATTAGTGCAATCTTCTTCCGCCTCTTTTTAAACAGTGGCATTATAATTCATCTGTGTTCATCTTTTCTTTTTGTTCTGTTCTGTTTGTTTTGTTTTTCTTTTGTTATGTCCTTTTGACTTATCTCGTGTGTAAAATTTCCACCCGGATACGTAATAATCGCTTCCTATTTCTGCTTGCCTTCTTACTCTTACTGCTACTTTTAGTTACAACTTTTACCTTTCGCCTGTTTTCTGGGTTTATTATGAAGGAGACGTTGCTTACCGCAATTGTACTTCTCTGGTGAATTTATGGATGATTTGTGTATACATTTAAAATTCGATATAATGAGGTCGTTTATTGTTGCACAGTTCAATTATACTATTACCCTTGTCGTTATGGCAAATTTGCGAAGCAAATATGATCCCATATATCTTTCGACTGTGTTATTATTGGCTACTTTTCCATTCATTTTTCCCATTATTATGAAATTTCTTTCCCCATTATCCAAGGTTGTTTGGAAACTGGAACACTCGTATTTTTCTTCTTTCCTCGCATTATCATTTAGTCCGTAGGCTTTTATCAAATTTTACACCTTCTTATCTATTGTTACTTCATTTGTTAATATTCCTTCATTTATATATTTTTCACTGTTTTTATTTTTTTAGTTTTTCTGGTTGCGCTATTCGTCCCACTCCCCCGGCTAATTTTTTTTTTTCATGTTATATTAAATTAATCTAAATTTTGCAATTTCATTTCGTCGATTAGTTTGTTTTCTTTACCATTTAAACATCCTATATTCCACGTGCCCAATTTTATGATAACACTATTTTTATAATAATTATTACTAAATAACACTGTTTGTTTGCACTATTATATTTAATAATTTAGGAACACAATCAACATTTATTACAATCTTTATTCATTTTATTATACATCTTTATAATGCTTAGTATAAGTAGCGAGGAGTATCGCTGCCATTAGCACCAATGCATTTGTCCAAAGGTTTATTCAATTGTACGAAGGGCAGCTCCTTTCAAATTCGTCCTCTTTGATACCCGCCATCGAGACGTTTCGACACTTTCCTTTCAACTCCCTTTTCATCTTAGGGAACAGGAAGAAGGCCGAGAGATCTGGTGAATGGGGCGCGTAGGTCAAGGTAGTCGTCTTTGATGAGGCCAAAATTGACGAAAAAGTCGCGTGCGCGAGAGCTTTGTCATCTGACGAGTTTTTTATTGTATCGCCTGTGATGATTTCGTTGAAAAAGAATGGATCATATTTGAATGCGTTCTTTATTTCACGACATGCACGATCCCTTCGATCCCCGATGAGAAGTCTGGGCACAAACATTACTACTACTCACAAATCAACATTAAAAATGCGTCAAATTAAGATCCAGGACAATCCGCATATGTTACGAACTTTGCCGATGTTGTTCTCGGTTCGAGCAATTGAAGGACGACCAGAACAGGGCTGATCTTCAATTTCCATTGCCCCCCTTTTAAACCGAGATGACACTTATGTTTTACTAAGGTCGTGTTCTTTGTAATCTGTTTGCATCATTACAACAGTGTCCGCTGCGTTCTTGTCAGTAAAAAACAAAACTTGCCACCAGTGCACACGCGCTGAACTGTCAGAGAAACTACACTCGTTTGTTTCGGATGGGTTTACCATACTGACTCTGTAACAGCTCCCTAGCGGAGCAACCTGGTGCTACAAGTGCATGGTGGGCAACATTATAATACCGGTTACTTTTTGGGGCCCTTGGCATAGAAAAGCCTAAAATGCGCCAATGCCTTCGTTGCACAATGTAAATCGTGATCGTTTCTTCCGGCCTTTGCTGACATCGGTCTTTCGGTTATAATACATCTATATCGACATCACTTGACGTATTTTGTAGGTGAACGCTCGGAAATAAACATAAATTAGTCCCTCGAATTAATTTTGCATAATTTTCGTTAAATAAAGCATATTTGGAAAAAATTGTAGCTCGTGCTGAAAACACACTTCGTTAGGAGCTAGTGCTAAAAACACGCGAAATTCCGATTTTAACGAAAATACTCATTTTGACCTTACTTATGCCTTATGGAATATCCCAACCGAATGTGTGAGTGAAGGTTATCTCGAAAACGGTACGTGTTATCGAAAAAAAATGTCTTATAGTTAGTTAAAGTTAAAGATATTGAATTTTAAACAACTTTTATGTCAAAAGTTCGTTCGAAAAATTTTATTGTCATCGTTCTGCCCCATTCTGGTGTAAATTTATCTATGTATAAGAAAGTTCAATGAGGACTTTTTTAACTGAACCTCTAAAATATTAATGGTGATCTGTATGATTGCAATAAATTAAGCTAAGCAGTATTGTTTGTATCGAACTATCTGTGTTTAGTGTGTAAAGCAGGCAATTATGTTTTTATCCTACACTATCAGAAAATGTAATTTTAACGGCTTCTCAGAGAGGAGAAAGTGGTCTTTTCCACGGCTAGCCCGGCAAAATATGCCATAAACTGCTAGCCGAGAAAATAGTTAATAAATTTTGCCGCTAGGTGGCGAACCAATAACGTGTCAAAATGGTGCGAAATAAGTGTGTGTGTGAAACTTTAGTGTAAACCAGGAAGTAAATTATTCCATGCTTATTAGTTTTTCCCGTTTACATTGAACCATTTTATTTTAGCAAATATCTATTTCAATCACACTGCTCTTTTGTACGACAACGACCGTTCTCTCTCGACCACTTCTCAAAGTGACGCACGGCAATCAAAACCTGCTTTACCGACGCACAAAATGACAGACAACAGACAAGTAACAATTCATCTGTAATTAATAATTAATAAATATTGCCCTGTGTCCCTGTGTAGTGTGTAATTGTCAAATTGTCAGTTATACAAATTGGAACAAGTTTAGAATTCCGTACATTTGTTTGTTTGGCTTGTGTAATTCAGTGTGATTCAGTATTATTGTTTATAAATCAAGTGACATTGAAGAAAATATCCAAAAAGTAATGGAAGACCTTACTCCGCCAGAAATTAGTGATAAAGCCAACGAGATTTCACTTGATTTATTACCAAAAAAATCAAAAGCCAAATACAACCTCCAGTACGACCAATTTATGCAGTGGTGTGCTTTCAAGAAAGTTAAAAAATACAGCGAGAGCGTCATTTTAACCTATTCATCAGAGTTGTCACAGAAATATAAGTCTTCAACACTGTGGTCCATTCATTCGATGCTAAAATCCACATTGTTGGTGAAAGATAATGTAAATATTGGAACGTACACGAAAGTTACAGCTTTTTTAAAGAAACAGTCACTGGGGAACGTTGCTAAAAAATCAAGAGTCTTCGACAACAAGAAATTGAAAAGTTTGCCCGTTTGGCTCCTGTAATTAATTAATTGTAGTTGATGTTCTAAAATAAAGTTCATAATGAAAATATAACAGGATGTTATTGGAAACAAATAAGACCTCGATAAGACCGCAGTGTAGTGTAGGATAAAAAATCATGTGTACACCACGGCGGAAAAGTGATTTTTCAGGCCTCAAGAAGTGTATCTTCTTTCGGCCTGGAAAACTACCACTTTACCGCCTAGGTCTACAATATACAGTCGAATGCAAAGAAAGTAGACAAAAATAGTTTCCTGTAATTGATTTTCCTCAAATTGTTGTTGTATAAATGTGGCTTTTAAAATCCCCTTTCCTTCAAAATTTGACAATCTTTCAAAGTTGACATTCATTTTAAAACGAAGTTTCTTTATTCCCATAAAACTTGAATTTTATCAGTAAGTTTTCTTAATCCACGTGATATTTGATTTATTTATTCAGTAACGGTGGTTCGGGGCTCTAGTTGGAGGTACCTACGCTTACGTCTCACCAGTTCATTAAAATGTCGCTGAAATGATAATACTGAAATATACATGACATTGCTAATATCAAGCAAGTTTGTTCAAGTAGCCGATAATTTCGTGTCTACTTTTTTTTGCATTCGACTGTACTATTTTCATATTAGCGTGAGAAAATATTAGCCTAGCCGTTAAAAAGGATGTACCAAAGAAATTGTTCCACGTTTGATAATGTAACCAAGCAAACCCTAGTTAAAAAACCTGCAATGGTCCGCACTGAATATACTTATACAGTATGATCGAATAAAAAATTAGTCAAAGTCGGCCATGAGCAAAAAAATGCCCTTCTTTTCCTAAAATAATTTGCGACTGTCAATCTGACGTATATTGACAGTTGGAAGAAATCACACCTGAAATGCTTATCCGCGTTACTGAAAATATGAAGCGACGCGTGCCGTTGTCTGGCAAATAATAGACAGCACTTTCAACACCTTCTTTAAATAAAATACTGTTTTAGTTTTGTCACTGTCTTTATTCCAAGCATTATAACTCCCAGTTTGACTTGTCAGTGTCAATAATTATTTTCAAATTTATGAACTACTTGGACTAATTTTTTTTCGATCTCGCTGTACTTAGTTATACTCCAGTTCTCGAAAAAAAAAATCAAATGAAAGTTGTTTAAAATTCAATAACTTTAGCTTTTATAAGAACCGTTTTTCGATAACTCGTACTGTTTTCGAGATAAGGAAAACGGTGATAAAAGTAAACCATGACTTCCGGTTGTGCTATTGCTTTCAAAATAGGACGTTTTCTTTCTTGCTATATACAAACTCTTTGTCTTAGTAATGGGCAATTAGTGTCAGTTCGGTGTCCAGTATGACACCTAAATATTTAACTTCTGAGCTCTACTGCAACCTTATGTTACCGACGCTGACCCGCCCGTGGACCGGTCCTTTTCGTAAAACGGACAGCGACGCATTTGTCTTCGTTGAGAACCACGCTCCATTTTGCACGCCAATCCTCAAATTGGGTCGATTGCACTTTGGAGCCTAATAGTTATCAGGTGGAATGAGACCAAGAAGAGGAATACACTGCTATGTCGTCTGCATCATAAAACCAGAAACAACTCTGGACCGGGTATGGATCCCTGGGAAACGTCACTCTCCTTTATTCTGGTACTAGGTAATTTATACTTTGTTTTCACTCGGAATTTGCGACTATTCAAGTATGAGACGATAGTCTGTATTATATTGGCATTTATACCAAATTCGTCGTGGAAGAGGGCCGATGTGACTTCTTTCTGCTCGAATCCTTACAGTATGGCTTCAATTAATCTGAGAACTAGAAGTTTCAATGAGTTCTCTTTCCATTCCGCTCATACTGGATGGTTTTGTTTTCTATCACTACGTCCCTCAATCCAGGATAATCCTCTCCGCTAACTTCCGCAGGCTTTACTTCCCCGAGCGGAAGTAAGTTGGTCCTGGGTGAGTGTACCACGATGTCCGACCTTTGTAGAAATTTGTATAGCATCGTCGTACGACACTACCAAAACTGGATTTTATGTTAAGGCTGCTCTTATAATTGTCGGACCATCCTCTTCAAATATATCACTGGTCACTGGTTTCATATGCCGAGATCTTAAACACCGACCGATCCCTGACGGCTATGTAGATGGCCGCAGCTTCCGGAGATCACTGATCAGAATCACATCTATTTCGCATCTTCTCAGGAACTCTTCCATCTCGTCCATATTGTTTCGGACCCTGTTGGTGTTCCATGCCGGTGGTATTCGCGTTCGGTAATATTTTCCGCAGTTGGGACAATGCTGCGTTAATTTGGGCAAATAGATTTTGAAGAGCCTCCAATCTAGACACTAGGTCAGCTGGGGTGTCTAATGAGGTTTCTACCTTTGCTCAGCAACTTTTGTAGGCGGCCTTTCTCGCATCATTATTTTTGCGTTTGTCGTCTTGGAGGTCTGCTTCGCTGTATATTCCAGTCTTCTCACCTTTGGAAATATTTCCTCGGTAAGAAGCTGGACTTGGCGGGAACGTACATACAAGGAGAGCTTCAGTTTTAAATGGCTGTCAAGCAAAAGCTGAGCATCCGAGTGAAGCGCGCGCATGTGGACAACAGTGTGTCCAACAACCGCATTAACAGTTTCCCTGCGTCCTCAAAAAATAGGAGACTTTTATTGTGCCCTCTTATAACGGATTAACGGTTTCGGCACATTGTTAATAATATGTTGGTAGCACCACTTCTTACTATATGCAATGAGAGTAAGATGTTGGCGGTTAGTGATACGATATTGGTTACTTAAAATTTGATCTGGTCTAGAATCGCATTACATCTTTAAGTTTTGTTGCAATTGCTTTTGAATTTGAAAACGAATTATGATTCTTGTTGATTTCAACATTGACAACATTTTTGTTGTAAATTCATAGTTTTTCACAATGTCACCTCCTGTAATACCATAGGAGACGCCATTCCACCAATCAATCACAGTTTCTGTGCATAATAGACCCGCTAATTCTGTCAAAGCTTTTTTGTGTCTATTTTTAGGGTATATGATTGTCTATACTAGTCCTCTCGCAGCAAGTATTTATTTTTTATGGCTCTTAGTGGCTTCCATTTTATAAGGTCCCTCTGACAACATTGCACCGGCCGTGTCAAGATAGGTTTATCCAAAATTACTACTTCGTTCCCCTTGTCAGTTTTTAAATAAAAGCAATTCTACTTTATGAGACTTTTAATAACCTCCAATTGTTTATTCACTGAACTAACATTTACCCTGTCCAAATTCTCCGAGACTTTGACTTTGACTTTGCAGGCTTTGACAAATTCCTTTGACGTGCCGTCAAAGAATTTGATCGAGATTTCAATACCAACAATAACCTCGTTTATCGGTGGTTTTGAACATGGTAAACTTTATTTCAAACCTTCATTGATCATTGCAATTTCTTCGTTATTAAAAGTATCGGAAGATTCGCTTTCAATTAATGGTTTTTCTTTGACAGCACTACATTTCGCATTTCGCGTTCTCGGACACAATTGTCTATTAATAACTTTTTATTTAAATTTTTTGTGTAAATTTATGATCGTTAATTTCCACAATATTTCTACCAAACAAAGGCCATTGTTGAAACTCAAATTCGCTAAAATTATTTACTAATTTAAAATGTGGTTTATAAACCTCTAATTCTAACCCACTCCGTCTACTATACTGATATTTTATTTCTAAATTAATCCATTTTTGTTTTGCACAATGAGACTCTTCATCTATCCTTTTACAATTAGCCGTTAATTTGACATTAATAAATGTTGGATATACGTTGTTTCATTTACACCGTTTTAGAAAAATAATATCAGCATTTACAAATCT
The DNA here is from genome assembly GCA_959613385.1 of Geotrupes spiniger. Classification (NCBI taxonomy): domain Eukaryota; kingdom Metazoa; phylum Arthropoda; class Insecta; order Coleoptera; family Geotrupidae; genus Geotrupes; species Geotrupes spiniger. The sequence goes on along the minus strand of OY390736.1, from coordinate 5,444,391 downwards.
AATCTTACATTTTAACTTACGATATTGATTTAACTCCTGTGGCCGGGAAGCCATACAACAATAATCACAAAACATTGACAATAATTCTGATTAAATTGGTAAAGAAATTTCAGATTCTGAATCTAGTTAGAAAAATAATGAAGTATCAGATGTTCAAAAAGGGCAGCCCACAGTAAAGCGTACTTATTCTTAAAGTTGGTGATTAAAACCTACTCACCTACCCTACATTTATACATTTTTTCGTCACCGAGGCCCATTAAATTAACTCTGAGTAGCGAGAAACTAGTTCACGATACAATAGGTAAGGCGAAAAATTTCATGAAGATTGATAAATTCAAGGGTTTATTATCTCTATCGATCGTATACCACGGTAAATTCAATAATTTAAAATACTGAAAAATTAGTTACAAGAACGATTGTCAAAGAGTGAGCAAGTGCGTCTAAAATATATTAAGGGTGTACAAAAGACATTAACATTGTCCAACAGAAATACTCTAAGTTGCTATTATCAAAATGTACGTGGTTTGAGGACGAAAGTCAATTAGTCATTCTTCCTATGAGATAGTCGGCTTAACTGAAACTTGGATCTCCGATGATGTCGGGAGCTCGGAATACTTCCCAAACGTCCACTCCGTAATCCGAGGTGATCGCAAGTTCCACCAAACTCAATGCTGCCGCGATGGGGGAGTTTTGCTGGCAAGAACAATATTACTGGAATAAGGCTTGACCTGTCTAATATTGTTACTAACATACCGCTCGTCGATATTATAGGCTGTAAATGTTCTTTAAATACCACATCGTTGTATGTCTTTGTCTTATACTTTCCGCCAGATATATCTGTACCCGAGTTTGAAACTTTCTTTGACCTATTCGAACAGCTAGTAGTTGGTCTAGAAAATATTTTGATATTGGACTATTTCAACTGTGCCCATTTCGTGGACAGTGGTATATATAATCCAAGGTCACAGATTGTTCGTAGATTTTTGGATGTTGGCAATTTGAAACAATTTAACCAAATTTTAAACTCTAGCAATCGCCTGGTAGATCTTGTCGTCTCGGACTTCCATTGTACAGTTTCTCATGACAATGCGTCGCTAATTAAAGAAGATAGATATCATCCGGCACTCTCAATTGACTTTTCCATTGTAGTTGAAAATTACTGTAACTTCACCAGAAAGTGCTCTAAATCTTGTAATTTCATGTGATTTTATTCCCAGCTTTCTTCTTAAAGATTGTAGAAATGTCTTAGTGGGCCCGCTGACAAAGCTTTTCATTCTGTCACTAAAAACTTCGACATTTCCGGATAGGTGGAAAATGACAATTCTGAAAAGTGGTAATCCATCTGATATTGCTAACTACCGACCGATAGCAATCATTTCCAATCTAGCAAAGGTCTTTGAACTTAGTATCTACTCCCATATATTTCCCATTATAAAGAATTATTTATCACCCTGTCAATTTATGGTATATATGATCCACTGTCACAATTTATTTCTGATGCATTGGATTCAGGAGACCAGGTTGATGTTATTTACACAGATGTTGCAAAGGCCTTTGATCGCGTAGATCAACAAGGCTCGAACTTAGGGCCGTTAATCTTCAATATCTTCATTAACGATCTCACTAATGTTATTGATTCCCAAACGCTCTTTGCCGACGATCTTAAAATATTTCCCAGAATATCTTCATCGGCTAATTGTAACTTCTTACAAGCTGATCTGGATGACATTCATTCATGGTGTTTGTCTAATAACCTGCATCTTAATATTGCTAAGTGCAACATAGTGTCATTCACTCGTAAAGCTAATCCAACTCTTATCTGCTACCCTATCTTGCGACCATGCCAAATCCCATATTCCAGCAAGATAACGCCCGTCCTCACGTAGCTCGCGTCAGTCTAGACTTCTTTCAAGCTGACGACATTAATCTTTTGCCATGGCCCTCCCGTCCACCTGACCTATCACCGATTGAGCATGTTTGGGATGTGATTGGTAGGCGACTCACCAAGTTAGCCAATTCTCCGCAGACCATCTGATTAGATCCATGCCTAGACGGCTCAATAAGTGTACGCGGCTTCGAGGTGGTCAAACACACTATTAATAAAAACTCGTTTGTCTTTTGTTTTTTTAATTTGAATTTTTCATCGATTGTTCCTCTATGGTAGCCGACTATGTGGTGTTAAAATTATTAAAAAAATTCAACTCTTTCTTGGTGTTCGGATTTCTATATCACTTAGTATAATTATAAGCTTTCATAAAATACATATTTTATTAATTGATCATAAAGATTCTTTTATTAATTTACGTAGTGTTTACTAGATCTTATTTCAAGTTATTTCAAGTACGCGCTCTACTCATAAAAAAGGTACATTACATATTGAATCGAGTGGGTCGAGCAACAGATATAAACTTTCGTAACTGTTTTTTTGCTAGAAGTTGAGATCCCATCAACAATTATTGACAACTTCCTCGCCGATCGACTCCTCAGAAACTAGCTTGTCTGTGTATGAGGCTCTTAATGTCACAGACACCGCTACTTTATATTTTTCTTCTGGCACAAACGGTTCGACATTGCTATAATTAGCAGCCTTTTTGAATTATAATTGTGAAATATATCTGATTGGAGATCTCGATATATATATTATAATAACTTTCGTCAAATTCGTCGTTACAGCATTCCATAAACAACCGACTGATTCGATTAATCACATATTAATACACACATCTGTCTTGTTTTTCAACTCCGTTTACTACTATAATGCATTATATTTTACGATGCATATTAAAATTACAGTAGCTAGCCAAGAAAACTGGTAGCCGAACCACTTGAAAAACACTCGGTTTATAATGTTTTGTGGTGATGCTAACCGGTGACATTATTTTTGTCCGAGGGGAGTTTTTCTATGTTATCTACCTAGCTATGAAAACATGTTATGTCAAGTTTCTGTGACATCGTATCATCTTCAATGTTAGTTATAGAAATAGGACAGTAGGCCAAAAAATATCAATCAGGAAATGGTGGCAGTGTATGAAGAAAATATCCCGTCCAATTTCCAAGTCAAATATTGTTCAAATGTGGCAGAGAATCCATGTGCATGATGATCCAAAGGGCGGAAGCACCAACTGATGAAATCGTCAACAAAGTTGAAAAGTTGATTTACCGCCGATTAAAAGTTTCAGTTATTGCTAGACAAAGATGAATTTCAGAAACGAGTGTTTTAAATTCTACATGAAGAAAGTGATCGCACGATGGATTCCCAAACTGCTCAGTCCCGAACAAAAACTGTGTACACAACAAATTTGCGAGGAGAATTTGGCTGCTTTATCACAAGATGGAGACTTCTTCTATAGAATTGTAACAGAGGATGAGCCCTGGATACACCACTGGGATCGTCCCACAAAAGAAGTCCATGTAATGCATTCATAATTATCCACCACCCAAGAAGGCGTAAAAAGTGATGTACGTAGTTTTCTGGTTCGCTGAGGAGTTTCTCTTAATAGAGTTAATGTCAAAAGGGACTATAACAACGAGGCATGTCTGCAAAGACACAATGAAGAACTTGAAAGCGGTTACAAACCAAGAAAGACAGTTTTGCGCAGTCAAACTCTGCTTCTGCCCCACAAGCGAATGCATAATGCACGAATTGTTCTTAGGTTGAAAAATAAAATTTTGTTTGTCCTCCAGCTAGATAACGTAAAAAAATCCCCTCCTATTTACTAAAAAACCTCTTTTGTTCTAACCAGATTTATTTTTAGCATATAACACAAACTTGTGCACTGGCGATTATAATGAACTTTCTCTTTCTTCGAATTCACATCTGGCTGAAGTTACTGTTTGGTGTTGTCATAACAACATTATACTCGTACTTTATTTGGGAATCGAGATACGAAGATTTTCTGGTATGTTTGCTTCAATTTTATTTACTTCTATAATATACGAACTGTTTTAAGGCCAGCGAAACATACAATTACAAAATGGAACCTCCTATAGCACATGTTTTAAGTATCGCTTATTTGACGGTCACGCTGCATTTCATCGATAGGCAAACGGATTATATGAATCGCTTGGATTTCAAATGGAACGTTCAATTAACTTCCGAGCAAGAGAACGCTCGTACCATGCGCAAAATTAATAGCGACTTGCTCAACAACATTCTTCCAAAACACGTTGGTAAGCATTAAGATATTCCTTAAAAATTAACAAATATCTGGAGGAGTGGATCTAATGTGAAATGTTAAAAATAAAGAAATCTTTTTGAGGAATATATGCAGATCTCTTAACATATAATCACTTGCTTGTTATGTTCGGATTTTAATGCACATTTCTGTTCACTGAAAAACCACACACGTGAGAGTGATTTATGCAATTTGCTACCAGTGTAAAATTATTTTTTAGGCGACCGACACGAAAAATTGAAATTTCAGTCGTCAAACGCGGACGAAAAGTAATCGTTTTTCGTCCGCTTTCATTTTTCGTCCGCAATAGGGTGGCGCCATCTACCGACAGTTACCGAAATTGTATAAAAATAACCACATTGCCGTCAGTGTCAAACTGTACATCTTGTTTACATTAGTAAATACGTCTTGGTGATAGACTTTTTAACTGATTATTGGGTAATTATTGTTTATAAAGCCGAAATAACTTCGATTGTAGACAAAGAAAACATAAACATGTCTGAAGGTGTCACAAATATGTACAATTGTTCAGTTGTTATAAATGACTATGTCAATAAATTAGAAGTAAATGTTGCAATAAATTTTAAAATTTTATGAGGGTCGCCTAAAAAATTTTGTGTGCACCACGGCCAAAAAGTGTTTTTTCGTCCTCGTTTGCTTTCAGACCTCGGCTACGCCTCGGTCGTAAAGAAAACTCGGACGAAAAAACAGTACTTTTTGGCCTAGATACACAATAGTATTTTTTAGGCGACCGACACGAAAAATTGAAATTTTAGTCGTCAAACGCGGACGAAAAGTAATCGTTTTTCGTCCGCTTTTTATTTTTCGTCCGCAATAGGGTGGCGCCATCTACCGACAGTTACCGAAATTGTATAAAAATAACCACATTGCCGTCAATATCAAACTGTACATCTTGTTTACATTAGTAAATACGTGTTGGTGACAGACTTTAAACTGATTATTGGGTAATTATTGTTTATAAAGCCGAAATAACTTCGAATGTAGACAAAGAAAACATAAACATGTCTGAAGGTGTCACAAATATGTACAATTGTTCAGTTGTCATAAATGACTATGTCAATAAATTATAAGTAAATGTTGCAATAAATTTGAAAATGTTATGAGGGTCGCCTAAAAAATTTTGTGTGCACCACGGCCAAAAAGTGTTTTTTCGTCCTCGTTTGCTTTCCGACCTCGGCTACGCCTCGGTCGTAAAGAAAACTCGGACGAAAAAACAGTACTTTTTGGCCTAGATACACAAAATACTATTGTGTACCAAGGCCAAAAAGTACTGTTTTTTCGTCCGAGTTTTCTTTACGACCGAGGCGGAGCCGAGGTCGGAAAGCAAACGAGTACATATTTGTGACACCTTCAGACATGTTTATGTTTTCTTTGTCTACATTCGAAGTTGTTTCGGCTTTATAAACAATAATTACCCAATAATCAGTTAAAAAGTCTATCACCAACACGTATTTACTAATGTAAACAAGATGTACAGTTTGACACTGACGGCAATGTGGTTATTTTTACACAATTTCGGTAACTGTCGGTAGATGGCGCCACCCGATTGCGGACGAAAAATGAAAGCGGACGAAAAACGATTACTTTTCGTCCGCGTTTGACGACTGAAATTTCAATTTTTCGTGTCGGTCGCCTAAAAAATACTATTATTTACTTTTCGCACATCATTAATGAATTATGAAAGGAAAACAACAAAATCAGTGAAAATGGATGTAATAATATTAACATCGTTTTATTGTATTGAAATTTTGAATAAAAAATATTTAACAATTAAAGAAACAATTGCTAGTATTTAATTATTGCTCCATAATTTTCAATCACTTGTTCTAACCTTCGTAGCATGGAGTCTTTACATTTAAATTAAGATCTCCATGCAGCTTCGATGGATTCCCACAAGTTATTTCTAAGACGAAAATTTGTCTAGTAGATTATTTTTACCGCCCGTGGCCACATATTTTCATTAAATTCGAACTTATTCACCGGACGTGGCAAGTCTCAATGTTATTTTCTACGAACGATTTGAATTATACAAGCAACGCCCTTGTTTCCAGACATTCAAACCACCATTTATTAGTTTGGGGACAAATATAACTGTAGCTTGCTTAAATTCCACTGAAAGCAATGCTTTCTTGGAACATTCTTTAAAATTATACTTGATAAATATTTCAATGATCTGACATTGCACAACTCCCTAGTAAATCAAGAAATCTAATCTACATAAAAATAAATGAATGCTCTTTCATTGAACAGAAGTGTACATTCTGAATAAGTGAAAAATGCCAATAAAATAAATTCATTAATTTAATAATTTATTTTAGCTGCATTTTACTTAAATACTGACCGACAGACGGGGATGCCGTATTACGAGGAATACACAATGGATAAACCGGTCGCAGTTATGTTTGCATCGTTGGTGGATTACTCTATAGAACTTCCAGAAGAAACTTTTTTACAGCTAATGAATCAAATTATTCGCAGTTTCGATAGCGTAAGTGTTTAAAATTCGTGTTGGGCTATTTCAATGGAATTTTTACAGGTCCTGGATCAGAACTATGGGAAGACAATTGAAAAAATAAAAGTTACAAATTGGACGTACATGGCCGCTTGTGGGTTAGATCCGGGTAGAAGAAATTCGATTATTGGAGAAGATAACATCAGACGACCAGGAGAACACGTAGTTATAACGCTGCTTAAGTTTGCCACAGAGATGATGAACGTACTTGTGAGAGAAAATGAGAGTAGCGCACAAGAATATAAACTTAGAATAGGTAAATTGCATTACTAAATCACTACATTAGCTTCCAAATCTTTTTAGATAAATTTTAAATTTAATTAGAAAATGTTGACCATGCAATTAATTTCGTTCTTGAATAATTTTCATGCACCGGTATTTTAATGCTATTTTAGACAATTTGATCATACTTTCAACAATTTCAACATTTTATCCAGTTTTATAACATTTCCATTTTATTCGAACAATTTTTACAAAAAAATTCTAAAGATTGATATTTATGTAGTTTGGAAATTCTGAGAATTTGAAGAATCTTGCAGGTTCATAATTTTATATTTTACGTTTTGACAATTTTAATATTTTGACATTTTTGACTATATTTGGAACTTTAATGAATTTCTTGTTTTGGCAAGTTTATTTTTTTTTATTTTTAGATAAATTTACGCAAGCGTTTTGAGTTTTCTTTGTAATGTTGGTATTTTTCATATTTTAACAATTATGGGTATTTCGATAATTATGTAGATTGGACACGTTGGAAATTTATGTGTTTACATTTTTTTTTAATTGTCATCTATTATGAATTTGATAAAAGCAATCTCATGAACACTTCTTTCCACCATTTGATACATGATCTTAGCAAGAATTGGGGCGCGCATATACCCTAATGCAATTTCAATTATTAAATTCTCGTTTTTATTGTTTTCTTTATATCTGATGCAGGCTAATGTGGACATATCTTGACTTTTAAATGTAGCCGTAAAACATTCTTCTGATTCAATAATTTGTTACCACAAATAATACCCCTTTGTCGATTGCGATTATTTTCAACGGTACGCTTGTTAAAGTTTATCACTATTAATTTGCAATAATACCGAAGTCGTTTTCAGCAAGCATTTAGGCACATTACACGATGAAAACAATTAATACCTTATTGCGTCTAAATTATCAAGTATTAGTTATTTAAGATACAATTGTGAAAATTCATTCGTTATTGCACGAACAGTTTAAAACACGAGCGAGTGTTTTAAAAGCCGCGTCAATGAATAGACTTTTTACATATGTTACTACCTGGCCACCCTGCTTAAGCATGGCGCTTGCAAATAAAACAGAAAAAAGGTAAAGGGATACAGGTGACAGAAGGTCGGTCTCTCCCAAATATTCTTACAACGTTATTTTGGCGAAATCTGTTCAAAGCTGTTGCAATTTAGAGCGCCATCCGACATAAATTTCTGTAGCCCTAGCCAAATAATGTGTGTGAAGTATCGGAGCAAGTCGTAAAATAATGCGCGGTCCGCTTTAAACCATAGTTTATTTTTTCCTGCAAGGCCAAATCCGTGGCGGGAAATTTGAAATCTGATCATTGATTGGTTTAAAAACAGGTGTTTTACACTATAACTTGCCGTTAATGAGAAACTGAGAAACTTAATGTCTTTAAAGGACTAGAACAGGATCATCCTCAGATTAACAAAAGTGTTTTATTAACCAAATGTTGCAACATTCTGCTAATATTCAAAATTTTAGCGATGTAAGGTCCTGCAGGAAAGAACAAACATTAGTCACCGACATTTTTTTAAAAAATACAATTACACCAAAATGAAATAATAAACTCACCTTCGTTTCCGCAGTCCGGATTAGCTAATACGAAGAGCTAGACGAAGCAGAAATACTATAAACAAAGTACATAAAATAGTAATTCCAGGAAATTGACGCTCGCGTTGCGACAGAATTCTTCTGAATGGCTATACAAGAGCCAGACTCGATTCAACAAAACAAAAAGGCGCAGCCACAAATTGCGACACCGACTAATACGTTAAGCAACGGGTCATAAACGAGCAGATATTAAACTGAAGTATGATTGTTAAATGTAGTAATTAAACATAGATGTAAAAGCACAGGTTATATTAAATGTGCTAAGTGAATATTAATTCAAGAAAACAAAGGGTTAGATGAAATGAACTAATTACACGGCTATAGCTCAACTACTAATTGTCAGATAATTAATATACAGTCGAATGCAAAAAAAGTAGACAAAAACAGTTTCCTGTAATTGATTTTCCGCAAATTGTTGTTACTGACGTTTACATGACATTGCTAATATCAAGTTTGTTCAAGCAGCCGAAAATTTCGTGTCTACTTTTTTTTGCATTCGACTGTATCTGTAAACAGACGTCAAGTTGGGCAGTTCCAGTTCCAGCAACACCATCGATCCACAAAGGTCCACATACGTTAACGTTCTTAGGTGGGCAGTGATGTCACTGTCACGCGTCTGTTACTTGGTTGGGCTTATTCCCCCACCAAAAAATCTTAAGAAAACACGCAATTCAGAGCGGAATCTTCCAGAATAGTAATAGAATTTCGGCTATGATGTTACCAGCGTCACACTACTCTTCAAAACTATTTTCCACGACAAGTTCCAAACACCAGTCAACCACCAAAAGAGATCGAACAATTGTCTTTCCGAAAGACGAGATTCCCCACTCAACAGGCGGAAGTGGGAATAAACAAATCTCGATCGCTTCAAACCCGCCGGCTGTCCCTAGGGCGTTAGCTCTTAGAGCGTTTGAATTTGACACAATTTAAAGATGCACCGGGTTGCCTAACGACGACGGTCAAACGATTCTATCGGGCGATAATATCAACCGAGGCTGCTTTGGCGAAATTGAACGTAACAATGTGTCTTACTACGTTGTACCTTTGATCGTCCACACATTTCTTAAGAAATGGTTAATACCACTTACTTTGCTGAATGCAATATTGATATCACTTCAATAATTCATTGACGATTGCTATACTGATACTGATACTGATACTGATGCCATAAAAGCACTAGCGCCTTAAAACGTAACATTCGAACAAACGCCTACTTTCTAGACTATCGTATAATAGTATTTTTTGGCCTCCCGGCATATAAACATTGTAACTATGCACCGTTCATGTCACATGTAACTTCGTGTTTACGACCACTGTGCGTTTTCCCGCATAGTATGCGGTAATAGTTATTTACAGTCGAATGCGGGAAGTTCAATTTTACAGCGCGACGGCTTCGTTTGAGCGATTTGCCGGAGCGCTGTAAAATAACTTAACGCATGAGATTTGTATAACATTTTTTGGCCGATAGTTTTATTTCAAGTTAATAAGTCCTCTTTTTATACCTACATATTTTATTTATTCAACTTGGCAACATTGCATTGTATATGACAGATTTGACAGATTTGTTACATTTAAATAATTGTATAAAAGTTAATGGTTATTAGGTAGGTAGGTACGTTTATTATTAGCTATTTATAATCGAATGTAGGAAATTGCATTTTGCTGCATGAAGTTTATATCTTAAACACGATGCCCAGCGGAGTGTTTGGACTAATTTAATATTAAATTAATATTTAAATTTTGTGTATTTTGTTATACTTATTGAATTTAAAATTAATATATCTCGTTCTCCTGAACATCGGCTTCATGATTTCAAAATTGCGTGTTTTTCCTACGTCTCTGGAGTTTAAAAAGGAGAATTATTTAGTTTACCGCATACTATGCGGGAAAACGGGGAAAACGCACAGTCGTCGTAAACACGCAGTTACATGTGACATGAACGGTGCATAGTTACAATGTTTACATGTCGGGAGGCCAAAAAGTAAATAATCCTTCTTTTTAAACTCCAGAGACGTAGGAAAAAAAATCCGCGGTCGTCCGCACGAAACTTACTTATACTTAGTTATACTACATTTTTCGAAAAAACTTTTCAAATGTTGTTTAAAATATCAATATCTATAATTTATGTAAGAATATTTTTTTCCGTAACGTGAACCGTTTTCGAGATATGGAAAAAAGTGATAAGAGTAAACCATCACTTCCGGTTGAGAGATTGCGTCCAAAATAGGACGTTTTCCTCCTTGCTACATACAAATGTTAAGTTTAAAGTTTCAGAGCTCTAGCTATAATCGTTTGGACGCTAGAGCGCGCACAGACACACACACACACACACACACATACACACAGGCACACAGACGTCATTCCGAAAATACTCAGAAACGATTCAGGGGACCTCAAAACGCGTATATCCGTTAAAATCTCGAGGTCGAAATTTTTCATGATTCCTATACTTATACATAAAGTATAAGTAAGTAATACGCAATTTTGAAATCATGAAGCCAATGTTCAGGAGAACGAGATATATTAATTTATAATTCAATAAGTATAACAAAATACACAAAATTTAAATATTAATTTAATATTAAATTAGTCCAAACACTCGGCTGGGCATCGTGTTTAAGATATAAACATCATGCAGCAAAATGCAATTTTCTACATTCGATTATAAATAGCTAATAATAAACGTACCTACCTACCTAATAACCATTAACTTTTATACAATTATTTAAATGTAACAAATCTGTCAAATCTGTCATAAACAATGCAATGTTGCCAAGTTGAATAAATAAAATATATAGGTATAAAAAGATGACTTATTAATTTAAAATAAAACTATCGGCCAAAAAAATTTATACAAATCTCATGCGTTAAGTTATTTTACAACGCTGCGGCAAATGACGCCGTCGCGCTGTAAAATTGAACTTCCCGCATTCGACTGTAAATAACTATTACGATAAAGTGTAAAAGGTCATTCGTTATTGCACAAGCAGTTAAAAAGACGAGCATTCAGTACGCTACACGTGTATCTGGAGCAACCTCAAAAAATATGGAATGTTTGTCTTATCATCAAGAAGCAATCTAAGAATTTTCCCGATTTATTTACCGTTGCATTACTAGTGTGCTCTTTTATATCTTTTTGTTGATGGGAAAGAATCTTAGTGTATTCCACATAATACTATTGCATTTTCAACAGGATTGCAACATTTAATGTTTTTTCGGCCTTGTGTGTCATGTCACGTCAATTATAATACGAAACAAGAGAGGTCCGAGGATGGTGCACTGAGGTACCCCCTACATAATTTCGCCAGCACACCATTTATCCACAAGTTTTGGGACCTGCCCGATAGATATGAGCGTACCCGTTGCCTATTCCTCTTATGCAATACTCAGCTAATTTATTTAATAATAATTGATGGTCAAAATAATCATCACACTGGTCATTTTGGAAATATTATTTTCTTTTTCTTTCCAGAGCTTAACTTCCGATTGTCAATTTGACCTGACCAAACTGACGTATAGGCTATAAATCCGCGAAGTTGTCGTTAAATTCGCTTGACACTTCATTTTTTTACCATCGATAATTATCTCAATATTCTGCAGTGTATTATTATAATTTGTTCATTAGTCAAACTCCAACAACAACAAAGTTTATTAATATTGCTGGCATACTTAATTATGACATCATTGTACGTTTCTTAGTTGTTTTGCTGCCTTTTCATATTTAAATGCAACGATATCTGCTACTGTACATTTGGCTATTCAACCTTTTATTTTTTTTTTCACCATTTCTCCTAGCAGTTTAGATATGTTCTTTATTTTCGACATTATCCATTTTTTTAACATAATCTGCTTTTCTTTCCTTGATTTACAACAGGGAAAAAGCATGGCTAAAGTTTTTAATTAAGAAAGTTTCGAGTATATCATACATAGTGTTGACATGGCCCTTCTCACGATTCCTTTTGAATCCCTGGCCAACGTATGTTTGTTTATTCTTTGCGTGCGAGATGTCTTATTATAACGGGTGTTTTTGAAAATGGCGTCAAGGCTGGCCATGAATGTTTGACTGTGAACGAACCATCATAATTAATTTGATATCTTAACCTATGTCTAACCGGTATAACCTCACTTTTAATTGTCAAAAGTTGTTACTAAAGTGACGTTTGAGTGAATGTACAAAATTGTGGTTCGTTCGCAGTTAAACACTCACGGTCAACTTCGACGCCAAATTAAAAAAAAAAAACACCCGTTACTATCTTGGTCCACAACTAAGGTTCTTGCTAATCGCTACTGATCCCAAAATTTGAGACACTTGATTTTTTCCTTCATGAAGGAATTCATGTAAAAATTAAAAATTAAAAATTTATTGAAATGTAGGAAAAACATAGTAATACTTAAACAAGAAAACAAAGAATGTAACATCCAGCAAGGCTTCGTTTTCGATTTTTAGTAACGAGTATTACCCCCTCCCTGGGCTACTGTCATAGTCGTTATAGCATTCCAATAGTCGTCGTATCAAGTTAGTTATCATATTTTGGGGCAACTGTTCCCATTCGTCTTGAAGGGCGATTCGTAGTACTGGAATAGTTTCAGGAACATTTTCTCTGTGTGTTGGGGTCAGTATGAAATTAGTTCATAAGACCCGATTCGCCTGTGCTGCCTAAATTGTCACCGTCCTACCTTTTTCTGTAAGCCATGGATCTGCAATCGAACGGGTGCTTGAAAAGCGGTCCCTGAAAGGTAGCAGTACCGTTGCCTGTCGAGGACGCCCTGATCGTGTGACTCTGTGTTATCTGTCTTCTTGGGACTAAGCTTTACAACAAATGCCATAGACCTATTTGGTCTGACTGCAATTTGTCTAAACAATAATCCCATTTCTCTTATATTATATTTAGTTACCCCTTTCAAAGTCGTTGTGTTGCCTAACAGTTGAACGCCTACGGATTCTAGGCATTTCAATGATTCATCTCTACAAACACAGTATAGTGATATTAAAAGTCATATTTGCCGTAGCACGCTCTGAAGAGTTCTTCTTCTAGGTAAAACAAAAAACGTTATTTTTTAACGACTGGTTAATTTCATAATTCGGTGTCGATGTGAATAAGCTACCAATATAACGTGCGTTCAAGAAAAATCTTAATTTAGGAGGGCTCTGAAATTGAATTGGTGTTTGAACTTTAGCCACAACCAAAAGAAACTACAATAATGACAGTGTTGACAGATGTTATTCTAACCTCAAAAACACATTATATATTCTTCATGGAAATCTGTGCTCTCAGAAATGGAATAATGCCAAACACCATCAAGTTTTTGCCCTATTCGAAAATAGCATTCCAATAATTTTGCTTTCTGCTCTGTTGTGATAACCATATTTAATTAGTAAAGCAGTTTTCCCTTTTGACGTCTTGTTAAAATTAAATTGACATTTTGGTTGGGGTTAAAGAATCTTTAAACACCAATTGAATTTCAGAGCCCTCCTAAATTAAGATTTTTCTTGAACGCACGTTATTTGTTCGATATTATTTCTCACTACTTTATATTAAAACGTGTGAATTAAAATAATCATCCTCAACTGATGTTACTGGGAGGATGTGTTGTGTTTTGTACCCCACGTTGTTTCTTAAATATTCAAAAATGTTGCATGTATTATCAATAGTGTACCAAACCTATTCGGAGATAACTTCGTGATATTTTTGTAATGTCGAGAACAGTACTGAAGAGCACCTGGGATAAGGTGGTTTGTCCGCAGTACTCGATAAGACGTTGATTGAATAACTTTTTATTGAAATTCTAAAGTTCATATACACTAAAAACATTATTATATGTTATTGAGTTAACAAATCTAGCACGTAGTTGAAAAACATATTTTCAATTTCAAGCATTATAAAGTTCGGTGACTATTAAGGACTATTGCGTTAATAGATTGGTTAGATGTGGAAATTTAGTTTTGAAATTTTGAGAACGTGCGTTATTGAAATTATAAAATTTATAGACTGCTTAATGATTTTAGGAATCACAGCAGGAATTTTTATTGACATATTCCACTTGCTAGTCATAGTGACTGACACGTTTCCCATTTTAAGAAAAGTAACAAATGTAATCATATACATGGGTATATGCCACTATGGAGTGGCAGACCTATATTCGCTCTTTCTTGACTAAAAGTGAACTTAACTGTACTGCACTAAATATTGCAATTGCTAACAATTTTCTAAAATTATCAACCAAGATTTCGAACTAATACATCGTAAACATCAGGTAACGCCCTAGCAAAACCGACGACAATTGCACTATATTTTTTACTGATATGTTATATTAACATTTGTTCCTCACCCTCCCGCAAATTAATACAACTACATAAATCCATATATTTTCAATAGGTATATCTCACGGTGAAGTTACAGCCGGTGTCGTTGGTTCAAAAAAGCCATTATACGACGTTTGGGGTGACGCAGTAAACATGGCAGCCAGAATGGACACGACGGGTATCCCAAACAAAATCCAAGTTACTGAAAATACCGCAAACATAATTCGAGAGAATCGTTACAATTGCCAGTTCAGAGATTACATATACGTAAAGGGGAAATCAACAAAGATCCCCACCTATTTTGTAAATCTCGACAATACAGGCCATTTGACGAAACTGTGAATATATTTTACACATAATTTTAGTTTTACGTATTTATTTTACTTAATATATTATTTTTAAACAAGTGTGCACGATATATTTAATGATAATTATTTTTGTATTGTGATATTAATTAATAAAATAGATTAATAGTTGGTGCTTGTGTTTTCATTACGACATTCATTCATCTGAGGGCAGTGAATTTGAAATTTTAGGCGAGAATTGGATGAGAACAATAAGGTACGTAGCCACAGATCCTAGAATCTGAAATAAAAAAAAACTGTTTTATTCATTTATAAAATTGAGTGCATAGTATTGGTATTAAGCGTAAAGTATTTAAACTGCAATCACATGTAGGCCCTATTTGAACATTATTAAGTTATAAATATATTTTGTATAAAGTTGAATACTAAAAACAGCACATAAATAAAGTAAAATAAAGGTATAAAAAGGCGTTTACAAAAAAAAACTTTACAGACTAATTGAAAATTACTGTTGTGTGAAAAGACGATTCTATTAATTTATTGCATTTATAACGTTTAGGGACACACAATTATATTTTGTCATATTAATGTTTATTGCTTGACAAGGGTTTCCGAAACACCTTATTGCAAAAAAAGGTGTCGCAATAAACTTTAATATTGCTAAAAGTGTTTTATTCAACGACTGACATCGTGCTGCTCATGATACAAGATAAGTACCATTTTAAGTGATTTACAGTCGAGAATTTGTACAATAATTATATATATATATATATATATATATATATATATATATATATATATATATATATATATATATATATATATATATATATATATATATATATATATATATATATATATATATATATATATATATATATATATATATATATTGAAAATGTGTCTTGTCAAATATGACAGAAAAATGTAAAATTTACACGAAAGATGGTCTAATCTTACACCTCAATGGTGTAGTGAACATTAATTAAAACAGGTCCATGAAGACTAACTGGTGGATCGCTAGACAATATTGTTTCTGGGTTATTACCCTTCGTCAGTAGCGATTACCAAGAACCTTAGTTGTTGAAATACCTTTACATGTAGTGGCCATCAAAACTTCTTGGCGCGAGCCAATCACTCCTAATGAACCACTGACAACAGAACACTGACGAGACCAGTTAGTCTTCATGGACCTGTTTTAATTAATGTTCACTACACCATTGGGTGTAAGATTATACCATCTTTCGTGTAAATTTTACATTTTGCTGTCAGATTTGATAGGATACATTTTTAATTTGAATTGTTTTTGAACTTAATTGCAGCAATCCTTTTATATGTTGACACTGGACGTTTGACAGTCGTCTCTTGTTTAGTCTCCGCAAGGTGTTAGACAAGGTATCGTCTCGTCAGTGTTCTGTTGTCAGTGGTTCGTTAGGAGTGATTGGCTCGCGCCAAGAAGTTTTGATGGCCACTACATGTAAAGGTATTTCAACAACTAAGGTTCTTGGTAATCGCTACTGACGAAGGGTAATAACCCAGAAACAATATTGTCTAGCGATCCACCAGTTAGTCTTCATGGACCTGTTTTAATTAATGTTCACTACACCATTGAGGTGTAAGATTAGACCATCTTTCGTATATATATATATATATATATATATATATATATATATATATATATAATATGTATCTTGTCAAATCTGACAGAAAAATGTAAAATTTACACGAAAGATGGTCTAATCTTACACCTCAATGGTGTAGTGAACATTAATTAATACAGGTTCATGAAGACTAACTGGTGGATCGCTAGACAATATTGTTTCTGGGTTATTACCCTTCGTCAGTAGCGATTACCATATATATATATATATATATATATATATATATATATATATAATTATTGTACAAATTCTCGCCTGTAAATCACTTAAAATGATACTTATCTTGTATCATGAGCAGTCAGTGGTTGAATAAAACACTTTTAGCAATATTAAAATTTTTTGCAATAAATATATATATATATATATATATATATATATATATATATATATATATTTATTGCAAAAAATTTTAATATTGCTAAAAGTGTTTTATTCAACCACTGACTGCTCATGATACAAGATAAGTATCATTTTAAGTGATTTACAGGCGAGAATTTATACAATAATTATATATATATATATATATATATATATATATATATATATATGGTAATCGCTACTGACGAAGGGTAATAACCCAGAAACAATATTGTCTAGCGATCCACCAGTTAGTCTTCATGAACCTGTATTAATTAATGTTCACTACACCATTGAGGTGTAAGATTAGACCATCTTTCGTGTAAATTTTACATTTTTCTGTCATATTTGACAAGATACATATTATATATATATATATATATATATATATATATATATATACGAAAGATGGTCTAATCTTACACCTCAATGGTGTAGTGAACATTAATTAAAACAGGTCCATGAAGACTAACTGGTGGATCGCTAGACAATATTGTTTCTGGGTTATTACCCTTCGTCAGTAGCGATTACCAAGAACCTTAGTTGTTGAAATACCTTTACATGTAGTGGCCATCAAAACTTCTTGGCGCGAGCCAATCACTCCTAACGAACCACTGACAACAGAACACTGACGAGACGATACCTTGTCTAACACCTTGCGGAGACTAAACAAGAGACGACTGTCAAACGTCCAGTGTCAACATATAAAAAGATTGCTGCAATTAAGTTCAAAAACAATTCAAATTAAAAATGTATCCTATCAAATCTGACAGCAAAATGTAAAATTTACACGAAAGATGGTATAATCTTACACCCAATGGTGTAGTGAACATTAATTAAAACAGGTCCATGAAGACTAACTGGTCTCGTCAGTGTTCTGTTGTCAGTGGTTCGTTAGGAGTGATTGGCTCGCGCCAAGAAGTTTTGACGGCCACTACATGTAAAGGTATTTCAACAACTAAGGTTCTTGGTAATCGCTACTGACGAAGGGTAATAACCCTGAAACAATATTGTCTAGCGATCCACCAGTTAGTCTTCATGGACCTGTTTTAATTAATGTTCACTACACCATTGAGGTGTAAGATTAGACCATCTTTCGTGTAAATTTTACATTTTGCTGTCAGATTTGACAAGATACATTTTTAATATATATATATATATACACGAAAGATGGTCGAATCTTACACCTCAATGGTGCAGTAAAACATTAATTAAAACAGGTCCATAAAGACTAACTGGTGGCTGGGTTATTACCCTTCGTCAGTAGCGATTACCAAGAACCTTAGTTGTTGAAATACCTTTACATGTAGTGGCCATCAAAACTTAGAAGTGATTGGCGCGATTATTTTATAAATGTGGACGATTGGTCCCTATTAATTGTTTTTTACTTGAACGTAATTGAAACACGTGTGTCCGTTTTAAACGTCCAAATATTACTATCGTTTATTTATATATCTCCACGGGCACCAATCTCAAATGTTCATGCATCTGATTTTTATATAAAAACTGTCGAATATTTGACATTACATGTTTTTCATGGCTATAAAGTTTTCATATTTTACTACATACAATTACACAATTTTTAATAATTCAAAATTATAACCGCACATATTTTAAATTTATAATTTATATCATGACAATATATATATACGAAAGATGGACTAATCTTACAACTCAATGGTGTAATGAACATTAATTAAAACAGGTCCATGAAGACTAACTGGTGGATCGCTAGACAATATCCACCAGACAATATTGTTTCTGGGTTATTACCCTTCGTCAGTACCGATTACCAAGAACCTTAGTTGTTGAATAGTTATTTACGGTCGAATGCGGGAAGTTCAATTTTACAGCGCGACGGCTTCGTTTGAGGCACGAGCCCGAAGGGCGAGTGCCTCATTTGCCGGAGCGCTGTAAAATAACTTAACGCATGAGATTTGTATAAAATTTTTTGGCCGATAGGATTTTAAATTAATAAGACATCTTTTTATACCTACAAATATTTTATTTATTCAACTTGGCAACATTGCATTGTTTATGACAGATTTGACAGATGTGTTACATTTAAATAATTGTATAAAAGTTAATAGTTATTAGGTAGGTAGGTACGTTTATTATTAGCTATTTATAATCGAATGTAGGAAATGCATTTTGCTGCATGAAGTTTATATCTTAAACACGATACCCAGCGGAGTGTTTGGACTAATTTAATATTAAAGCAATATTAAAATTTTATGTATTTTGTTATGCTTATTGAATTAGAAATTAATATATCTCGTTCTCCTGAACATCGGCTTCATGATTTCAAAATTGCGTATTTTTCCTACGTCTCTGGAGTTTAAAAAGAAGGATTATTTACTTTACCGCATACTATGCGGGAAAACGGGGAAAACGCACAGTCGTCGTAAACACGAAGTTACATGTGACATGAACGGTGCATAGTTACAATGTTTACATGTCGGGAGGCCAAAAATACCTTTACATGTAGTGACGAAGGGTAATAACCCAGAAACAATATTGTCTAGCGATCCACCAGTTAGTCTTCATGGCCCTGTTTTAATAATGTTCACTACACCATTGAGGTGTAAGATTAGACCATCCAGACCCCGCAGACGAACCCAGGAAGAAGAAAAAACAGCAGCCATAGCTTTTCTACCGTATGACCACGGACAAGATAAGCAGGATCCTTAGTACACAGAACATCGATACAACGTTCAGATCATGCAGGAAGATAGAAACGATGCTGAGGTATCCAAAAACGAAAATTCCATTAGAAACGCAGGGAGTGTACGAAATACCATGTGGAAACTGCGACATACATCGGTCAATCCAATAGGCGCATCGAAGTCCGTAAACAAGAGCATATTCGCGCCGTAAAACAAAGAGATTCGTCATCGTCATTGGCTAGCCATTTCTTAGACACAGGACACAGAATCGACTTCGACAATACAAGGACAATAGCTAGCATTGAACAGTTCACCAGCAGAATAATACGGGAGGCAATAGAAATAGAGAAACGGAAAGAAATCCTCAACACATGATGATGCCCAACGATTGCCTGCAACATGGATACCAGTATTACAACAATACAGTACAAGCAGTGTTCAAAGGACAGCGCCACAGGAATCGCTACAGGTCATCACACGCCCACTACACCAAGGTCCATTAACTAGGAGCCGAAGTAAGAAGCAGTCGAGCGTAGTCAACCCCAACGACAAACCGGAATATAAGGATCAACGAGTAACTCCGAACGTCAGTTCTTCTAAGTCAGCGAGACCTTCCTGAAGATGGCAGATGGGACCCTGCCGAAACGTCGAAACGACCCTTCGGGGAACATTTCTATAACGCGGTTCAGAACCCGAGAACCAAGAAGCACAAATATATATTTACACGAAAGATGGTCTAATCTTACACCTCAATGGTGTAGTGAACATTATTAAAACAGGTCCATGAAGACTAACTGGTGGATCGCTAGACAATTTGCAAATAAAATTTATTGATACAATTTGTCCTTATATTTTTGTTATTTGCTTATAAGTGCAAATAAAATTTATTACTACAATTTGTTATTCCTTTTCTATTTGCTTATCAAATGCAAATACATTAACACCTTATGAAGTAACATAATTCATTTTAAATTTATATTTTGCCAAACAAGTTGCAAATTATTCCATTTACCGCTTATCTAGCCATTTGGTTGCCCTGTATTCAGGCACCATCAATCAAATATTAACAAGTTTAAATATTCTTACCAATTTTTCTGCTTCCGGCTGGTCACTGGACCGAACTCTCTCTGCTTCGGGCTGGTCGCTGGCTCGGACTCCCGACTCCTTCTTCCTTCTTTGGCTGGCCGCTGCGTTCAACTTCTTCTTCTGCCTTGGGCTGGCCGCTGCGTAAAAACCCCTGCTTCTGCCTTGGGCTGGCCGTTGTGTTGAACTCCTTCTTCTGCCTTGGGCTGGCCGCTGTGTTGCACTCCTTCTTCTGCCTTGGGCTGGCCGCTGCGTTCTACCTCCTTCTTCTGCCTTGGGCTGGCCGCTTCGTGGAACTCCTCCGTAATTCGCCGTGCGTTTGCTTTTATAGCTCAGTCCCTACCTTCCTTTCCCACACTTGTCTGCATCCCTGCTCTTACTTTACCAGGTGATCACCCAGGTGATCTCCCTACCACCTCTTTCCCTTCTCGTCATAATTTTAAATAAATTTAATTTTCCTAATTACAAATAAATTATTCTTATAATTATTTTATATTTTAATAAAAAACACAACAATATGTCATGTGTCTCACAAAACAACATTAGAAATTAAATCTATAACTTAAACTACTTCAGTCTTGTAACCTTTTCGGGATTTTCGTCAACGACCACTACGCGTAACAACTACTTTCGGGTCGGATTCTCTGCTTTTGCACATTCGCGGACTTCCCCGCACAGGCTCGCGCAATAGTTCTTCCCCATCGTCACTTTTGATGTTTGTCGTCTCCGGTGAAGTCTCGTTGATGCTGTCCACATGATCAGCGCCCTCGATCGTTGCATCGTCTATCGTGGTTGCACACTCCAAAGGGTAGATGCGATGTACAGGGCGAAGTAGCTGTCCCCTGGTGGTAGTCACTCTTATTAGACGAATTTGTCCATCTGGTCCAGGCATCAATTCGGTGACTCGGCCCAAAGGCCAATCCAATCGTTTGTCGTTGTCGATAAGCACTAACTCCCCCACACTTATCGGACGGCCGTTGCGCTTCTTTTGTAGTAGATATAACGGGCCCAAATATTCATCACGAAATCTACGATGTAAATCTTCTCTCAACTTCCGTTGGTATGCGACTCTTCGACAAAACGTTTGTCTGTCCACCTCATCACAATCAGGAACACCGCTGTACACTTGCTCTCGTAGAAAGGTATTTGGTGTCAAATGCGACAGCTCTCCCACATCGCTAGACATGTAAGTGAGAGGCCTCGAGTTGACAACCGATTCACAATCGCACAAGACGGTTAAGAGTTCTTCATAATTCAAGTAACACGCCCCAAAACCTTACGTAGTAGCTGCTTCAGTACTCCTATCAGTCGCTCCCAGAATCCGCCCCACCATGGTGCTGATGGTGGATTGAAACGCCATGTGATACTGCCAGTCTATTTTCTGAAACGCGTTTTCCGTTCCAACAAAGTTGGTACCGTTGTCGGTATAAATAGTGTGCGGTCGACCCCTCCTCGCGATAAACCGGCGCAACGCTTGCACAAATCCAACGACCGTCAATGATGTACAAAGTTCCAAATGCACCGCCCGGTATATCGCACACGTAAAAAGACAGATCCACGCTTTTTCACCCGTCTTCAACAACAACGGCCCCGCAAAGTCTATACCTGTGATCTCAAAGACCTTAGCATCCCGCACTCGGTCCAACGGAAGCGGCGCGTTATCCGTTACGAAAGATTTTCCGTTATGTCGCTTACAAACCCCGCATTTCGCAATCGCGGATCGTACTGGGCGGCGTCCTCCTAAGATCCAGTAGTGGTTACGAAGTATGCTCATAAGTCCTTGCGTGCCAACATGACACGCTCTCACATGTGCATCAAAAATAACATTGTTCACGACCGGATGGTTAGCTGACAACAGTATTGGTAGGCGAAAATGCTCTTCATCATTTCTTCGTAACACACTTGAGTTAACTCGGATTACGCCATTTTCGTCTCTGAAGGATTGAAGGTTTCTCCAACGTTTGTCATTCTCGTACAGTGAATCTCGCTGCACCCGCTTCACTACAAATGTCTCGGCTTTCCCAATTTCTTTTTCTGTGAGTGTGCCTTTACGTTTGTTGATTGGGTTGCAAGTATTGAATATGAACCGAAATATCCACACAATCATGCACAGGGTTTTCAGGTACTTGGAAAAATAGGTTAAATGCAAATCATCGTCATTCATATCACCACCAGTGTTAAGTAAGGATGACCCAATCTTCTTCTTTTTCTCTCTCTTTATCTCAAGTTCGTCGTACTGCATGCTCTCTTGTCCGGGCCATGAGTTCGGGTCCTTGTACAACCAGTGCGGTCCCTCCCACCATCTAGAGTGTCGCAAAAATTTTACACCACAACCTCGGGACGGTAGGTCTGCGGAGTTAAAAATTCCAGGCACAAAACGCCACATGTCACTGGGTGTTGTTCTTTGAATCTCCGCAACTCTGTTGTGAACAAAGGTTCCCCAATCTTCATTACGATGTATCCAGGATATCACTGTGGTAGAATCACTCCAAAAGTAACTTTCTGCTTCCAATGCTAAACCATCCTTAACTGATCCATACAATCTAGCACCAATAACGGCTGCCAAAAGTTCCAAGCGAGGGCGAGGGCGATATCCGGCTCTTCGCTGCTAACAGACGTATGAAAACTTTGCCATCATAAATACCTCTCAGGAAAATCACTGCAGCATACGCATTCTGACTAGCATTACAGAATGTATGGATGCACAGCTGTTTTGCTTCACCGTGACCGCAATATTTGTTTTTTAAACTGTTGGTTATTACTAATTTTTAAATAAAATATTTCGAAAGTTTTGAGACGCGATATTTTTTAAAGCATGGTTACGTAAAAAAAGCAATGTTGCCAGCAATTTCATTTAATTTTTTCTTGTAGTTCCATCTTTTGGGCAAAAGTGGAAAAGTGATTCCAATTTTCGTAACCACCTTGTATACATTATTGCATAGTTTTCATAAAAATTGCACATTTAGGTTCAAAATGTGAGCAATGTTTCCGGTTTCAAACTGAATAAGACGCCGCCAGTCAGTCATTCTCTGGAACAGAGCAAGTCCACGTCAGTTTAATATTTGAAAAGACAAGTTTTCTGACATTCGAAGAATCGAATGTCAGAAAAGTAAAGTCGTTATGAATAAAGTGCCAAATCGAAGATTTAATAAAGTCCAGGTGATCGACCAATTAAGAATTAAAAAATTGCAAATTTTATTTTTTTACTCTATACAAAAACTTTGTCAAATCGCCAATTGCCGTAGTTATTTGCCGCTCATCACACGTTTTGTATTTAAATTAATATTTAAATAAACCCCTCAGATTTGTTCCAATTTTAAGTATAAAGCCCTACTGTTTGTTTATTACATTTGTATTGTAAATTCATATCTACTCCAAATTCAAAACTGACACTTCGTAATTCCCACCAAATAAAACCATTTGTTTGTTTTAACCCCGCAGTTCGTTTTGATGCTAACCCTAACAATTGTCGGTATATCCCAGATGAGCCTGCAAAATTATAAGAGTATAAACTATTACAATAACGATAATGTCTTAACTCCGCCGTATTTAATCAATGCTGTCCACAGTATAATAATAATAATAATAATAATAATAATAATAATAATATATTTAATGCCTAACAGATTACAATCTAATAATAGGACAGCAGTAACTAAATAACTAAAAATAAATACTAAATAACTAAAACTAATTAAAACTACTTGCTAGTTCATAAGCAAAAGCAAAAGCAAAAGCTTGCATGCAAAAATTACGTCATTCAATACCATTCATAATGCGTGATAGGGAACAAAAGTGAATATCAACACTATCATTAGAAATACTATTGAAAAATTTACATATTCTATGAATAGGGGATTTTAGCATCACATTTGTTCGAACGGATGAACAATAAAATGTGCTGCGTAAATGGCAAGGGTACTGAGGTATAACGAAACCAAGGTCCATAATAAGCTTCGGTGCATCAATGAAATTGTTTAGTGGATTGTATAAGAATTTGACGTCAATCTGGCTTCGTCGCAGCATTAACGAGTTAATTTGAAAGCTCTCAAGCAAGACATTGTTGTGATAACCCTGAATAGGGTATTCCCCATGCTATTTGAAGTACAAATATTTAAGAAATCTTCTCTGAACTTTTTCAAGCATATTCGATTGAATGCTATATATGGGAGACCAAACCACCGAAGCATATTCCAGTTTAGATCTGACGAAAGAGAAATAGATTAATTTGATCGGATCAAGGGTAGAAAATTGTCTGGTGTTTCTGATTACAAATCCCAAAGCCTTTGTTGCAGCAGATGCAATGTATATCACGTGCTCTTTGAAGGTTAATTTGTCATCGAAAGTAACACCTAAATCTTTAATAGATGTAGAACGTTGAAGAAGATAATCATTAATGTTGTAGTCGTAGAGTATCGGGTGAACTTTGCGGGAGAAACTTACTATAAAACATTTAGATAAGTTCATGCGTAAATTGTTTTTGGTGCACCAATTCATTAATATGTTTATGCTGATGCAGAGTTGTACAATCGTCAATCGTTTTAATTTGTGCAAAAAACTTGAGATCGTCCGCAAAAAGTAGTTACATTGTTACATTGAAGCTGGTGACATAAATCATTAATGAAGATGAGAAATAATAAGGGCCCCAGGTTGGTACCTTGGGGAACTCCGGAAGTCGGTATGAAATGGTTGGATAAATGTCCCATATGTGCTACGTTTTCTACCCACAATATATGTTTTAGAAAAAGATACTAACATGGGAGAGAAACCAATCGAGCCGAGTTTAAGTAAAAGAATTGAATGGTCGATAGTGTCAAAAGTGTCAATACAATATTGTCGCACTGACAAGAAAAAGGGTAACGTGAAATGAGATCCGCTTTAATCACAAGGAATTGCACAATAGAAACTCGAGATAGTTAATATTCCTAAAACAAGACAACAGAACAAGCAACAAGCAACACAGCCAAGACTAAATAAATTACATAGCAAGTTCGAGTGAAGCGAAGAGTTTTGTATCATATTTCCAAGATAAACCTGTAAAATGATGATGATTACCATGATTACTAATCAATTTGAAAGATGCAAATTGTTGGCCATTCGACACTGGATATTGGAATTATAATATTAAATTGGAGACTGTTGTTGGCAAATAAATTGAAACAAACTTACCCTTACCACACTGTATTTTATAAACACTAGATGTACATTTCGACAACTAAGTTGTCATATTCAGCAGTATACTGAAATGTACATCGAGTTATTAATATAAAATACTGTGTGGTAAGAGTAAGTTTGTTTCAATTTATTGGAATTATTCTCATAGTAGTGACCGCTACAGCGCTCGCCTTCGTGATCGCTGTAGTTTGGGAATATTTATGGCGCTGTAGCAATCGAATATTAAATGGGAACACATTTGGAAATCAATCTTAGATTTAGTTCAATAATAATTCCTATAAATAGTACATTTTTCAGGAAAATTATTCAAACAAAATATCAGTATCTTTAAGTTTTATAAACACAACTTTTTACTTTCTTATAATTTATGTATAGGTATAGTGATCATGTAAAGTTTTGAACTCGGAATTTGAACGGATATACTCGTTTTAGGTCCCCTGAATCGATCCTGACTATTTTTGGAATCACATATGTGTGTGTTTGTGTATCGGCCTGTGTGTCTGTGCGCGCTCGCTCTACCGCCCAAACGATGACAACTTTAAACTTAAGATTTGTAAGGAGGAAAACGTCATATTTTAAACGCAATATCTCAAACGGAAGTGATGATTTACTCTTATCACATTTTTCCATATCTCGAAAACGGTACATGTTATCGAAAAAATTATTCTTACAAAAGTTAAAGATATTGATATTTTAAACAACATTTATATGAAAAGTTTTTTCGAAAATTGTAGTACAACTAAGTATAAGAAAGTTCAGTGCGGACCACTGCAGATTTTTTCGATAAGCTGTACCATTTTCGAGATATCGAAAAATGGCAGGAGTAAACTTCTCTGGTTAAGAAATAGCTTTTAAAAATGAATCGTTTTCGTCCTAGCTATACAAAAGTCTTAAGTGTGATGTTTTATATATTTTTAGAAAACCTAGAAACTCGTCGAACCTTTATTTCATTTGGAAACGTTTTCTTCCTATCTATAGTGCTGCTATCTCGTATACCGAAGAAGAAGAGTGATCATTTGACGAACGGTTCTCAACTTCACTATTCTATTCTATGAAATTTACAATAAAACTGTTTCAAATCATTTGCTTGAATTACGATTTAATTTTTTATCCTCTGTCGCATAAGCAATAGTTTATTGCAAAGTAAATTTTATGCACTACTTCTGTATCGAATTTTGGTTGCACACATTTCTATCCGACAATAGTCACAGTTGGTAGTGATTGGTGCATAAATATGGTGTATGTAAACATTTAGTAAACAGTAAGACATGACCAGCAAATCCCGATTCAGGCCCATCGAATACAGGAAATATACGCTGCGCTGAAGTATCATTATTTAAAAAAAATGATACGTAGGAAACGAAAAGTCAGATTTCGAAAGTAAAAAAAAGTAATGAACAATGGCATATTGTGCCCTATTACTGAGTATGCTGGTCCTAACAAGTCCCATATCGCTTTGTGATAGCGACATAGATTCTTCAGAAGATAAACTTGAGTCGCCCCTATGTTGTAATTTAACTACAACGGAAAATATTGAAGTCGAATACACATCAAAAGTAGTGGAAAATGAGTATATTGTGACCTTTGATGGTTATTATAAAACACAAACTCGAGCGACATACATCAATGCTGCATTAAACATTTCTGGTGTTCATAAATGGAAAATATTGTCTCGAGAGAATCCAGCAAGTGACTATCCGAGTGATTTTGATGTTGTGATATTCAAAGATACAGACACATTGTCAGGGTTCCAAGCATTACAAGATCATCCATCTGTAAAAAGTGTTACATCACAGCGTATGGTTTTACGAACATTAAAGTTTATTAATACACACGAATATATACGTAGAGGTAGAAACAGTTTGTCACAGAATAGTCAGTTTTGGCAAGCCACGGGTCGTCATACCAGTAGACGTTTGTTACGGGCAATACCTAGGCAAATAACATCAGTTTTACAAGCTGATGCATTGTGGAATATGGGAATTACTGGAAAAGGAATCAAGGTAGCGGTGTTCGACACTGGTTTATCGAAGTCACATCCTCATTTTCGTAAGATAAAAGAGCGCACAAACTGGACCAACGAAAAAACATTAGATGATGGATTAGGACATGGAACGTTTGTCGCTGGTGTTATTGCGTCCAGCAAAGATTGTTTAGGCTTTGCACCTGATTCTGAGTTACACATATTTAGAGTGTTTACGAATAACCAAGTATCGTACACGTCTTGGTTTTTAGATGCATTTAATTATGCCATTTTAAAGAAAATTAATGTACTTAATTTAAGTATTGGCGGTCCAGATTTTAAGGACCACCCGTTCGTAGATAAAGTTTGGGAGTTGACAGCTAATCGTGTAATTATGGTATCTGCCATTGGTAACGATGGACCTCTGTACGGTACCCTAAATAATCCCGCAGATCAGATGGACGTAGTTGGAGTGGGTGGGATCGATTTTGAGGATCATATCGCAAAATTTTCCTCACGAGGAATGACCACTTGGGAATTACCTAATGGTAAGTTAAAGCTATTAATGTTATTTCCATGTGACTTTATTTCATATCTATTCATTTGATGTTTTCATACAATCATATTTATTAATACATTGCATCCTTTTTTACTTTTCATTTACAAACTTCCAGTATCGCCCATTCATGTCACCCAATGCATCTGTTACTTCATCCTAGGCTACTTTACAACTACAATACTATGCTGTAACATCCTCCGTCTAATATTTAGTCCCATATACGAGGGGAAATCAGTATTTACGGTCCCTAACATAGAATGTTATGTTTTTCGAGATAATCTCCCTGAACGTCGATGAATTTGGTCCAATGATGCTCCAAACCTTTGATACCTTACATTTTTCAGTTGCTCTTCTAACCCGTCGTTTAGGGCCATCATCACTTCATTATCGTCGTAATATCTGGTCCCCTGAAGATATTCTTTTAATTTTGGAAATAAAAAGAAATCACTAGGCGCAAGGTCTGGTGAATATGCAGGATGTTCAAACATTTCAAATCCTGCGTTCAGAATAGCGCTCATGGCAACATGGCCTTTTTGGACAGGAGGGTTGTCTTGGTGAAACAGAATTCCTTTGCTCAATTTTCCCCATCTTTTTTTCTTAACACAATCGCGCAATCTTGAGATTAAGTTGGCATAGTAGGAGCCTGTTGTATGTGCACGTTCCAAAAAATCAGTCAACAAAATTCCGACCGCATCCCAAAAAGATTGTGGCCATAACTTTACCAGCGGAGAACCTCGGCGATGCCACTCCATACTTTGTTGCTTCGACTTAGGATCGAAGTGGTGAACCCACGTTTCATCAACAGTGACGAATCTGCGTTAAACTTTGCTAAACTGGCTTCAGAATGCAATACTGTAGAACGTTTCTAATCGGGTGTCCGCATTTATGGGACCCAATGTGTAGCCAACTTTTTTAGCCCCAAAACATTTGTTAAAATATTAGTACCATAAGAAAAATTTGTAATTTCAGCTATCCTGCGAATGGTCAGTCGTCT
The DNA here is from genome assembly GCA_959613385.1 of Geotrupes spiniger. Classification (NCBI taxonomy): domain Eukaryota; kingdom Metazoa; phylum Arthropoda; class Insecta; order Coleoptera; family Geotrupidae; genus Geotrupes; species Geotrupes spiniger. The sequence continues at coordinate 5,414,747 of OY390736.1, read as the reverse complement.
ATCTTTCATTATTATTAACATTTTCTTGGGTCAGTCATTAGTCATCCAGCACCCTTTGCATGTTCACATGTTTGTCTTCCCATTTTAAATTCACGAGACATTTTTCACCACTTGGTAAGAAACAGCACCCTCACTAATACACCTACCATTGTCTTCATGAATTTCTTTTGGCGAGAACCCTTTTGCAAGTATTTTATAACTGCAAGAACCTCTCATTTTTCCATTTTTAGAATTTCTCTAATCTTGTCTACTTAAACTCTAAATTATTTGAACTGGTAACAAGTGGCAAAACTACAATTGAACCAACGTAACGACAAATGATTAATACTTTAATGTGTCAAATTGATTCAATGTCACTCAACACCTACTGTGTCAGGGACACTAAATAATGATCTCTCCTCGTATTCTTAGTAGTACAATGCCGCATGCATGAACAGTCTTTACCAAAAATACATTCTCGGAGACTGGTTTCAAATTGTAAAAAATTAAATTTTTAATTTAACAGAATTAAAAACCCATTAGATTAGATTTGATATTATATCTCAACATGTGTAAACAATACACACATAAGTGTATTAAACAAGGTTCATTAGCGTCATAGACATTCAATCTTCTACTTAATATATCGCGTCCAAATTTGCCATCATAATCTGCAAACTGCGTCAAAGAGCTCTGTTAAATTTTAGAAGCAATTTTTTGTACCTGGTATGAAATTGGATATATTATAATTATTTTTAATAGTCAGGTAAATGATTGAATTTACCCCTCTATATTGTAAAGTTAAAGTTTATTCATTTCTCATTATATTTTGTAGCATATGAATGTACGTCAACCACTTCTTCTTTTGAAAATATATATAATCTCCCCACTACTTCAATTCAACAAAAACATAAATACCAAAAATGATTCAATGAAAAATAAAGAAAGTCGAAATGCGTCATGAATAATCAATATTAAGTGTCCATCATCATCGAAAATAAAACAACCAAGATATCTTCAAGATGTATCAAAACAATTCAAACAATTCAATAACATTATTGTTAATCAAGAACTAGGATGCGATTACTACATCAGTATTACAAATTGATGTTTCACCGTCAACTTTAAATAAGTTAGAGCACAAGATCAGTGAGGATAAAAAAGAAACTAATAAAAATTCTACTGATAATAAAATAACTTCAATATTACAAGAAGACAAAACTTTTACAGTAATTTCAGTTTCTACGACTAAAATTATCCCTGAAGCAAATAAAATTATTGGTGATCGGAACTTGAACTTGAAAATGGACGAACTTCGGTATCCAAAATAGAAATATTTTAAGATAATCAATGCCAATTGCTGGACTGAAAATTGTAATACAGAAACAGCTGACACTAATGCAAATATATCAGAAAATGATAGTTCTATGATTATTGAAACTACTCACTTCACAAGAGCTGCAATGATTTTAGAAAATTAAGAACACCATCTAGTTATAGTGCTAAAATCCAAGAAATAGTAGCATATCTCTGGTCCACACAAATTTAGATTTCATGCCTCATTTTAATCCCTTATTTTATAAATACGGGAAAAAACTAAACGTAAAAATTTTAATTTTGTGTTTGAGTATTGTAGATTTTTAATAAATATCATTAAAACACTTTATAAAGAAATTTAAGAAATACAATCTTTGGGGCGTATCGACCTCATATGCAAGTCAATAAGAATGCATGAAAGAAAAGTGTGGTGTCGTGATTTACTTTATTCTGTTTTAAATAAGGAAATAATATTGAGGAACAACGTTGCATGATATTATTAGTACTTCAGTACTAGAGCCAAGAACGTCAACTCACACATTGCACACGTTAGCGATGCATAGGACATATGAATAAAAAAGCAGTTTCTGTATAACAAAAAACAAAACAAGTAAATTATTGGTAATATTATAAACATCATTATCACACACATCAGAAAAAAAGCTAATTTTGATTACAAATTAAGAACTGGTGGTTGCTGAGATATGTAAATCTGGAAATGGGCAGAACATTCTGACAGAATTACGTGGTGCAGAATTAATTTAATCTTATTGATTCTGTATTAGGATTAAATAGAGTTGATTATTCTTTTGTTAGACATTACCAGATAATGATCCAAGAAAATTTCCCTTATCCATCTCATGAAACCAACAGTGACGTTATTGATATATATAGTGTAACTTGAACTCTCTGGCAACGGGGTGTGATGGGATTAGGTTGAAAATGTTATAATTGTATGATTCCATGTAAGTCACATTGCAAACTCTTGTAATACACCTCCAGAAACTTAAAAAATTGCCAAAATAAAACCCTAACCAAACTTAACGCACGCATAAAGTTCTTAACACGTCAAAGATTCGTGAAAAACTTATAAACACAATTATTACATATTTTCCACATGCATATAATATAATGACGCAATGCCAAACTGGTTTTAATGTTGTTTATTCTTAGGGACATTAACCATCAAAAAGTAATAGGGGGACCGGAAAGTAATATCGTTTTTTTACATTACATTCAAAATCATAATATTTTAAAAAGTTTTTATTTTCAATCGCCCACGTTATCAACAACCTTTCGCTATGTAGTGTGCAAATTTTCAATGCCGGCTAGATAAGTCAATTGATTATTGCGCAAAATATCTGGAGAGCGCATTTTTAACATCATCAAAATTTGATAATGTTTTGCCACTTACCATTTGTGAGGTATGGAAACTGCCGATAAGAGTAAACTCCCACTTCCGGTTGATACATTGCTTTCAATAATAGGAAGTTTTCTTCCGAACTATATACATATCATAGTTTAAAATCATAATTCTAGCTTTAGTAGTTTACTCTCATGGACGGAAGTGAAAGACTAAGAAGAAAAGACTAATAAGTCACCTGAAGGTTGATTACAAACGTCTAACGAGATACGATGTTATCAGAATTAGAATATCGAACAAGCTCATAGTTTCTGTTAAAAATTAAGGTAAAGGTGATCCAATCATTATGCATAAGAGAAGACTTTCAAATAATTCACAATTGCCACAATGCAATTGGTCATAGCGTCAGATGTAGAATGATGAAATAACTATATAAGTATAAAAATGAGAAATCGTTACATTATATTTGAACTTATGTGAATCTTGTCAGAAAAAATACAAAAGAAAATACTAGTTATGAAGCATATTATAAACTTAACAAACATGCAATAGACCATGACTCTAAGTTCATCATGGTGTATCAGGATTATCTCACCAAATTCAATAATAGAAATAGTATATCGGCCCGACAAACAAAGGTGTATGTGTGTGCCATGTGGTCTAAATAGAGAAAATTGCATGGTGAGCTTCATCACTCAAATGCAAGCATCTGTTGAAATGTCTGACCAAGGCGTAAATATCATGCCGTATACTTGGCTGGAATCAAATGATACTGCAAAATGGTCTGAAAAACTACGCTTCATCGAGTTTATGAAAAACAGAGCCTATCACTCAGGAATAAATCGCAGTCCTTACAGAATTATGTTCGGCTGCAAAGTGAAAGTCGGACAACATTGAGGTACGAAAGTACAGACATTATGAAAATAATAAACCATCAAACAGTAACTAAAATGAAGAAGCAGAAGCAAGTGTTTGCAACAAAAAGAAACAAGACATTCAAGATGCAAGAAAATCAACAAGACAATCTTTGGAGAAATAAGCCGAAAAGATTTTAGTTCTCTCTTGTGTGAAATTCTGTGAAAGGTCAGAATCAATTTACGGTTTGCAAAAAAAAAAATTAATTTCATTTGCTGCCATGCCATGCATTGCAATTTATATAATTCTACCTCCTATTTCAATATAACAGTATGTTGAAAAATTTTAATAAAAATATATCGCTGAAATAATAAATTTTATTCGTACAATACTAGTAATGTACCACTATTATAAATTTTGATAATTGAAGTAATTCTGAAGAAATGATTTGTTCGTCATTGCAATATTTGATGTAAATTAATTGTTTTTTGGTATTACATTACATGCTATACGATAGTTTACGACTTACTATTGTGTCCTTTTTTAATTAAAATATATTCCCATTTGTAATCATTTTGAAACGATATGATTCAGTGCCATGAAGGCAAAAGTGTATCATTTTTATGGAAACTCCTTTGAAAAGCAATAAAGCACAGGCAACTGTATTCCTCATATCTTTTCTCACCTCTACTAAACTTTCGATGCCATACATACATCACCAAAATTGTTTATCTCATGCACGCATGATCTGAATTTGTTATAGATTTGTGTTCTTATAGGGTATGGTCGTGTTAAACCTGATATTGTAACATATGGAGCTGGAGTTCGTGGATCAAATACGAAAGGTGGTTGCCGATCACTGTCGGGAACAAGTGTGGCATCTCCTGTTGTAGCAGGTGCTGTAACGTTACTGGCAAGCGGTGTTTTACACAGAGGCGATGATATTAACCCTGCTAGTGTTAAACAAGCTTTAATGGCATCAGCTAGACGTATACCTAGTGTTAATATGTTTGAACAAGGCCATGGAAAATTGAATTTGGTTAAAGCCTATCAAATATTAAACAATTATAAACCCCAAGTAAGATATGCATGAATATATATGAATTTATTTATATTTATTTTGCAATTTTTTGGTAACATAATCATTCCTTTAGCATTTAAAATCATTATTTTCATTATTCATTCATACATTATTACATTAAGAGTATATAGTATATAGTATAGGTCAGAAGCAAACAAGTGCACTTAGTGTTACGGTAGTTTTTTTTTTTAAGGAAATAGATGACTTCATTAATGACTGCTATAGGCATCATAATTTGTTACTCACAATCTTAATTACAATTTTATGTGATGTTTTTCTTCATACTGGTCCATTTTAAAATGTGTCTACTACTGTATTCACAGATTCAAAATGATATTCATTTAGCAACTTAGATATGAATCTAATTTGAATGATAATCAAATATTGCCGTATTTCACAAATGCTATGCACTGGCTCTTAGTAAACCATCGAGACACACCATACCAGCAATGCTGTTGGAGTCATATAAGCTTTAGATTCCGTGCATTTTGGTTGTTATATATAGACTTTATTTATTATTTAATTTTTTTTATATTGTTTTAGGCAAGTTTAAGTCCTAGTTATATTGACCTAAGTGAGTGCCCATACATGTGGCCATATTGTACACAACCGTTATATTATGGTGCTATATCTGTTATTGTCAATATAACAATTTTAAATGGTTTGGGTGTGTCCGGTCGAATTATTGGGAAGCCGCAATGGTTTCCCTACATTCCACAACAAGGGCAACTTCTGGACATTGCATTTTCACATTCAGAATTGTTGTGGCCATGGTCTGGATGGCTGGGTGTAAGTTTATCAGTCAATCCTGAGGGCACCACTTATGAAGGACTTTCACAAGGCCATATCAGCTTAACCGTAGAATCACCCGCAGCAAGTAGTGAAAACGAGCCGAGACAGAGTACTGTCATTTTACCTGTAAGGTGAGAACTTCAAAAGTTGACAAATTTACTAATAATCTATACAAATGTATTTAGAGCAAGAATAATACCTACACCCCCAAGGCATAAAAGAATACTTTGGGATCAGTACCATAATCTTCGGTATCCACCAGGATATTTCCCTAGGGATAATTTAAAAGTGAAAAATGATCCATTAGATTGGAATGGTGACCACATACACACCAACTTTAAAGACATGTACCAGAATTTGAGAAATGCTGGTTATTATGTCGAAGTCTTAGGTATATAGCAGACAATAAAAAACTGGACAATTTTTATATTCTACAACTTTATGCATTTGTTTACTGCTGTGAAGATTTAATTATGAAAAACATGTTTTAGTTGTAAAACTGCGTTAGGTTGGGTTCGTTATATTGTAAGAATCACATGTTTTATCTTTAAACGTAACACATTAGTGATTGTGATTTGATCTGGGCACAGAGATAACATTAATAGAAATGTCGATTTTTAATTATCCATCACAGAAAATAATATTCTTTGCTAGTAGTATGAAGTTTGGCTATCAAAAGCTGTCTGGTTTTTACGGACCCTCTCTTTCTATACTGAAAAATATAGTATAGTAAATCCTTGGAAAAAGCACAAACGTCGCTTTACAGAAACGTGTATTGAAAAATTATTCAAATGTCATCTTAATTTTTTTAGAATGAGTACAACGACAACATGCTCTGAGATGTAAATATGATTTAAGGATAATGGTGAGGAATTTAATATCCCATCCTGTTATAAAAAGAGTAATGGTTGCAAAAATGTTAAATTTTCGGCATAAACCCATTTAATTATTTGTATTTTTTTTAATATGCGTCATTTCAATAAATTAGTTTCATCGCAAATTTTCGCCATTGATACATAAATCGCTATATTAAGTAATATTAAAATTTATATCATGACAGGTTCCCCCTTTAGTTGCTTTGATGCAACCCAGTATGGAACGTTAATCATTGTTGACCCTGAAGAAGAATATTTCCCTGAAGAAATTGCAAAATTAAAACAGGATGTCGATGCAGGATTATCGCTAATCATTTTTGCCGACTGGTACAATGTTACCGTAATGAAGAAAGTAAAATTTTATGATGAAAATACCCGGCAATGGTGGATGCCAGACACCGGTGGTTCAAATCTTCCTGCTCTAAACGAGTTGTTAGCTCAATGGGGCATTGAATTTGGCGATCGAGTTTTCGAAGGTGAATTTAAATTTGGCGACCACGAAATGTTCTATGCATCTGGCACAAGTATAGCGAAATTTCCAGAGAATGGTTTGCTTATATCCAGACATTTAAAAGATCTAGGGGAACAAGTAAGTACACCATATTTTATATTGTTGTGATTTAATTTTGATTTTTAACAGATAGTTGAAACAGAAAATGAAATGAAAGAATTATATGATGTGCCCATTCTCGGGCTTCTGCAAAGCAAGCAGACTGACAAAAGCGGTAGAATTGTCGTTTACGGAGATTCAAATTGTCTCGATGCCACCCATTTGGATAAAGCATGTTACTGGATGTTGGATGCCATATTGGAATACACGTCCACCTCTCACTTGCCGACCATATTTCAAAATAACGAAATGGTGGATAAATTAACAAAACTCCAAACTGACGTTCCGAAGAGAATGGATGGAAATAAATTATATAGATATTCTAAAGTATTAGAGAATCATTTGGGGGATGCCCAAGCAAAAGCTTTGCCTCAATGTCCTCATCTTATTTGGGCCCAACCAGTACCACTAAATATATCTGCTCCTTCAAACTTTTATCAGTCTCAAAAACTCCTATCTCTGTCTGAAGATGCAGCTGTTCCCGTTCTTACTGTAAATGTTCCAAATAAAGGTAAATATTGTCATATCTTTTACTGAGTGTATACAAAATATTTTTTCTTATTTCTCTGAATTTTGTACAGAGGAATCAAAAAATATCAATTGCCCTGGTTCATGGTACTTGTTTACCTTGTATGAAGAACATATCTTTTCCACAGTGATAAAAATGTAGAATGCTATGAAAAGTATTTGCTTTATTGCAGTATTGTTGGCTGTAAAGTAAACAATGGTTTAAATAATATTTTCTAAATTGAAGTTGCTATTAATTATGAATAATAAATTAGAATTAAAACACTTGGTTAAAGTTTTACACAATTTTTAAAGTCGGATTTACGTCGACTGAAAATAAACTACGAAATTTTAAACTTAAGATTTGTATATAGCAACGAAGAAAACGTCCTATTTTGAAAGCAATATCTCAACCAGAAGTGATGGTTTACTCTTATCACCTTTTATCGAGTTATCGAAAACATTGTTCTTGTATTCAAGATATTGAAATTTTAAACAACTTTCATTGGAAACAAACTTACCCTTACCACACAGTATTTTATTGACACTAGATGTACATTTCGACAACTAAGTTGTCATCTTCAGCGGTGCACTGTACTGTTTCAATTTATTTGCCAACCACAGTCTCCAATTTACTATTAACTTTTATTTGAAAAGATTTTTTGAAAAATGGAGTATAACTAAGTATAAAAAAGTTCAGTGCAGATTTTTTTAATTTGATAAATGTAATAAAACTAGCATACTTATGGAATTTTAATACCATTTTCGATTTCTTATTTGCAAAATATGTCTGAAAATATAGAATCATGAACAATGCCAAGCTTCAAAATTGACATCGACCAAAAAAATGCAAAAATGATAAGATGTTAAAATTAAAAATTCCAAAATGTCAAAATTCACAAAACAGCAACCTGATCAATACAAACAAAAATGAAAGATAAAATGTGAAAAATTTTGAAATCAAAATTGACTAAGATATCAAGCTCAACCCAACCCAAACTCCCACCATTCAAATCACCCAAATCATTTACACATGTACATGATTTTTGATAAAATAGTAATGGTGCGTTAATTTATTGGAGAAGTGTATTTATTATATCATTATTATTTTATATTAGAAGTTGAACTGAAACGTGTATTTCATATTAAAGAAAAAAATGATTTTTTTGTTTTGTTCTGTGCGAACAATTTGATTTCAGGCTGAGTTTGAACATTTCTCTTGGTTGTTACTTTTCAGTATGGACTTTCAAGTCCTGTAGTTTTCAAGCTGGTTTTTGTAGTGCATGCTACAAAGATGTTGTACTTCACTTCTCACTTTTTTACCTAGATCATCAAATTCTATATTGGTGTAGGTAGGTGTGGAGCACTTAGGTGTGTATAAGTTTTAGGTGCAGGGAGAGATTGTCTCTTCTCACGTACCATCTTTTAATATCTTGTTTTAATGGCGTTTATTTCTTTGAATTTGTGATAAAAGTTTTTAAATTAATACTACAAGCAACTACAGTTCACCCTAAAGACTGAAAATAACAACGATGGTACACTCAACTTCCTAGACCTGCAAATTCTAAGAAAGCTGACCCTTGAACTATGCAGAAAACATTTTCAGATAGCTTTTCAGATGCCATAACAAATTATAACAATTCTTGTGAATCCTATAATATAACAATCTGCAGTGGTCCGCACTGAACTTTCTTACACTTAGTTATACTACACTTTCGAAAAAACTTTTCAAATAAAAGTTGTTTAGAATATCAATATCTATATAACTTTTGTAAAAATATTTTTTTCGATAACATGTACCGTTTTCGAGATAAGGAAAACGGTGATAAGAGTAAACGATCACTTCCGGTTGATGTATTGCTTTCAAAATAGGATGTTTTCTTTCCTGCTATATGCAAATCTTAAGTTTCATAGCTTTAGCTATAATCATTTGGACGCTATCTTTATCAACTACGAAGTACAACAAAGAAGTTGAGATATTAAAAGCCATTGCCAAAAACAATGTTTATAATGAAAACATTATAAAGCAGTTAATGCGGAAAAAACTACAGATCCGTGGATGATGTCTTGTGTAATTGTTGTTTTATAACTTATGTTCCTAATTTCAGTGATAAATTCTCAAACCTAATGCCAATTTGTGCAAATAAAAATAATTTGGGAACTATATTGGTAAACAATAAAGGAAAGCTAGACCCATAGACAAATAAAGGTCAAACTGGCCGCAACTTTAAAAACACCTGAATGAGCTTCGCGTAACATTAACCAATAACCACTTCCCCAATTTAAATAAATTTAAAATATTACATGCAAATAATAAATGCAAACGATTGAACTTGTTGAAAATATTAGAGATCAAAAAAGCCAAAAAATATGGTAAAAATGTCACTAACAGACTTCGGAATTTCCTGTCATTTATGCGGCAATTAACTCTTAAGCGAACTCAAAATGATGTATATAGGTCCTTTTTCTAAATTACCTACAGTCCACTCTTTGATAATGGCTTAGCCACCAGCTGTAAGAGAAATTCTAAATACAAAAATTGTGTGAAACTTTAAGCAAGTGTTCTAATTTATTATTTTTAATCAACTACCAGTCAATCTCAATTATATTAATTATCAAGTATGTCACGTATTTCCTCCTCTACATCTAGAGAAATTGCATTTTAATGAATTCTCAGTTATATTAATTATGAAGTTTATATCACGTATTTCCTCCTCTACATCTATAAAAATTGCATTTTAATGATTTTGCTATACATGAAAGTACTTACACATCCAAGCAGAATTAATCATAGATGTTGGCAATCTGGTGCATTTTAGAGGAGTTTATACGAATAAACAAATTTGAAATTTATGCACATTATTAATATGTTTTACAGTGCATGGACATAAAATACTAAACTACTAGTTCCTCAATATTTGTATATTCATCATCCATATTGGGTTAGGAGAAAATATAAAGTTACCGCTACTAAAGAAATTGGCATGCTAAAGAAACACTGTAAAATTTACACCTAAATTTTAAAACACTTTGATTTTTTAAATAAATCATTTTCTAATGGTTTAAAGTATGAATATCAAAGTACATATATTGAAACAAGGTCGTATAAAGCACACGAATATTTGATACAATAACGATTACAACCGCCTGCATTCATGAAGGCTACGGAAACAAGATTATTAACCAAATATATGGTTTTAGAGAACTTACAAATTTTCTATGAAATATAAACGACGTTTTATAAATTTGGTAAATTACAGGATTAAAACATAACTAACAATATTTTCATTAAAAGGACAATTCTATAATCTATAATCAGTTTAAAAAGTTTCAGATATGTCCGGTCAAGATTTTAGTGGCGAAGAGGAAATATGGAGCTGGCGAAGAAAACAACCCGAAATACGTGCACCTTACGAAGAGAATTTCAATGTGACATCTATACTTTTAGTTTGCTTATCGTGTTTATTGTTTTATTTGTGTGTGCGGTGGTATAGGCAACGCCCAAAGCCTAAACGAAGAAAACCACGTATTAAACGTTTACTTAGCATAATACATTGTGGTAGAGTACCTGCTGTTTAAATATTGTAATTATTAGATTAGTATAATTTAATAGATGGTAGATTTTTATACTGTCTTATGCGTATTGCCCACACTTCCAAACTTATACATATTGGATATTAACTGTCTTCTTATAATTTACGTGCAGTAAATTAGCACATTAGCACATACTAATGTCCCGTTAACAGCTCTGTGGATTGAAAATTTATTAGTTACATTCATGTGGCTAAAATATTTTCGCCCTCGTTAATGATAGAGTATTATGTTAACAGGAGTAGAATGTGTGTTGATCCCAGATATTGAAAAAAAAGTACCCTGTGTAACATACACTATTTGTTCTTCAAACATAAAATAAACCCATTTTGGCAGAACTCTTCATTCATCCAATATTTATTTTCTTTGTCTTCACTTCTGCATCCTGCCCTATTCTGGTTTCTATCGATCCTTTCCTCCATATCCCCTCTCGTTTTCTTCGTTCTGCCTCTCCTATATATCTTTTCTCCTTGCCCCCTTTTTTTGTAACTCCCCCACAACCATTTTTACCCAGCTTTGCTCTCCCCACTCAATCACTTTCATTTTGTATCTCGCATGTCTTTTCCCTGCCTCCACCGTTTCCTTCTAAGTCTTACCACACTATGTATTCGAGCATTGACGTTTCCAAATTCAGTGTCCTCTTCAACTGTTCCTGTAGTATTTTTTTGGTTCTTTTCCTCCCCACACTTCTGCTCCATACATTAATAGTCCTCTTGCTCCACAGACTCCTCAACCCCCTCACTGTCTCGCTTTCTCACATACATGCTTCATGTGGCCTTCTCAACTTTTTCTCTGTCTCACTCTCCACATACCCTACAACTACTTGTTCAACCTATTCAATCTCACTTTTACTTCCCTCCTTATACCTCCCCCTTTCCAGAACACCATAATTTGCATTTTCTTGGTATTTACTTTCTATCCAGGAATCTTTTTACCACTTTCCTTAACACTGCCTCTGCCTCTGGTGGCATGGCTATATCAAAGGCTAGCGACCATATTTTGATTTCCCTATTACTTCCTCCAACTCTGCTATAGAAATTTTGTTACTAGTACAGTGAGTTCTTTACTGCACTTTTAATGTAATAATTTGCTTAAAAAATGGCCATTTATAAAATATAGTGCTTTTCAACACAAAACTTGAATATTGTCCCATCAAGCCATTAACCAAGTTGAACAACACATCGAGTTACAAAAAGCAGCATTTTACTACATGTTTTATACAATTTTTTTCTACTTCAGGTATAAAGTGTAAATAACAAAGATTTTTCTAACTCAATTACGAAATGTAAACATTTTGTCATGTCATTTTAATTGCAAGGGAAACGCGAAATCTTTGTTTTTTACACTTTATATCTGAAATGGAAAAATCTTGTATACGAGGGTTGCCTTTTATATTTCGGGAATAGAGAACAGAAACTAAAATTAATCATGATATATGGCTTTATTGTTTTTCAAAATATTCTCCATTAAGATTCAATACACTTTTGCATACGCTCAAACCAATTTTCGAGCCACTTTTTCCACTTCGATTGAGGTACCTCAAAAATGCATTTTGAAAGCAACCACTTCTCCAGGCGTCAAAAAACGCTGACCTCGCAATTTATTCTTGATGTGAGGACACAGAAAGAAGTCATTGGGTGCCAAATCAGGGCATGGGTTGATGACCCATCAATTCCACTTTTTTAGTTGTCAAAAAGTGTCTTGTTTGGGCCGATATGTGAGAGCTCGCATTGTCTTGATGGAGAATGATCTTTCTTCGGCGGTTCGTTTCTCTTATTTTCCAGAATACTTCTGGCAAGCAAGTGCCTATGTATATATATATATAATCTTTATTTCGTTTTACCGGATAGTTCCAGTGTCGAAAAATATTAACCGGATACATAAACATCTATACGCCTTATTCTAAATATTTGCATTTTGTCGTCGCCATTTTATTGTTCATATATAAATTTTTTCCATATTTTTCTGTCTTTTGCGAGTAATTTTGCTTCGTACCAGGTCTTCCCTCTTTCTTTAATAGCGTTTCCAATCATGTTGTCCCATGTCTGTTGTGGTCTTCCCCTTTTCCTTTTTATTTGTGTTTTTGCTTCCCACACTTGCTTAACGGGTCTATTACTATTCATTCTCTGTAGGTGTCCCCACCAGCCTAATTGTCTTCGCACTATAAAATCCAGTATTGATTCTATTCCTAATTCTTCTCTTATTTGTGTGTTCCTAATTTTATCCTTTCTTGTAATACCTTTTACTCGCCTAAGATATTTCATTTCTGTGGCTTGTATTTTACTTTTTTGTTTTGTCGTTAGTACCCAGGATTCGCAGCCATAGGTCAGTACTGGTCTGTAGATTGTTTTAAATATTTTCATTTTCGTTTGTTTTGACACCTCTTTCTTACTTAAAAATTTGTTGTTTATCGAGTAATATAGTCTTATTGCTTTCTCTACTCTTTCGTTTATTTCACTTTCCTGTTTTCCCGTATTTTCTAAAGTCACTCCGAGGTATTTAAATTCTTTAACCTGTTCTATCGTTATTCCTTCGATCTTGATGTTTATCTGTTCGTCTTCTATAGCCATTACTTTTGTTTTATGTATATTTATCTGCATTCCATTTTCTTTTAGTATTTGATTCCATACATCTATATTGTCTTGTAATGCCTTTTCACTTGTTGCCATTAAAACTATATCGTCTGCGAATGCTCCTTCAGATATTTCTATTCTTTGTAGGTTCTTGTAGCCAACATATAGTTTCTTACTCCTTTCTGAGCATTGCTTTATGATGTCATCCATATATATATTAAATAAAGTGGGGCTCAGTCCTCCTCCTTGTCTCAGTCCGTCGTACGTTGTAAATCCTTCCGACTTCATGTTCTTTCTTATTACATAATTTATATTATTTTTATATATCCCTTGTATTACTCTAATTATTTTGCCATTTATTCCTCTTTTCTGCAGATTTTCCCATACTTTTGATCGTGGTACCATATCGAATGCTTTTTCCAAGTCGATGAATGCCGAGTAAACCTTTTTCCTCTGTTCTCTCATTTTCATATATATTTGCTTTAAAGTAAATATATGATCTTGCGTGCTTCTTCCTGGTCTAAATCCGCTTTGTGACTCCTCCAGCATAGGCTCTATTACTGGTTTAAGTTTGTTATTTATGATTTGTTCATAAATTTTTGCCACAGTATTCAATAAAGTTATACCTCGATAATTGTTACATTCTTTCTGACTCCCTTTTTTAAAGATTGGTGTTATAAGTGCAACTTTCCAGTCTTTCGGTGTATCTTCGCTTATCCATACTTTATTGATGATTTCCAGTAGTATTTCTGTTGCTTTTTTCCCCATCCTCTTGATCATTTCTCCAGTAATTTTATCACTTCCAGGCGCCTTCCCATTGTTTAGTTCGTTAATCACTATTTGTAATTCATTCATTGTGATTTTTTCCTCTTCTTTTCCCATGTTTTTTTCCTTGTCTTTTAAGATTTCTTCATTTTTAGCCTCCGTACTGCATAGTAAATTCTGGAAGTATTCCTTCCACCTGTTCATTATATCTCTTTCCTCTCTCAATATTTTGCCTGTATTATTTTTTATATATATATCATCTATTGTTTTTGTTTTCCTAAAGGATTTTAGTACTCTATAAAATAATTTTTGATTTCCAGTGCTATCTCTTTCCAATTTTTCTCCGAAATCTTTCCATGTGTTTTCTTTTGCCTCTCTCACTAGTTCTTTTACTATTTTCCTTTGTTGTTTATATGCTTCATAGTTTTCTGTATTTCTGTGTGTTAAGTACTTTTTCCATATCTTTTTCTTTGATTTGATTTCTTCCTTTATTTCATTTGTCCACCATGCTGTTTCCTTTTTCGTATTTTTTATTTTAGCGATGCCACATATTTTTATGGCCGATTCTATTATTATATTCTTGAAAATATTCCAGCTTTGGTCTTTATTAGCACTTTTAATAATTTTGGCCTTATCTTCTAGCTTTTCTGTTATCTCTTGCTCATATTTAGTAGCTATATCTGTATTGTTTAATTTATACGCTCGTATAGATTTAAATTCTATTTTGCTTGTCTCTATTCCGTTTTCAAAACGATCTTCTAATTCTTTTTTTATTTTTGCTACAACTAAATAGTGATCGCTATATATTTCGGCTCCTCTTCTTATTTTAACATCCATTATACTTTTTCTATTAATTCTTTCCACTAAAATGTAGTCGATAATCGATTTTTCTCGTCTGCTCGGTTGTTCTCTGGTATATTTATGAATATCTTTGTGTTGGAAAAATGTGTTAGTTACTAGTAAATCGTGTAGTTGGCAGTATTGTAGCATTCTCTTGCCGTTGTTGTTTCTTGTCTCTTCTCCGTGTATTCCTATTGCTATTTTATTATTATTGTCTCTTTTCCCCACTCTGCAATTAAAATCGCCTGCTATGTATATGTTTCCTTTTGCTTCTTCTGTTACTGCTGATAGATTTTGCCAAAATGTATCTTTCTCTTGTGCTTTATCGTCTTCATTGGGTCCGTATACTATTATAAATGTTAGCTGCTTTCCGGTTTTATCTTTTATGTGTACAGTAAGTATTCTTTCTGATACAGGTTCCCATTTTTGTATGTTATTTGCCCAGCTTTGGTGAATTATACAGCCAACACCAGCCGCTGCTCTCCTGTTCTCTTGGACTCCACTATGTATCAAAGTATGCCCATTTCTTAGTATTAAAACTCCTTGTCCTTTTTTCTTTGTTTCACTCAGTGCTAGTATTTCAATTTCTGCTTCTTCAAATTCCTTAATTAGTTCTTCTTCTTTGCCGAGAATACTCCTTATATTCCAAGTTCCTAATTTCCACTTATTTTTGCTTTTTGTAAGTCTTTTTATTTTTCCGTTTATCATTTCCTTTGTTTTGGCTTTGTCCGTTTTCTCGATATCCGTCCTATTGTTCTCATTTAGTTTTTTGAAATAATCTCCATTTTCTCGTTTATTTTGTTCCATTTCCATTCTACTCCCTCCACTATTATTTTATTGTATCCCTTTTTAACTTCCTTTCCTTTATCTTTTTCTTCCTTTGCCATTTTTCTCATTTGTTTTTGTATTTGTCTTTCCTGTTTCGTTAAATCGTTATTAAAGTAAATCATTGTATTTTTGATATTCTTTAGTTTGTATTTATTTTGCATTATCAATTCTTTGTCTTGTTCGTTTTCCAAACTAATTATATATAGCTTCTCTCCTATTTTCCGTGCTTCTTTAATCTGTGCCGTCACTCCCAAATGTTGCGTTATGAAATTTCCCATCGCGTTTTTCAATGTTATTTCCTCTCCTATATTCATTCTTAGTCCATTAATAACTACGTTGTTCTTCCTGTTTTGTTTCTCTAGTCGTTCTATTGTACTTTTAATTTCCGTTAATTCCTTTTTGATTACTTTGTTTTCACTTTTCAGATTTTCATTTTCCATTCTTAATTTATTCATCTCTTCCGCATATTTCCTCTGTTCATCTCTAACCTGGTGGATCTCTTCGGTTAGGTCTGTTTTCATATCTTTTATCATTTTTAATATTATGTCTAGCTTATCCTCGTTTTTATCTTGTGGTTTTGTGGGAGTTCTTACTATTCTTTTACTTCTTACAAACCCTTCTTCATTTTCTTTTCCCTC
This sequence comes from Geotrupes spiniger, assembly GCA_959613385.1. Classification (NCBI taxonomy): domain Eukaryota; kingdom Metazoa; phylum Arthropoda; class Insecta; order Coleoptera; family Geotrupidae; genus Geotrupes; species Geotrupes spiniger. The sequence goes on along the minus strand of OY390736.1, from coordinate 5,398,133 downwards.
CATCCTTCTTTTCCTCGTCTTATCATCCGTGGAGTATTCGTCACTTTCCATTTTATATTATATCTTCTTTTTATGTATTCTTATCTAATACTTGTATGTATTTAACCTGGCTCCTAAGTACGGGGCTGTATATATTATACTTTTATGAATTCTTTAGTTCGTTAAATGTGTTGCCTATTTTTATTTGCGCTCGGCGTAAGTCGTCCGCCACAGATCAGCTCTTTGGATGTCGGACGACTATCCTTTGCGTTTCACTGTTATATGTATTGCCTATACTACCACGTTCTATTTATAGTTTATAGTTTATATATATGTAGTTTATTTACCTTTTCCGATTTCTCTATATTCCCAGTTTTCACAATTTCGGTTTTCTAAATTTTCCTGCTCGTAATGTCCCTTTAGTTAGGGTTTTTATTGCGGAGCAAATTTACACGTGTCAAACCAAATCACAAAAAACTACTCATGCCTATGTACCATTCAGAATTGACCGTCCGACGTTTCACTAATGGTACAGTTGTCACATGTTCGGTTTTTCCGAAGAAACAAGCGATCATTTGCTTCGAAGTGCTTCGTGCGCAAACAACTTTTGTTGGGTTTTGCGCATCTTGAAAGATCCATACAGTCGACTGCTGTTTACTTTCGGGCTCATATGCATAGATCCATGATTCGTCACCTGTTACTATGTCATAGACGTGTTTTGAAGCACCGCGATCGTATTTTTTGAGCATTTCTACACGAGCCTGTTTTTAAGTGATTGTTCACAGTTCCTTTGGAGCATTCAGCCAACCTTCCGTATCCACCCCATCTTCCCCCGCCGCCTTGCCCTTTTTTAATTTGTTTTTACCTTCAACACCTCCTCCTATGTAAACTCTTCGAACTCCTCTTCTCTCATTCTCTGTCTTCCTCTTCCTCTTTTCCCTATTCCCTTCTAACAGCTGTTGGAAGTAACTTCTCCATTCATCTATGGCTATTTATTCCGCCCCCTGTTTTCCCATCTTCCTCTTCCTGAGGAACTCCCATATCTCCTTCTCTTCTTCTAGCCCCTGCACCTCCTCCAATTCTCTGTCTTTTCTCCTCCTACTCCCCTCATCCTCTTCTTTGATATTGCCATTTCCATCTCCTTGGTTATGTCTTCTATCTCCTTTGTCTTGTGCCTGACTTCCCCTCCACTTCCACTGGTGGGTGGTCGGACACAAGTCTTTCCTCCACCTTGAATCGGCCTCTCATTTACTATCACATAGTCGATCACTGACCTTCCATTTGGCCCAACCTTGTTCCAACCTTGATATGTATTAAACGCTGTTTTAGGAATGTCTTCCTTGGCTAAATCGATCTGGTGATATCCAGAAGTTAAGTTGAGCGTTGAAAAGTATTGGCATCGGTCTAATTTATCCAACAAATCCATTATATTTGGCAAAGGGTAACGATCACAGATTGTTTTATCATTCACTTTGCGATAATGGATCACACTTTTGTTTACCAGAGACATCGATGTTTTTGGAACAATTCATACTGGTGACGACCATGGTGAATCTGAAGGTCTAATAATTTTTAATTGTAACTTATTTTCAATTTGTCTTTGAAGTTCTTTTCTATGAATTTATCAGTAACGATATGATTTACTATAAACAGGAATTTCGTCCGTTGTTTTTATTCTGTATTTAATTTTGTTGGTAAAACTTAATTGATTTCGACAAGTTGGAAAATATCTGAATATTCTTAAACTAATTTCTTAATAGCCAATTTCTCGGCATAAAATAAAAGTAAAGATAAATTATATTAATATGAATATAATTCTACGGACAGAGGTGACACTACAATAGGCATTAATATCGACGATACAAAATGTAAATTAAGTCAGTATTAGAGGATGAGGCATACAAACCCGTACCTAAGACGTGCTTAATAGAAACGATCGACATATCACTTATCGTCAGATGGAGGTGTCCTTGGGCATTAGTGGGACCAGCGTATATTCAATTTTGCATGAACATTTTCTCGTCAAAAAAATTTGTTCGCGTTGGATCACACATAATTTGACAATCACTTAAAAACAGGCTCGTGTAGAAATGCTCAAAAAATACGATCGCGGTGCTTCAAAACACGTCTATGACATAGTAACAGGTGACGAATCATGGATCTATGCATATGAGCCCGAAAGTAAACAGCAGTCGACTGTATGGATCTTTCAAGTTGAGCAAAACCGTCGACTGCTGTTTACTTTCGGGCTCATATGCATAGATCCATGATTCGTCACCTGTTACTATGTCATAGACGTGTTTTGAAGCACCGCGATCGTATTTTTTGAGCATTTCTACACGAGCCTGTTTTTAAGTGATTGTCAAATTATGTGTGATCCAACGCGAACAAATTTTTTGACGAGAAAATGTTCATGCAAAATTGAATATACGCTGGTCCCACTAATGCCCAAGGACACCTCCATCTGACGATAAGTGATATGTCGATCGTTTCTATTAAGCACGTCTTAGGTGCGGGTTTGTATGCCTCATCCTCTAATACTGACTTAATTTACATTTTGTATCGTCGATATTAATGCCTATTGTAGTGTCACCTCTGTCCGTAGAATTATATTCATATTAATATAATTTATCTTTACTTTTATTTTATGCCGAGAAATTGGCTATTAAGAAATTAGTTTAAGAATATTCAGATATTTTCCAACTTGTCGAAATCAATTAAGTTTTACCAACAAAATTAAATACAGAATAAAAACAACGGACGAAATTCCTGTTTATAGTAAATCATATCGTTACTGATAAATTCATAGAAAAGAACTTCAAAGACAAATTGAAAATAAGTTACAATTAAAAATTATTAGACCTTCAGATTCACCATTGTCGTCACCAGTATGAATTGTTCCAAAAACATCGATGTCTCTGGTAAACAAAAGTGTGATCCATTATCGCAAAGTGAATGATAAAACAATCTGTGATCGTTACCCTTTGCCAAATATAATGGATTTGTTGGATAAATTAGACCGATGCCAATACTTTTCAACGCTCAACTTAACTTCTGGATATCACCAGATCGATTTAGCCAAGGAAGACATTCCTAAAACAGCGTTTAATACATATCAAGGTTGGAACAAGGTTGGGCCAAATGGAAGGTCAGTGATCGACTATGTGATAGTAAATGAGAGGCCGATTCAATGTGGAGGAAAGACTTGTGTCCGACCACCCACCAGTGGAAGTGGAGGGGAAGTCAGGCACAAGACAAAGGAGATAGAAGACATAACCAAGGAGATGGAAATGGCAATATCAAAGAAGAGGATGAGGGGAGTAGGAGGAGAAAAGACAGAGAATTGGAGGAGGTGCAGGGGCTAGAAGAAGAGAAGGAGATATGGGAGTTCCTCAGGAAGAGGAAGATGGGAAAACAGGGGGCGGAATAAATAGCCATAGATGAATGGAGAAGTTACTTCCAACAGCTGTTAGAAGGGAATAGGGAAAAGAGGAAGAGGAAGACAGAGAATGAGAGAAGAGGAGTTCGAAGAGTTTACATAGGAGGAGGTGTTGAAGGTAAAAAACAAATTAAAAAAGGGCAAGGCGGCGGGGGAAGATGGGGTGGATACGGAAGGTTGGCTGAATGCTCCAAAGGAACTGTGGAGGGCAGTGTTGAACCAGTTAAATGAGATATGGAAAGAAAGGGGCGATCTGCCAGAAAGTTGGAGGTTGGCAGTAATGGCAACTAATAAGAAGGGTGACAAGGAAAATGTAGAAAACTGAAGAGGGGTAGCAGTGCTAAATGTAGTCTACAAATGATACAGGGATGATAGGAGGAAGACTAGAAACAGAGGTGGAAGGGAGTAATGTGCTGCCGGAAGGACAAGCAGGTTTCAGAAAGGGTAGGGGCACGACAGATAATGCGTGTTGAACTACCTAATAGGAAGAGAGACAGCAAAAAATGGAGGAAAATTATATGCAATGTTTGTGGACCTGAAGGCGGCATTCGACAAGGTGAACAGAAGGATATTGATGAAAACAATGGAAAGAGTGGGGATATCAGAAGCGATAAGGAGAAGAGTAGAACAAGTGTATGTAGAAACATGGTGCAGGGTGAGGGTGGGAGAAGAGAGCTCGAAAAGATTTAGGACATGTAAAGGTGTGAGACATGGGTGCCCTCTCAGCCAGCAGTTATTTAACATATATACAGCAGAACTAGATAACACGGTGAGGAAAGGGCAAGATGGAGGATTAAAACTAGGAAATGAAAAGATATGGTCGTTGGCGTTTGCGGACAATATAGTTCTAATAGCAGGGACGGAGAATGGGTTGACAGGAATGGTGAAGAGGGTGGAAAGATACATGGACAGAAGGGAGTTCAGCTAAACACACGGAAAACAAAAATAATCAAGTTTAGGATTGGAGGGGGAGAAGTGCAAGTGAAATGGAAAGGGGAGGAAATACAAGAGGTGAAAGAATGGATGTGCTTAGTATATGTAATGAGGGAGAACAACAGCAGCAACAATATATTAATGGGTATTCAAAACGAACAATGTCGTGTATTTAGACGATATTATCTTTAGTCTTTAGTACCAGCTTGAAGGAACACATTTGTCGATTAAAAACTGTATTTGATCGTTTAAGAGATGCAAATCTCAAAGTGCAGTTGGACAAAACAGAGTTTTTGCGCAAGGAAGTTAGCTAAGTATTTAGAACTATCGTTACACCAAATCCCGACAAAATTCAAACTATATAAAGTTATCCATTGCCCAAAACTGCAAAACGAATTCGATGATTCTTAGGTTAGAAACATGGCTAAATTAATTAAATCTAAAAAAGGGTGCTTATACACTGAGGTGCAAAATTAACCGGACACTTGAATTTTTCAAAATATTTTTGACTTATCAAAATTAAAATCATATGTTTGTTGATTGAATCCATTACTAATACCTTACAAGTAAAATCCATTATAAAACAGCAAACTCTAAGCCAAAAGGAAAAATAAATAAACAATTTTGGAAAAAGAGTAAAACTGCTATAAATTGGAAATGAACAAATGTTAATTTTATGATGTTAAAATTAAAAATATATATTCAGTTGCTTGTATGCCCACCACAAGCTCTAATTACGGCTGCCATTCGACCAGGCATGCTGCTGATCAAAACTGCAAAGTCCTCTTGATGAATTTGGTTCCATTCCGCAGTTAGAGCTTCTGCTAACCTGTCCAACGTCGGAAACTCATGGTTGCGGCGAATACGTCGTCCCAACATGCCCTATGCATGTTTCATGGGATTCAAGTCGGGACTTCGTCCTGGCCATTGAAACAACGTAATACCAACATCTTGTAAATAAGCCCGCGTGATCCGCGCAATGTGTGGGCGGGCATTATCTTGCATTAAACGAAAATTTTCGCCAAGAAACGGCGCAAAAGGCATGTTCCTCTAAAAATTGTTGAATGTAACGGTCGGCAGTAATGGTTTCCGGATTCTCACAAGCTCTGTATTAGGAGTCAACGAAATGTCCGCCCACATCATTACACCACCTGCATCGAATGTCCGCCAGTCCTTCTCCACACTCTATCGCGACCATCTGATTTGTATAGGGTGAATCTGGACTCATCTGTAAAGAGCACAGCGGACCAATCTTCAAAACCCCAATCAGCATGTTCCCGTGCAAAATCCAAACGCTGTCGCCGATGCTCTACGGTTAAAAGAGGACCGGTTGCAGGTCTTCTGGACCTCAACCCACCTTCATTTAAGCGTCTGCGAACTGTATATACTGACACTCTGTTGTTATGGACGTCGTTCAACCGTTGCACAAGAGCAGATGCGTCACCGTGCGATCACGTAACGCCTGCATTCGAAGAAACCGATCCTGGATATGATTCGTTGCTCTCCGTCTACCTTGTCCGGGCCTTCTTGTGTACACTGGTGTTTCCCAGAACTTTTGTAGTGCATCTGAGACGGTACGGGGAATTCCTAGAGTGTTTGCGATGTAACGCACACTTCGTCTTTCATTGTTTAAAGCAACAGCTTGAGCAACTTGTTCTGGACCCATGAGTCTTTCTTGTTTTGACTTTTCAAAAACAACAATTACTCAATAAATAGAACGTGTTACTAAGCAAATAACTTTAGAAAAAACGTAATACGGCAGCCTTTTTTCCGACAGTCTCGTTGCATCAATACTGAAGCAACTCTTATCTGATATGCCCGTATGAAGTGCCCGCGCGGATTTGACTCTAAACAAGTTGTAACAAGGTACCATACGTGACTTTCCCGTTCTAAAAATAAAAAAAATCTACCTTGTTAAAAGTGCCGATGGATGTACACATACGATAGTTCTAATGACGCAGAATCTGAACACCTTGACGATGCATGCGCGTTAATAGCTCGGTTGCCATGACAACCGCACGTCTACTACCAGTTTCGACTTGGCCAATGAAGTTAATTTTATATTGTCTCATTGTAAGGTTCGGTTGTTATTACGTGCAATATGTTTCCTTCTCAAGATTCAGTGTGTATTTTATTAGAAACAGCATTTATAAGGTGGAATGATAATAACAAAAAAGACATTTTAAATAGTGAAAAACCGACATATTAAATACCAATAAAATTGTCAAAGATAAAGACAAAATGTATAATCAATGTTTTAAAAAAAATATTATTATTATCGAAGCTTTCAATTGAAAAAACTATTAAATGAGTTAATTAATGCAGAATCATTTTTCGACGACATATTCGATAAGCTTGCAAGTTTAAAGGAAAGAAAAATTGACATTGTATTCAAGAAATAAAAACAAACTATCACCATAACATAACGTTATTTTTATTTTCGTTTTCATATAACTATATATTTTTTCAAAGCGGGTAAAAATATATTTACATGACTCGCTATAGGAGGGGGGAGGTCTTGGCACGGATTCTGCTTCACCTATCCCCGAGCTCACGAGCCGCCACTGTAAATGAGCCAAAATTACAATACCCGGATTTTTCCCAACCTTTCAATTTAACAACAGACTCGAGTAATTATGCAATATACGGTATTGTCGCAAGGAAAAATTGGTTCAGATATACTGGCTTACTCTAGCAGAACATTAAACGATTCTGAAGTACATTACTCTACAATTGAAAAAGAGCTACTAGCCATAATTGAAGCAGTGAAACATTTTAGATTATCCCTTTTGGGAGGAGATTCAACATTATTACTGACTACAGAAACCATTTCAATTATTATTTTCTCTAAAAGAGCAGAACTACAAATTAGTACGTTGGCGACTAAGGTTAGAGGAATATGATTATGAAATTGTCTATACGAAGGGTAATCGTCTTAACAAAAATACACGTGCACTTTTCATATAGAAATGAACGTTATTGAAAGCCAAGAATCCGAAATACAATACATTAATGAATTTAATGACCAATTGAAACAACCGTCAAATAACTTAGATAAAAAAAATTAAAGATAAATTTGACATAGAACATTAATTGTAAAAGTAGGAATGATCACGATGCACATGACCAAAATTTAGAAGATAATTTAGAAAATATCGTTTTCGTGAACCGAAATGAAATAACGGTTAAAACTGTTTTTTACTACTTTTCTAATAAAAGTATGCCAACATGCTTTTTTTAATTTTTTTTTATATTTGACAAATAAATCACTTGTCATAATTTTAATCATAGCTGGTAAACATTACTAACATAAAATGTATGGTTTTAAAAACTTAAATGTTAAAAATTTCAATCAACTGCATTTTAAGTGGTGATGGCATTTTTGCTTTTTATAAATATTAAAAATAAAATTTAGAATGAATTGTTTGGGACCGTTTCTGTATTGGAGAGGCACGAATCTGTTTTAGTTTCTTTCATTTATTCCCATTAAATTTAGTTACTTGAAAACCACGCACAAACTGCTGTGCAGTTTAGTGGTATGCCAGTGACAGATTTTTTTTTGTTTTTTTGCTTCATATTTTAAATAATAATATTAGTTTCTTTTCTCTCTGATCTTGCTTTATTTCATTTAACTTTTACTTATTTAAAAATTTTGTGTCATGGTTAATTTTTGGTTATTTGTAAATTAAGTTATTATTATTATTAAAAATAAGAGAAAAAAATTGTTAACATATTTATTTTATAGTAAAAATATATATAAATAATTCAGCATTCCAAAATAAATAAAAATTTTAGTTAATTAAACTAAAGATATATTCTAAAGTAAATCACAGGATAATTATTAATTTTAGTATATATGAATATATTTATATAAAAATTAATTATAACTATTTAATCCAAGAAACAAGACATCTTCCAATAAATTTTCTTTTAAATTCGTCCTTTGACAATTTAAAATATATTTCAGTGCTGAAAATGCTCGTTCAACACTCACTTGTGTCATAGGTAAACCAATAATTTGTTTTGCAACGTTATACATTTCATTTGATGAGGTTTTTTTGCTGCCCAATATTTTAAGACGCACGTATCTCGCTTTTCGCGCGTTTCTTCATAATAACGATCTAACAACCATCGAATATCTGCTGTATTATGAGATTTTGAAGAAATATTTTCTTTTGTTTTAAAAATTGCTCTATTTCATCTTCTTCTGTTGAAGTTGACTCTAGAGATGACTCTTCAACGAAGTTCTTACCTTCATTTATATTTTTTAGAGCATTCCATACATATGAGATGTAGTTTTTAGCTATGTCAATTTGTGAAGTAGATAAAACTACTTTGAATCTTGGATCAAGAAATATTGCTGACATAATCACATCTTGATTAAATAGTGCTTTTTTCCCTTTCGTTTAGGGATTCCACTAAATTTGTTGAAAATCGGCTACAAATTTTACTTGTTTCCATTTTACACTTCAGCCAGGCAGAATAAAAATCTCCAGCCAACAAATGCGTTGTTTGGAATAATTTTGCTATTTTTTTCGCAGGATTTAAAACGTTACAGATGTCTTTTTCAGATGTCATTTTCGCTTAAATATAGCTCCTCAATGCTTCCGACCATGTCTCTACAAAAGTCTTTCAATAATAAGAGTCTTTCCAAAATTTTTCCATCATAGGTGCTGTGCCATCGTGTCGCACAATCTATAATAGGGTTCTTAAGTTTCATTGTTTTAATTATAGTTAAAACATTTATTGTTCTTAATCTTTTAGTCACCTTTCTAGCTCTACCTATTATCGCTGAAGTACAGTCTCCTTTTAACTTTAACACATCATCCACGGCAAGCTGCAAAGTATGTGCAGCGCACCTTACACTTCGTAGAATGGGGCTACAGTCGGAATTTGTAGCAATGTCACCTATGGAAGCCTCTAGTTTCGTAATAAATGCATTACTTCCATTTTCTTGTTCTTCATTTTCTCGAATTTCATTTTCTTTTTCTTCATTTTCTTGTTCTTCATTTTCTTCGTCACTAATAATATCGCGTTGCAGCTCTTCTAACAAACTCATCGCTTTGAGCATATTTGCCCCATTGTCTGTTGTTATACTGAATACTTGCTTCAGATCAACTTGATATTCTTTTAATACAGCCAATATTATTTTTGAAATGTATGTGGAAGCATGTCTTTCCTTCAATTCCCGCATCGCCAACGTATTTAAAACTAGACAGTTATTATTGCCAATAAATTGAAAGTTGATTCCTAATATACTATCAAGTCTACTTGCTCCATCAACTTTGAAAGATAATAACTTTCCCTTTAATTCTGTCGTTATTTTTTCTTTTAAACTCAAAGCATTTAACGCACATTTTTTTTATATTTTCCGGGTTAATTGTGATTTTATTGTCTAGTCCAGCTATTATCGGATCTAAAATTTATCGAAAACCCGAATCATTAAATATGCTGAATGGACGTCCGTTAACTGTTACCAGTTTTGTACACGCTTCCTTCAACAAATCAGGAGTAATGTTAACTGAAATATCGGTTTTTTGTTTTATAACGACATCATCTAAGGTAGGTTGGATATTTAGCCGCCTTTTTTTAGTTGTTGCTGATGAATTTGACGAGGGCGGTTGTGATGAGCCTGCAGAAATGTTGTCAAAAATTTGCAAGTTTCCTGAATGATTTCCCTTTATTGATGTGTTGCACTCTTTGACTTTACAAGTTGATTGATTTGTTAGAGCATCGTAAACAAAACATTTTCGAAACGGATTCATTTGATATCTTCCCATTGTAAAAAGGCTTAAAAATATTTTTATAAGTTTAAATTATATTATTATTTTAAAATGTTACCTTGATATATGTATAATAACAACTTAACAAGATTAAGGCCTACTGTCCACGTAGCCGCACGTTATACGCACGACACCATTTTACGCTTGCTTGCATTTTAGGTAGAAAGCGACGAAACTGTGTCCACGATGCGTCATCGTCGCATTTGCGTATCGTCATGCGTTCGTCATGCAGGTCGTGCGGCAGCCTGCCACTACAAAAGCGTATTGCCAGCCGTAAACATGGCTTTTTTGTAAAAAAATGGCGGCCAATTTTGTTGATCTAAGATGCAAATTACGCCTGTCGTCATTTGTAGTTTGCATGCATTCGTCAAATGACGCCTTAGTGGACAGTAGGCCTAAGACACACAAACAGAAACACAATACAGACTGATACCGATAACTGAATGTAACGAACTTGTGTAAGAAATATTGGATGATCGCCTGGAAAAAAATAATAGGGGAATACCCTGCATGTGCGAGCGATTGCAAGAACGCGCTGGCGGCGTTTCGAATATGAGAGCACTGGCGATTGGTTGGCGATCACGTCACCTTCGGTTCTCCTACTTTATAGCGGAGCACTAGTGATGAGCGCGAGTAGATACTCGTGAATCTTCGGTAAAGTAGTGGGAAATAGAAGTGGGAGCTTCCAGGGCCAACGTGAATAGAAGACCCTTGCATCCCCGATATGTCTACTAGGAGTAGGTTACAAAAATATTGTGTCATTAAACCGGTTAAAACCGGTAACCGAAATTATTTATTTCGTTTTCAATCATGAACGAAAAATAAAAATTTCGTTTTCGTTTCCGTTTTCGTTCTTATAAATTATTCGGTTAATTTCGTTCTTTCGTTCTCGTTTTCGTTCCGTTCTTAGTCCCTGGTTCAAACCAATCATACCCATATCAGTAAATCCTGCAAAGGTAAGGCAAGGTAAAAATCAGATTATAACTTCTCATGTAAATTACAATCCCCCAAACCTAAGGTCATAAAATTATTTACTTCCATCCAACAATTTTGGCGCAATTTTCTAAAAATAATTCTGAAAGGCAGACTCAATTTTGTAAAATGGAACGGATCGTTCCCAATGTAAAATATCATATACTCTTTGAAGCGGATAATTTATACAAAATATTCTCCACGGTACACAATACACAAAATTAATTGATGTTGATGAAAGTGAGATCAGGGAAATATCACTAAGGTAAAAATAATAACAGAGGTTTAGATGAAACTGAAACCCGAATTAAAACCTTATATTATTGGCCAAATCAACGTAAGTATCCAAGAATTTATTAACGAATACGAGGCGTGTCTTATCTCAATGTTACCACTGAAATTAAACTACACATCCACTGCAGGAAACCCGTTCCAAATTTTACATATTCATACAATATCACTTGAAATAATTGATTAATTTTCCAAGTATGCGCTAGCCTTTAAATTAAATTCCGCACAGAGTATTGAAGTAGCAAATAATTTAGTCAAGTAAATACTTCACACACCACACAATCCCGGAAGAAATTATTTCAGATAATGGTTTAGAATTCAAAAATTCTAATTCAAGAATTACTATGCGCACATAAAATCAAATTCACTTTATTAGTTTACAATACCCGGAATCAAACAAACAATAGAACGTTTTCATTTTACCTTAGTGGAATATATAATATAATATAATAACCAAAATGAATACGAAAATGACCCAATAGTTAATTACGCGCTCTTGGCTTACAAACTCTGTACACTCTGTGACAAAGCTCAAGTCCATGATATTGTTGGCGGTCATATAGATTCCGAAAATGCTTTCAATGTAGACATGGAATAATAGATAAATTCGTAAATAACTACGTAGAAAATATATTAATACATACAAAAAACTAAACCAAGATATATAAGATAACAAAGAAAAAACAATTGGCAAATACGACGAAACAAGAGAAAACCTACCTGAGATGGGAATTAAAAAGTGTGTAAAAAACAAAAAAAGGGAGTAACATTAAAAAAATATATATAAAAAAATATTACTGAAATAAATCCAGATCTAGAAACAACAAAAATACAAAAGTCTCATCGTACGGGTTAGAACATTCATTTGTCTAACATTAAAAGACCCAGACAAAAAACTTACACATTCCCAAATCAAATCAACAGGTTCTTCGTCTGCAAACAAGGATTATAATTGAAGAAATTAAACCAACCCAATCTCGGAATCCTACCCATCGAAATAGGCGCGGCAAAATTGGAGGATTGGTGCACCTTTGTGGACTATTATTATAATTTATCCTCGATCGTAGATGAGTTTAACAAATTAAATAATCAGTATAATAATCTTGTAGAAATCGAAAAAGATAATTTTTTGAAATCAGAACTAGATAATTACGACAAAAATGCTAAATTATAATAACAATGCAATAGTTCAACAATTTAGAAATAAAAGAAGTTTACTAAATATAGCAGGAGCCCTTATTAAAGGAATAACAGGTAATCTTGACGCAAATGACGGAGAAAGAATTACTAACATTTTAAAATATTTGCAATCCAATCAACACAACCTACAGGACCAACTCAAGCTACAATATTCGGTAGGCACATAAATTATTGACAATTTTAATAATACACTGCGTGACATTCAATATAGCGAAAACCAATTAATGTCTAGAATTTCGTTGTTGAACTATGATTTTAATTGAGAATTGATAATTCTTTATAATAATATTGTATGTTTTGCAAGAAATTGAAAGATTAAATACCCTACATCCGAGTATTATAGAAAGGGCGAAATATTGAAATTGAATATGCCAACCTATGAGACTTTGAATCATCGATTAGAGTACACTGTAAAATACAAACAAATTACAAAAGTGTAATGTTACCACAAAAGATTACAACTTGTTGGAATCTCCAGTATCTCCAGTAAAGGGAAAGTAGGGCACGGTACCTTCATACAGAATTCCTTCCACGTATCAATTCAACGCTCCATTTTCCACAAAAAGAAGTTTAGTGCCTCATACAAAATATCTGCCCCCACCATAACAGAGCCACGATTAAAAGATCGCCTTTCGGAAATGGTGCAGTCTGTGTACCATTCATTTGGTCTTCTCCATACACTTTCGCGGACGTCAGGCGAGCATAGACAAAAGCGCGATTCATCAGTGAAGAGAACTTTACTCCATTGGTGAGGTGTCCAGTTTGAATGAAGTCGTGCAAATTCCAACCGTGTTCGACGATGCCTTGGTAACAATTATGTGCCTGTTGCAGGTCTCCGTGACTTTAGGCCTCCTTCAACAAGCCTTCTCCTTATTGTCGTCTCACTTACTTCAAGTCCACGAGCTGTTTGAAGGGAATGTTGAAGTTGAACAGCCGTTGATCTCCGATCCCTAAGTGCGTTGAGCACAACAAAACGGTCATCAATTGTAGGTGTTGCTATTCTTCTTCCGGATCCTGCTCTCCTAGTGCAGTTGCCAGTCTCCAAATGCCGGTTCCAGGCATCCTGAACGGTGGTTCGTGTTATCCCCAATGCGCGAAACGCGTTACGTTCGCAACAATACGAGAAAACAATGCAAGAAGCTTCCTTGATTTTAATAATAATAATAAGACAATACATGAACTGCTGATGCGTAAACAACAAACAATTCTTAATCTCGTTAAAAACGGATTTTATCCTTTCAAAATAAAGGAATAAATCAAACATCTTAAGGTACGGATTATGAAATTTAATCAAATTAACTTTCCATGCCTACTTGAAATATGTCTTTAGATTCAATTTTTTTATGGTGGCCGGAATTTAGATAGTGAATTAGTATTTCGAATGCGGCCCATTGAGTTACAAAGCATTTCATTAATAACTCATAGATCTATTGTAAAAATACTTACAGACGGGATTTGAGCCCTATTCATAATGAAGTATCCAGCGGCTGATACTTGAATTGGTGTTGCAAATAAGTGGCTGATCAGCATTTGTATCTGTAGACACATGAAAAAAAATTAACAAATTGCGGATCTCTTAAACTATATTACCTCCATTTTGCTCTCGGAATCCAATACGTCCATGGGCAGCCTTTGCATTAATCCGATTATTTTACTTGCCTGAAAATGTTGTAACTATCAGAAAATTTACAGAGTGTATGTGTAAAAGTAGTATGTGTAGTGCACGTAAAATTGTGAGGCAAGTATTAATACGTTTTTCACAAACTTGGGCATTGAAACATCCATGTTGCCTCAAATGTGACAAAATAGCTTGTGATTAAAACCTAAGAAATCCAGTAACATTCTCGAAAACGAGTAGATGGAAATATTTTTGTTTAAATGCTATAAATATTTTGTTAAAATTGTTTTCGGCGACCTATGGTTTGGACCCAGACCACTCACAGACGTCATTACAAAAATAGTCAATCGATTCAGGGGACCTCAAAACACTATAACCAGGTCGAAAATTTTTATGATTACTATACTTCCTTATATATAAAGTGTAAGAAAGTAAAAAGAATCATTTTAACTCAGCAAACCATACGCGTGGTTTTCAAATCAACGAAGTATACGTGTTGTTTTAATACAGCAGCAGCAATTAATTAAGTTTGAGATTTTAGTCACATTAATACTGTAATTTTGTTTAGTTAATACCAAATGTTGTGGATGAGTAGCCGAACGTGCAACGAAAATTAGTCTGGAAACTTTGTCACTGAATTAGGGATTATTTCATCGGGTCAACGATATTTAGAATTCCATTTACTGGGCCGATACATTTATATTGTATTAAATTGTGAAAGCTGTTTGCCGTGGTGCTGAAGTTAATTCCGTTGCTGCAAATACTTGTCGCAAATAATTATCTCGTGCCTATGATACTCAGTTTAAGTACATTTTAATTTGAACGGAAAGAGGAATTAATTCTCAAATAGTGGTGGATAAAGTATAAATTATATATAAGATGAAATTTAGTAAATCGGGTTAAAAGTTATAGTTGTTTTCGATTACGCACGTGATAGCTTTACCCGACCCGGTTAGACATCTGAGATGATAAGGATGCATACAATTACGAAGATTACTGAAAGTTATCATCAACAAAGATAGATAATTCATGTAATAAATTGTAATAAATTGTAACGAAAGTAACAGATCGCGTCAATAGAAAAGATTAAAAGAAATCGAGGCACATCAAAGCGTAAGACGAAAAACAAAAGATAAACATAGTTATTGAAGGACCATATATGATTGATACGACTAATCTTGAGGAAGTACATCCATTTTTGGAGCAAAACTTAAACGAACAGTAAGTAACATACAGAATCACAAACCAGTTCTACTATTGGAGATGGCAACGTGGGACGAGACGTTGGAATTACCAAGAAACAAAAATAAACTAAACCAGAAAATATATAAATCGAAGATAATATGCCGGGAAAAGAAAGGGAGACGCAATACACGATCCGTTGTACAACGGGAGTAGTGAAAGAGAAGGAAAGAAAGAAGATTTTTATTAATATGTATACTTTGGAACACGTATGTACCTGTGGTGAGTTGTTATGAGTTCCACTTTTCTTTTAACGTCACATACGCTTTAAAATTAAGTTACATTAGTCTTTACGTTTTATGCGCTTCATAATGTTTATAAAATTAATAGTAATATTGACTTCGTCACTTAATAGTTTTAATCACTAGAATTGTTTATTTGTTCGTTTATGATTATGGCGTTTTTCATTTTAGTTTTGTATATTTCCAGATTTTCCCATATATTAAATTTTCTGCCTTTACTTTGTATTTTTACTATTGACATTACCTCTTCCATTTGCCTGTATTGTGGTGTTGTTATTAACGTGGTTAGCGTAATTTGAGTCGTTTTTGTTGTTCTTCATTGATGATATGTTCTTTATACATTTTCTTGAATTGGCGCCCTGTTTGTCATACACATTGTTGGTCACATCCTTTACATTGCAGTTTATACTCGTATACACCGCTTTGCGTGTACTTAGTTTGTGCTGCTTTAGTTAGTTGTATATCGTGTTATTGGTGCAGTATGCTATTTTTATACCTTTTTTCTTAAAAATGTTGGTGATTTTATACGTTTGTTTGTTGTTGTAAGTAAATGTTGCATATTTATTTTTGTTGATTTTGTTGTTATCGCCTGATATTACTGTTTTATTCTGTCTTTTATTTTTGTTTTTGATGTGTGCTTTGTATATTTTATTTATGTGTTCGTTGTATCAATTCTTTATTGCGATGTGTTTTAGTGTCTTGATTTCTTTGTTTATGTTTTCATTGTTCATTGATAGGTTTTGGTAGACGATTTATGTGACTGTTAAAGGCTGCCATTTTGTGTTGTTTTGGGGGATTTGATGTGTAGTGTATTACCTGGTTGGTTTTCTAAGTATGTTGTGTTCTATTTTACTTGATTTTATATTCTTGTGTAGCGTGATATCCAAATAGTTAATTTTGTTGTCTTGTTCTTTTTCCAGTGTGAATGCTATGTTTGTATGGAGATTGTTTATTTCAATTCGATGCTATTGTCTTGCTCGAGTACGACTAATATATCGTCTACGATTGTTATCCATTCTATTATTTTGTGGTTCTGTTTCATTTTATTGACGTGTTGTTCTTTTATATTTTGGAGAAATATTTCGGCCGTTGTCCCTGATAATGGGGATCCCATCGCTAGACCGTCCTGTTGGGTGTATGTTTTATTATCGAACTTGAAGTATTCTTTATCAATATTTCAGTTAGTAATTTGCTAAGTTGTTTGATATATTTCTCTTATTCTTTTTGGTGCCTTAGTCTTTGTTCGATTATATGAATAGTTTCGTTTATTGGGATGTTGGTGTATAGATTTTTGATGTCGTAAGATGCGAACTGTGTATTTGCGTTTATTTTTAACTAGTATAATCTGTCTATTAGACCCTTATTGTTTTTAATATTGTATTTATTATCCAGTTGAAATTTGTCCTTCAGTATTTTAGATATAGTTTTTGATATTTTAAATGCGGGTGCGCTATTGGCATTTATTATAGGTCTAATCGGGATACCTTCTTCATATATTTTCGGTAGTGCAGTCATTACTGGTGCATATGGGTTCATGTTGATGTGTTTGTATATTTCTTCCGGTTTTATTATTTTATCTGTTTAGTTTTGTTTCAGTGATGCTTGGTATTTATTTGTTCACTCATTTCCACACAATTGTTTTTCATTAAGAAGTCTCGTGTTTTTTCTATGTATTTTTCTTATTTCATTATGGCAGTTGTGTTTCCCTTGTCTGCTTTTGTGCTTTTCTCCCTAAACACTTTGTTAGTGAACCAGCTGGTGTGTAAAATCTTAATTCTAGGTGTAATGTTATATTTGTGAAGTATATGTTTATAAATGAACTTAATTAAGATGTGTTATAGTGAAGTGTGTTCTTAAATCTACGGCTACCTGGTAATTTATAAAAGTTTAGTTAGTTCACGTGTACTCGGAGTTAGCGTATGTACATACAAGATGGCTTGCGCTTGGATCTATGGGTCGATATTTTTCGGATACGTGGTGGAGATTATCGGGGTTTTTGTACCTCGGGAATCGGGGTCGGGCTGTAGAATTCTGGCTCTGGAAGTCAGCAAGACGTTCCGGTGGCTCGGGCTTTACACTCTTCGGTTTTTTCCGTGTTTGGATGTGAGAGGTTAGATCCCTTTATTTTGTAGAACGTATTTATACTTTTATAATTAATTTAATGTTCGTTCACAGGTTAAATATGGTTTTATTCTGGAAATTTACGAAGCTCGAATTGAAGCACGTAGCACCGTAGCACGTCTCAACGATGGTCGATAACGCTCTTCCCAATTGTTTAAACGGCTTATATGTTCGTTGATAGGAACAATTATTCCGACGGCGGTGTTTTATATGTAAATTCATAGATATTTGTCCTAATTCTGTAGTTGATATAACCGACATATGTTGCGTAATAAATGAAAGTCTGCGTCATTTAACTTTCCGATGTGGCCGTGGCATTTATTTACCTGTGGTAATGTAATATCATTTATATATACAGGTGTCCCAACGATTTGACAAAGTTCCATTACGGCGTTATGTTTGCGAATTCGAAAAAAGTAAATATCTACATGTATAGACGGTCCCTAGGTTCATATTCTAAAAATATTTTGAGCTGACATGGGTGGTTCGTCTGCGGAAGGCGACATAAATTTTACTTTCTTTAAATGGAACACCCTGTATATTTTTACATTTTTGAATTCTATGAAGAATTCTGAATACATCCATGCACGACTTGTTTGTCAATACTCAACAGAACTGGTGATTTTCAATTTTTTAGTGAAATTTTAGATATGCAGACTATGCTTAAAAAATCATATAATTGAGAGGGCAGTTGGTGGGGGGATAATTTTTTATCCGTGGACTAAGAGATCATCAATGTAAGTATTAATGCACCCAAGGATCCCCTTTTGTATACAGGCTGTTGGCAGTGACTTTTCAATCTCACACAACTTTAAGTGGCAAAATATCATTTTTTCAAATGACACCCACTATCAAATTTACCAACTCTCGATTCAAAATCAAATTCTGCGTCGACTGATGGTACATATTCCTATACCTATCACCTCAGGTTTTCCAGTAATTTCAGAAAATTATTTTTATTTGTTCTCAAAATCAATCGCATTACAATTTTCATAACAATTCGTAGTATACTGTTATAAACAAATAAATTAAAAATCAGTTACTGATTTCTACTTCTAGAGATTCGATTATTATTGTCGCAGGCGAAGTTTTCGGTTTAGATGTTGATGAATTAATTCAATGCCGTGGCCGCTCGGCTTATAAACCCTACGCTATTTCACATTACTTTTTTAAATTTAATCTAAATTTGACCACAAG
Source organism: Geotrupes spiniger (assembly GCA_959613385.1). Taxonomy (NCBI): domain Eukaryota; kingdom Metazoa; phylum Arthropoda; class Insecta; order Coleoptera; family Geotrupidae; genus Geotrupes; species Geotrupes spiniger. The sequence goes on along the minus strand of OY390736.1, from coordinate 5,379,116 downwards.
TCCTAAGTGCCGAATAGCTACTGGTTATTTGAACGGACAGAAGTTGCCATGCCGTATTACACGCGGTGATTGGGCGTAAATTAGTTGCCAAAGCGATTTTCGCGCACTTTTGCATCGACTCCGAAGTCGGCATCAAGTCGCCTCGGGCGGCCCACGTGCTGTGAGTCATCTCTGGGACATTGCGATTATGTCGTGTATTTGAACATACTTTTGCGATTTTAAATTATATAAATATAGTAAAAACCACTTATATCGAGTTACAATTACAATTACCATATACCTAATTCATTCTATTTACATATTTATAACATCCTTATTTGTTCAATTATTTACATGAAATTATTATTCGAAGTCACATTATGATGCTGAATTTCGCTACGCGGTTCTACCAAACATTCTACTCTCGTCTCGGCGTCGTATTTCGTTGCTGTTAAATCTGTTATTCTAATTAACGCTTTTGTTGTTAATTTATGACCTATACAATATATATATATATATATATATATATATTAGGGCGGGTCAAATTGTATGGACCGATTTTTTTTTATGAAGCGTATAGCAAAAATGTAATCTATAGGTGATTCTGAGAAATTTTGCTCAAGAGACCATAGCTCTAAGTCGGATTTGGAGCCCCCCAAAATTTCAAAATAGAAATTTTTCCATATATACATAGAACAATTTAATTAAATTCGTCATAAAATCGGATAGAATTATAGTAGATTTCTCAATTTGGGCTTGTTTGAAAGGTATTTTTATCACCTTTCAGAATCTGTATTGATACCTGTAGAATAAGTCGTCAATGGCAGCATTGTTCAATTGAACAACTTTGTAACACTGAATAATGACGTTACAAAATAATGACGTTTACCACCACTAAACGTTGCCAAGCTTGCTTTTCCTTCTTCCTTAATCGTTCATCGTGCAATACGCACGCAGTTTGCCAAAATACTTAAATAAAAACTCGGTTATCACAATACCAGTATTTACTTTCTTATACATTATGTATAAGTATAGGAATCATGAAAAATGTCGAACTCGAGATTTCAACGGATATACACGTTTTGAGGTCCCCTGAATCGTTTCTGACTATTTTCGGAATGACGTCTGCGTGTGTGTGTGTGTGGTACTGTGTGTCTGTGCGCGCTCTAGCGTCCAAACGATTATAGCTAGAGCTCTTCAACTTTAAACTTAACATTTGTATGTAGCAAGGAGGAAAACGTCCTATTTTGAACGCAATCTCTTAACCGGAAGTGATGGTTTACTCTTATCACCTTTTTCCATATCTCGAAAACGGTACACGTTACTGGAAAACATATTCTTACATAAATTATAGATATTGGGGTAATTACTGTGGGGAATTTGCAAACGGGGTTCTATATATACTAATTCAACACGTGTGCGCTTAAGGGATAATAGCCGCATAAATGACCGGGGAAATTCCGAATTCTGTGTGGTCGTTCGTGATGTTCTTGCCGTGTTTTTCCGCTTTTTTGATTTCTAGCGTTTCTAACAAATTCAACCGTTTGCCTTTGGTAGTTGTATGCAATGTTTTAAATTTATTTAGATCCGGGAAATGGTTCTTTGTTATGCAGGTCTAGATAATTGATCGTGCCATCTTCGTTGTTTTCTGTCTCTACGGTGAATTGTACTTGCTCGTAGAAGCAATTACCTAGACCTTCAAATTGGGAAAAAAGAACAACACCTGACCTTCGACATATTCAGAAAACATACTTTCTCAGACGCCATAACAAATGCCAATTCTTGTCAATTCAATATAAAAATGAGTGCCTTTCGGTCATGGATACACAGGCTTCTAGTATTGCCCCTATCGACTGCCAACTACAGAAGTTGAATAAAGAAGTTGAGATCCTGAAAGCCATTGTAAGAAACAATAATTACCATGAAAGCGTCATCGATCGGTTGATTAGGAAAAAACGTCAGAAGCTATTAACCAAACAATTGTACGCACCGGTGGAGGATGTCCAGCGCAATTATTGCTTTATCAATTATGTTCTTAAGTTTAGTGACAAAATCTCCAATAGGTTACGTCACAGCAACCTAACACCTATTAGTGTAAATAAAAAGAACTTGGGAACTAAATTGGTAAACAATAAAGAGAAACTAGACCAAACATAAAAAAGCGGAGTATACGAAATTAATTGTAAGGACTGTGACGCTCTATATATAGGTCAAACCGGACGCAACTTCAAAAAGCGCCTGAACGAACATAAAAATCTATTCTAAACAACGCAAGAACAACTGGCTGAGATGAACACTGCATAACAAAGAACCATTTCCCGGATCTAAATAAATTTAAAACATTGCATACAACTACCAAAAGCAAACGGTTGAATTTTTTAGAAACGCTAGAAATCAAAAAAGCGGAAAAACACGGCAAGAACATCACGAACGACCTCACAGAATTCGGAATTTCCCCGGTCATTTATGCGGCTATTATCCCTTAAGCGCACACGTGTTGAATTAGTATATATAGAACCCCGTTTGCAAATTACCCACAGTTTAATACACTCTTTGAAACTTTAACCAAGTGTTTAATTTTTAAATTTTTTAACTACAATTTTAGATTTAGTCAAAGAGTGCAGTGATAATATCAAAGTTATTATGGATAATCAAGAACTATCAACATCGTCTGCGGTGTCTTCGCAAATGGAAGCAACAACATCAACAAGTTTTGACTCTAGATTGACTAACATGCCTCATCAAGATATTGTTGTTTTTGGTTTATCAAGTGATTTAAATGATCTTAGTTTGCCTACTAAATGTGACATTTTAAAATATTATTTTTTTTAAGTGATCGTGCTAAATTTGAAAACAAAATGTTCTCGTATAAAAATTTTGCTCCTCACGTAACAGATAAATTGATCCAAATTTGGTGTAAATTAAATATTGAAATCATTAATAGAAAGAGTGTTTTAAAAAAATTAACTGGTTTGCTTGATAAATACCAGAAACATGTACAACATAGAAACAAAAGAGATGAATTTAAAGCATTTGTTGATTCAATAAACGAATTATTTTATATTGGCAAATGTAATTGCAAATTAAAAACAACAGAATGCTCGTGTGGATTGATTCCAGAACATCTAAAAGAATTTATGATGGACCAGCATAATGTTAGAAAATTCACAATACCTGAATATACCTTGAATATTCAAGACGTTGAAGAAGTAGCTACAACAATACCAACACTTACAACTGGTACCGATGATCCAAGTTACGAACCACCTGAATTACACATGGATGAAGATGAAAATGAAGCAACAACAGAAGTTCCAGAAGCAACTGTTCAAATGAGACGAGGTCATTATACTCAAAGATACGATGCCTTAAATTTTGCTATGATGTGTGATAGATTCGGTGTTTCAGATAGAGTCGCTTCATGTTTAGCAACAGCTTTATTCGAAGATATAAATTTTAGAGATGTTCATGTTATATTGTTATTATGGATAAATCAAAAGTGGCTAGAGAAAAAGTTAAATCTAGAGATGCAGTGCTCCGTACACGACATACAAATTCTTCCATAACTGCATTCTCTTTCGATGGTAGAAAAAATGACTCATTAACTACAGAGAAAGTTAATGACAAATTTCATACCACTATGGTAAAAGAACCGCATTTAGTTGTTCTGAAAGAGCCCTATAATGAGTTACTTGGATATGTAAATTTGGGTAGTCAAGAAGATGCAAAAACCAAACACAGAAAACTGAATGAATTTTTCAACAATAAAACATTAACAGTTGATCAATTAATTAGCATATGCAGTGATGGTGAGCCAACAAATACTGGAACAGAAAATGGTGTTTTACGATTATTTGAAAAACAGTTAAATAGACCAATTCACTGGTTTATATGTCTGCTTCATTTCAATGAACTGCCATTTCGTCATTTATATGAAGCATTGGACAAAACAGTCACCAGTGGACCACGAGCAGCAAGTGGAAAGTTATTCAAAGCTATTCAAGAATGTGAGAAATTGCAGGTATGTAACACTTTATTTTATTTAATATCATCATTATTTATTGTCATTATTTTACTTTTTCGATTGGGATAAAGTTAAAATAAAATAATTGCATTTTAATTGATCTAAACATTTCATTTTTCAAGTAGTAGCTGATTTTGATCCAATACCACTGGAGAATATGCCTGCAATGATGGATCATGAACATGAGCTCGAACTATCAACAGATGTTAAATATTTATATCAAATAGCTAAAGCAATTTCGAATGGTATTGTTCCAGTTGATTTAGCTAACATTAAACCAGGACCAATTGCACATTCTCGTTGGTTAACCAAAGCAAGTAGATTACTACGATTATATGTAACAACTAATACACCATCGACCAATTTAAAAACTTTGGCAGTTTATATTATTACAGTTTATGTGCCAATGTACTTCAATGTGAAGTTTTATAACTCTGTTGTGTACGGCAGTGCCCTTTTATTAAAATTTATACGTTGGACACGATACTTACAACCAAACTTTCGTAATATTGTAGATGGTGTAATTCAAAACAACTCATATTACGCACATCCAGAAAATATCTTATTAACAATGTTATTTGATGATCGAAAAGCAATACGGGATAGAGCTATCAAAAAGATTTTACACTATCGAGAACAATTGTACGATCCAACTAAACTCAGAGTTTACAAAAAATATATCTTAAATTTCAATGCTACCGATTATGTCAATATGGTTGACATGAATAACGACGATATATTATTTGAACCAGCATTTACTCGACAGATTCCATATGATCACTTGGTAGAATACTTAGATTTCGTTGAACCACCACTGGCTGATCCACAAATTCCAATGCACATACAAGGAACAGAAAGACATGTACAATTATTAACGAGTGTTTCAAAACGAGTTATAGAAAAGAATCGTGAAGGAGTTATGGCAGTGACATTAGAAAGTCGTAAGAAAACTCCTCGAATGGAAAGTAAAAAGGACCTTAAAAAATAATATTACCACGTTAAAACATTAAATTGTAGGTCGAGAATAATATTTAAAAATAAATTGAATAAAAAATGTAAAAATAGTGTTTTCTTGTTGAAACCTTGAAAATGTTGATTTTTTCAAATCAATTTTCCTACAAAAAAATTGATCGTAATAAAAGTTTTTGGAAATTATCTGAACTTTTATAATCTGAATTCTGAATTCTGAATTTATTAGTTAAAAGTTCATTTTAGGCTATTTTTCGACAAAAAATTCCTAATATCTCTACTAAAAATAAAAAAAATATTGGTATCAATACAGATTCTGAAAGGTGATAAAAATACCTTTCAAACAAGCCCAGATTGAGAAATCTACTATAATGCTATCCGATTTTATGACGAATTTAATTAAATTATTCTATGTATATATGGAAAAATATATATTTTGAAATTTTGGGGGGCTCCAAATCCAAGTTAGAGCTATGGTCTCTTGAGCAAAATTTCTCAGAATCACCTATATATTACGATTTTGCTATACGCTTCATCAAAAAAAAAATTAACCCGCCCTAATATATATATATATATATATAATGATACTTATCTTGTAACATGAGCAGTCAGTCGTTGAATAAAACACTTTTAGCAATATTAAAGTTTATTGCAAAAAACTTTAATATTGCTAAAAGTGTTTTATTCAACGACTGCTCATGATACAAGATAAGTACCATTTTAAGTGATTTACAGTCGAGAATTTGTACAATAATTGTATATATATATATATATATATATATATATATATATATATATATATATATATATATATACATAAGGGTCTTGGTAATCGCTACGTTGAAATACCTTTACATGCAGTGGCCATCAGAGCCAATCACTCCTAACGAACCACTGACAACAGAACACTGACAAGACGATACGTTGTCTATCAATTAATGTTCACTACATCATTGAGGTATATGATTTGTCCATCTTTCATGTAAATGTTACACTTTTCTGTCATATTTGACAAGACTCATTTTCAATTTGAATTGTTTTTGAAGTTAATTACAGCAATCCTTTTATATGTTGACACTGGACATTTGTGTTTCGTCTCTTGTTTAGTCTCTGCAAGACAAGGTATCGTCTTGTCAGTGTTCTGTTATCAGTGGTTCGTTAGGAGTGATTGGCTCGTGCCAAGAAGTTTTGATGGCCACTACATGTAAAGGTATTTCAACAACTAAGGTTCTTGGTAATCGCTACTGACGAAGGGTAACAACCCAGAAACAATATTGTCTAGCGATCCACCAGTTAGTCTTTATGGACATGTTTTAATTAATGTTCACTACACCATTGAGATGATTCGTCCATCTTTCATGTAAATTTTACCTTTTGCTGTCATATTTGTCAAGACACATTTTCAATATATATATATATATATATATATATATATATATATATATATATATATATATATATATATATAATTGTTATTTCTTGTCCACTGGTATACGTTGAGAAAAGATAATTCTTCGGGAAAATTTGGACAGGTAAATCAATTAAACAATAATTACATCAGTAACGTTTCGTCTTTAATATAAAAGACATCTTCAGACTAAAATGAATAACACATATGGTAATACAACAATATTAACGTTAATGAATGACTCACCTAATGTAATATTAATTTAATACGCGCATGAAAATTGACTAAAATACACAATCAAACATAAATAAATGTAAAGATTGCTCCTTAAACACTTCACGTAAATACACATATAAACAATTTAAAATTCGATGCGAACTCGACGCAAGTCAAATGCAGAGTAAAATGCAACGTACGCAAAACTTTAGGAAAAAAACAGTTCACAGGGTAAAAAACGATATTATTTCTTCAATCTAAATAAATTCATTAAGCGATCGAAACGGAAGGTCAACTACCTAAGTACGTTGCATTTTACTCTGCATTTGACTTGCGTCGAGTTCGCATCGAATTTTAAATTGTTTATATGTGTATTTACGTGAAGTGTTTAAGGAGCAATCTTTACATTTATTTATGTTTGATTGTGTATTTTAGTCAATTTTCATGCGCGTATTAAATTAATATTACATTAGGTGAGTCATTCATTAACGTTAATATTGTTGTATTACCATATGTGTTATTCATTTTAGTCTGAAGATGTCTTTTATATTAAAGACGAAACGTTACTGATGTAATTATTGTTTAATTGATTTACCTGTCCAAATTTTCCCGAAGAATTATCTTTTCTCAACATATATATATATATATATATATATATATATATATATATATATATATATATACACGAAAGATGGTCTAATCTTACACCTCAATGGTGTAGTGAACATTAATTAAAACAGGTCCATGAAGACTAACTGGTGGATCGCTAGACAATATTGTTTCTGGGTTATTACCCTTCGTCAGTAGCGATTACCAAGAACCTTAGTTGTTGAAATACCTTTACATGTAGTGGCCATCAAAACTTCTTGGCGCGAGCCAATCACTCCTAATGAACCACTGACAACAGAACACTGACAAGACGATACCTTGTCTAACACCTCGCGGCGAGTAAACAAGACGACTGTCAAATGTCCAGTGTCAACATATAAAAGGATTACTGCAATTAAGTTCAAAAACAATTCAAATTGAAAATGTGTCTTGTCAAATATGACAGAAAAATGTAAAATTTACACGAAAGATGGTCTAATCTTACACCTCAATGGTGTAGTGAACATTAATTAAAACAGGTCCATGAAGACTAACTGGTGGATCGCTATATTTGACAAGACACATTTTCAATATATATATATATATATATATATATATATATATATATATATATATATATATATATATAATGTAAGGAACCTTACTATAAATTAATCCAGTGTTAATATTGAGGGAAGCGGTCTATTGAGGGCAATTAATAATGAGACTCCATTAGTAATTATTTCGATATTTCGCAATAACTTTATTGCTTCTTCGGGAAATCTACGATCGTTCACAAATTAAAAACGGAACATCATTCGTCATAGCATACTTACATTGCTTAGAGATCATGAAATTAAACCAACAATTGAAAACAGAACAATGCTCCATGATATTACAATGTCAAACGTAAAATTAAACAGTTTTTTCCCTAACACACATATTAACATAAACTAAATACAAATTTGCCACGTGTTACAGAAACACACATAAAAGTTAGGTTAGTGTAGCTCGAAAGCCCGGCGATTGACCAATCGTATAAATCGGTCGGTACCAACCTAAATTACAAATAATGAAAAAACCAAATCAGAACGCAGAACTATTTATGACATTAAAATGAAGTTACACAATATATCACCATTTAACGAGATACATGAGCTAAGAGGAACCATCAATGAAAGCAGTATTCTTTGCTAAGTCAAATCGTAACAGGTAAGAATAAATACCACTGAGTTTGTTTATATCGGATTTAAAATTGATAGCATCTGAATATTTGTTGATATGGCACATTTCTAAAAACAAACGGTGCTTGTAGTTCGATTGAGACTCTAAAATTGAAACACTGGAAAAATCAAAAGCATGGTCATTTTCCACAAAATGTGTGGCCAGAGCACAAGATTTTTTTCCAATTCTACAGTCACTTCTATGTTGGATGATTCTGGATCTCAGCCACTGTGACGTCTGACCTATGTAACATCTACCACAAACTGAACAGGGTATTTTATAAATTATATCTGACTTATAACCATCAGGAATTTTATCTTTGGTCCTAGTAAATAAATTATTAACAGTTTTTAGATTGTATTTTGCAATTCTAATGCCATCCAACCTACAAATTCTAATTATCTTGTCGGTTATCTCCTGAATGTAAGGTAATTTTTTGTACACAGAAATTCCCTCTGGATCATTGATAGGGTTCTGATTGTTTGTTACCTGAGGGTTATTGAAAATTAAACTATTAGTTCATGTGCGTGGATAACCATTATTCTCAAGTAACGTAGATAGGTACTTCAAATTATCATTCAAAAACCTGGGATTACTAATTTTTTAAATTCTATTTCTCAAACCTAAAATAATGTTAACTTTCTGTTTGAATGGGTGATTTGAGTGATAATTAATATATCTCCCCGACGCAGTCGGTTTACAGTACCAGTTAAAAACAATATGATTACTTTGATCGCGAATAACTTTAGTGTCAAGAAATGATACTGCTCTATCATTTTCTTTTTCAATAGTAAATTGGATATTTTTATTGAAACTATTGAATATGTTCAAGGTGTCATCCACACAATCTGCCGGTACAGCACAGACAACATCATCTACATACTTTTTAAGAAAAGGTATGTTGTAAGGGAGGGCAAGAGTGATATAATCAAACATATAGTCCAATATCATCAGCGCTATGATTGGACTAAGGGGGCAACCCATAGGTGCACCGAAAATCTGTCTGTAAAAATTACTTTTAAAAATAAAATAACAATTATTGAAAATGAAACACAGGGATAAAATAAAAGCCTCCAGAGTGAAATCACAATGAACCTCAATCAGATGCCAACTATCTCTGACAACAAAAAGAACTAAATCAAGTGGGATATTTGTAAACAATGAGACTACATCTAATGAAACAAAAACAAAGTTATCAGGCAACACAAAGTTGTTCAATTCTTCCACCAATGTGAATGAATCCTTTACATTATAATCTGTGAGGTCACCCAGAGAGCGTGTTAAAATATCTGATAAAAAGGAAGAAAAAATACGTTGAAGAACCAATTTTCTGTGTACAAAAAATTACCTTACATTCAGGAGATAACCGACAAGATAATTAGAATTTGTATGTTGGATGGCATTAGAATTGCAAAATACAATCTAAAATCTGTTAATAATTTATTTACTAGGACCAAAGATAAAATTCCTGATGGTTATAAGTCAGATATAATTTATAAAATACCCTGTTCAGTTTGTGGTAGATGTTACATAGGTCAGACGTCACAGTGGCTGAGATCCAGAATCATCCAACATAGAAGTGACTGTAGAATTGGAAAAAAATCTTGTGCTCTGGCTACACATTTTGTGGAAAATGACCATGCTTTTGATTTTTCCAGTGTTTCAATTTTAGAGTCTCAATCGAACTACAAGCACCGTTTGTTTTTAGAAATGTGCCGTATCAACAAATATTCAGATGCTATCAATTTTAAATCCGATATAAACAAACTCAGTGGTATTTATTCTTATCTGTTACGATTTGACTTAGCAGAGAATACTGCTTTCATTGATGGTTCCTCTTAGCTCATGTATCTCGTTAAATGGTGATATATTGTGTAACTTCATTTTAATGTCATAAATAGTTCTGCGTTCTGATTTGGTTTTTTCATTATTTGTAATTTAGGTTGGTACCGACCGATTTATATGAGTGGTCAATCGCCGGGCTTTCGAGCTACACTAACCTAACTTTTATGTGTGTTTCTGTAACACGTGGCAAATTTGTATTTAGTTTATGTTAATATGTGTGTTAGGGAAAAAAACTGTTTAATTTTACGTTTGACATTGTAATATCATGGAGCATTGTTCTGTTTTCAATTGTTGGTTTAATTTCATGATCTCTAAGCAATGTAAGTATGCTATGACGAATGATGTTCCGTTTTTAATTTGTGAACGATCGTAGATTTCCCGAAGAAGCAATAAAGTTATTGCGAAATATCGAAATAATTACTAATGGAGTCTCATTATTAATTGCCCTCAATAGACCGCTTCCCTCAATATTAACACTGGATTTATATATATATATATATATATATATATATATATATATATATATATATATATATATATATATATATATATATATATATATATATATTGATGAAAACGACGATTATCGTTTATTTGTGGCGTTAATGAAACTCAATTAGATACTTTTTCAATATTTCGCAATTTAATTATTGCTTCATCAGGAAACTACAAATGTTATGTAAAATTAGCAATTGACAAAGAAAAGCAGCAGGAAACAATAAAATAATACTTACAATACTGCGAGTTAAACTTAAATAGAACAAACATTATCCAAATTTGCGATGAAACGTCGAGATTAAAAATATATCATTAGATAAAAATTATGTTCAAACCAGGTTATGTCTAAACACGTTGAAAGTCAAAACAATAATGGATGACTCCAAAACTGCCAACACACAAATTTAGGACAGTTGGTAAAATGTTTTATTTACTATATGGCACGAACGATTTAAATTTGAAATTTACATGCTAAGTGCTCCCATCCGTAACGTGTGGATTATCACGATTAAATTGTAGTAAATACGCATAAATATTACTTAATTTATTGATGTCAGTTCTAAAGTTAATTGAATTAGTATTTTTTTGGATATGATACATTTCAAGAAAATTTCTATGTTTGAATTGGGAATGGCTATCAATAATTGTGGCATTGTCCAAATCAAAAGTGTGGTTCTTCGTTCTAAAATGTACAGCAAGGGCACATGAGTTTTTCCCTATTTTGCAATCACTTTTGTGTTGGACAAGTCTTGAATGCAACCATTGTGATGTCTGTCCAATGTAACAGCCATCACAACCGTTGCAACCAATTCTATAGACAACTCCCGACCTGTATTTCTCCGGTATTTTATCTTTAACACAACTAAATAATGATTTTATTGTTTTTAAATTGTATTTAGCTATTTTTAAATTATTCAAATTGCAAACTTGTATTATCTTATTTGTAATGTCTTTTATATATGGTAGACGTTTGTAAACAACCGCAACCTCACGTTGTTGGTTATTAATATTCTCCTCTAGTCGTACTCTTGTAGTAATGATGTAATCTAGCATGTAATCTAGAACTATTTGTGCTATTATGGGACTTAATGGGCAACCCATAGGTGTACCAAAGCGCTGTCTGTAAAAATTGTTTTTAAATGTAAAATAGCAATTATTAAATATAAAAGTTATCAATAGCAGAAACGTCTCTAATGTAAAATTGCAATGCAGTTCTATACATGACCACTTAGCTGTAATGACCGTTAATACTAAATGTAATGGAATATTAGTAAAAAGTGATACGACATCAAAGGACACTAACACGAAAGTATCAGGCAATTTAAAATTCTTAAGTTCTTCTACTAAAATAAATGAATCTTTGACATTGTAACTTGTGCTATCAGCTAGCGCAGATGTCAGAACATGTGAAACATGGCTGGATAATTTATAAGTCGATGAACCAATAAAGGAGACAATAGGTCTCAAAGGATAATTGTTCTTATGGATCTTAGGAAGACCATATATCCTCGACGGTGTAGAATTATGAATAATCAGATGTTTATATATCTCTTCAGATATATATTTCTTGTTCTTGTAATCTTTCAACAAATCATTCACCTTTTTTTGAACATTGAAGGTGTGATCTTTGTCTACGGTCTCATAAGTGGTCCTATCGCCCAGCAAGGTAGTCATACGACTGTCATAATCATCTGCGTGCATAGCAACCGTTACATTACCTTTGTCGGCTTTAAGAATTAATATATTGTTATTAACTGCTAGGAATGATTTAGTTTTTTGAAACATATGTTGAAACTGCGAGAAAGACTTGTTATTGTTTTGTTCATGGTAAAAATTTGTAACGATATTAGTAATACGTGCCCTTAACTGATCTCTACTATTCTCGGGACAACTGCTTTTCTTTGTCAATTGCTAATTTTACATAACATTTGTAGTTTCCTGATGAAGCAATAATTAAATTGCGAAATATTGAAAAAGTATCTAATTGAGTTTCATTAACGCCACAAATTGACCGTCAACCCCGATAATCTTCGTTTTCATCAATTTAAATTTACGGTCGATACTCCTGCAAAGATATATATATATATATATATATATATATATATATAAAGATATATATATATATATATATATATAATCTTATTTGATATAATGGTACTTTACGTCAGGTATGATTTAAAAAAAAAATATTTTTTTTTACATTTTATTAATCGTTACGTTTCGCAACTCTTCAGTTTGCTTCATCAGACGCTGTTGGATAAGAAAGCAACTAAATAACTTAACAGAGCAATAGTTCGTTATACACTTACGTTTTGTGATATACTTATGCAAGTTGACATATTTTGCCGATACAAAATTGTGACATTGTTAGAATATCCCACTTCGATATTTCTCTACTACGTATCTACATTAATTATTATAACTAATACATTAACAAAACAGATTTAAGATTCAGCTACTGTGCACTCCCCACGTTATGATCTCGGTGTCAAAGATGAATCGCGTTAATTTTAGTCTTGATATAACGAACAAAGCCAGACAAATAAAAGCGAATGCAATTTTAACTATCTACCTATTTCTTTTTGAATTTGGATAGTATGTTGTCATAATCTTTTGGGAGATTCCCTACTTCCCTTTTGCTGTTTATGGAATCTTTCTCAATCTTAATATGGAGCATTTCAGATGTGAGCCGTTTCCTTTCGTTTGTTTCTACATCAAGTATTATTACTTTTTTTGACAACATACTATCCAAATTCAAAAAGAAATAGGTAGATAGTTAAAATTGCATTCGCTTTTATTTGTCTGGCTTTGTTCGTTATATCAAGACTAAAATTAACGCGATTCATCTTTGACACCGAGATCACCAGGTGGGGAGTGCACAGTAGCTGACTCTTAAATCTGTTTTGTTAATGTATTAGTTATAATAATTAATATAGACACGTAGTAGAGAAATATCGAAGTGGGATATTCTAACAATGTCACAATTTTGTATCGGCAAAATATGTCAACTTGCATAAGTATATCACAAAACGTAAGTGTATAACGAACTATTGCTCTGTTAAGTTATTTAGTTGCATTCTTATCCAACAGCGTCTGATGAAGCAAACTGAAGAGTTGCGAAACGTAACGATTAATAAAATGTAAAAAAATTACATTTTTTTTTAAATTATATATATATATATATATATATATATTAAAAATGTATCTTGTCAAATCTGACAGCAAAATGTAAAATTTACACGAAAGATGGTCTAATCTTACACCTCAATGGTGTAGTGAACATTAATTAAAACAGGTCCATGAAGACTAACTGGTGGATCGCTAGACAATATTGTTTCTGGGTTATTACCCTTCGTCAGTAGCGATTACCAAGAACCTTAGTTGTTGAAATACCTTTACATGTAGTGGCCATCAAAACTTCTTGGCGCGAGCCAATCACTCCTAACGAACCACTGACAACAGAACACTGACGAGACGATACCTTGTCTAACACCTTGCGGAGACTAAACAAGAGACGACTGTCAAACGTCCAGTGTCAACATATAAAAGGATTGCTGCAATTAAGTTCAAAATCAATTCAAATTAAAAATGTATCTTGTCAAATCTGACAGCAAAATGTAAAATTTACACGAAAGATGGTCTAATCTTACACCTCAATGGTGTAGTGAAATTAAAACAGGTCCATGAAGACTAACTGGTGGATCGCTAGACAATATTGTTTCTGGGTTATTACCCTTCGTCAGTAGCAATTACCAAGAACCTTAGTCTCCGCAAGGTGTTAGACAAGGTATCGTCTCGTCAGTGTTCTGTTGTCAGTGGTTCGTTAGGAGTGATTGGCTCGCGCCAAGAAGTTTTGATGGCCACTTCATGTAAAGGTATTTCAACAACTAAGGTTCTTGGTAATCGCTACTGACGAAGGGTAATAACCCAGAAACAATATTGTCTAGCGATCCACCAGTTAGTCTTCATGGACCTGGTTTAATTAATGTTCACTACACCATTGAGGTGTAAGATTAGACCATCTTTCGTGTAAATTTTACATTTTGCTGTCAGATTTGACAAGATACATTTTTAATTTGAATTGATTTTGAACTTAATTGCAGCAATCCTTTTATATGTTGACACTGGACGTTTGACAGTCGTCTCTTGTTTAGTCTCCGCAAGGTGTTAGACAAGGTATCGTCTCGTCAGTGTTCTGTTGTCAGTGGTTCGTTAGGAGTGATTGGCTCGCGCCAAGAAGTTTTGATGGCCACTACATGTAAAGGTATTTCAACAACTAAGGTTCTTGGTAATCGCTACTGACGAAGGGTAATAACCCAGAAACAATATTGTCTAGCGATCCACCAGTTAGTCTTCATGGACCTGTTTTAATTAATGTTCACTACACCATTGAGGTGTAAGATTAGACCATCTTTTACATATATATATATATATATATATATATATATATATATATATATATATATGAGTTAATTGGATCTTCGGATTTATAGGACACGGACAATAATAAAAAACAATTGTCTCGAAATGCTGACAGTTTCGCCTATATTTAACTGGCTTCTTCAGAGCTACATATAACAACAATATAAAAAAAATTCTCTTAGTTAATGATACATTATATATAAAACAATAATTCCCTTACCTTTCAAAACGATATCTTTGCCTCTCCGTTAAAATTTTTTTAAACATTTTACTATCTATTACAAACATTTTAATAAACATCCTTTTTCTAATGCACGTTCAACAACCGGTCAATTTTAAAATCTACTAAAGCCGAATAATCTTAATCATATACGCAAATATCCAACAAACGTCAAAGCTATTTTTTTCCCCAAAAAACCCTCTCTCTGTATTAATAAAATATGCTTTTAAATTACTTTGACCATATGCAACCCACTTTACATCATGACAATATGTTACTATACATGGTATAAAGTTTAGATTCTAATTTTTTTATGTTTACAGTGTTATGTGTACTGTTTGTATAAATTTCCTCTAAAATTAATCTTTTATATAGATTTCTCTCTGTGTCCAAAACTTTCGCCTGTTCAAAAACAAATTGATGCTGATTATTGAAGGTATGTAATATAAAGTATAATGTATAATAAAGTACCAATTGTTTTTTTTTTATGGTAGAAAGCAATTTTACATTTATCAATTTCCAAAATTCTGCGTAAGTCCATCGACAGTCGATTTATATATGGCAAAGAAAATATCTAATATTTCCTGATTCTATTCTGTCATCTGGTTTGTTAGGCGTATTGGGTGTGTTGTATAGAATGCTATTAACAAAACATTTTGGATAATTATTCGATATGAGTAACTCTGTTATTATCTTCAAATTCTTAACCCAAAACGTTTCGTCACTTAACTTTAGTACTCTTTCTTTTAAACTATGTACTATATTTCTCTTATGCCTAATATCATGTTGTGAATAGAAATTAATCAATCTACCCGAAGATATATCTTTCATATACCAATCGTTCAATAAACTCCCATCCTCAACTCTCCAAATAGTAGTGTCCAAAAAATTGATTTTCATATCTACTTCTTTCTCTATAGTAACTTGTAAATGTTCATGAAAGGAATTAAAATATAATAACACATTGTCAATTTCTGATCTGGGGATGGCAGTAATAATGTCGTCAACATAAATGTATAAAAATGGTAGACTAAATGGTAGTTTATCTAATGTAGTATTAAGTAATTTGTCTAACACGATGGAGGCTATCACTGGCGATATTGGATGGCCCATAAATGTCCCGAAACATTGATGATAAAATTCACCATTATACGTAAAAGAACTTGAGTCGAATAAAAATTGAATTATTTCGAAAAATGATTTTTTATTGATATTAGTATATTTTGAAATTTTGGGCCAGTTTTCTCTTAACAATTTTATGACTAACTCACGGGGAATATTGGTAAATAAAGATTGTACATCAAGCGAAACGAGGATATAGTTTTCTGGTAATTTAACATTTTTTATCTTGGAAACAAACGTGTAAGAGTTTTTAATGTTGAATTTGTAGTCTTTCGTAATGTTGTTTAGAATCATTGAAATATATTTAGAAAGTCCATAACTGGGTGAGTTGATACATGATACAATAGGTCTTAAAGGCCTATTGTCTTTATGGATTTTGGGGAGGCCATATAATCTAGGTGGTACGCTGTATGCAAAAAAAAAATAATATTATACTAAACAAAAAGACACGTTGGATCAACAACTTAACAGATGTTGACATACCAGATAATATTCTTAATTGTTTGTCACTAGGGCCTAAATTTAATGTAGACTATAACATAAAAGAACTACCACTAAAGAAATTGGTAACGGATTTGGACTTCTGTATTCAAAATATTCCAGTTCAAGATAGTGATCGAGACGAGATTTAGACTTAGGTCTAAATGTATTAACAAAGTTACTAATTTCCTTATCAAAAAAAAGCCGAAAACATTTGATCCAATAATGAAAGATTTCAATGACTCAAAAGTATTTTTGAACAAACACCCTGAGCTAGTTGTCACTAGATCGGACAAAGGCAACTCAACTGTAATTTAAAAAAAAATAGAGTATACAAGGAAGTTGAGCGACTTATTGTCGGACGAAAACACATACAAAAAAATAAAAACTGACCCCACTCTCAAGTACCAGAATGAAAATAATTCAATTGTTAAAGATCTGTATAAAAATAATTTTATAGATAATATCATCTGCAACTCTCTAATAATTAACAACAGCGTACCACCTAGATTATATGGCCTCCCCAAAATCCATAAAGACAATAGGCCTTTAAGACCTATTGTATCATGTATCAACTCACTCAGTTATGGACTTTCTAAATGTATTTCAATGATTCTAAACAACATTACGAAAGACTACAAATTCAACATTAAAAACTCTTACACGTTTGTTTCCAAGATAAAAAATGTTAAATTACCAGAAAACTATATCCTCGTTTCGCTTGATGTACAATCTTTATTTACCAATATTCCCCGTGAGTTAGTCATAAAATTATTAAGAGAAAACTGGCCCAAAATTTCAAAATATACTAATATCAATAAAAAATCATTTTTCGAAATAATTCAATTTTTATTCAACTCAAGTTATTTTACGTATAATGGTGAATTTTATCATCAATGTTTCGGGACATCTATGGGCCATCCAATATCGCCAGTGATAGCCTCCATCGTGTTAGACAAATTACTTAATACTACATTAGATAAACTACCCTTTAGTCTACCATTTTTATACATTTATGTTGACGACATTATTACTGCCATCCCCAGATCAGAGATTGACAATGTGTTATTATATTTTAATTCCTTTCATGAACATTTACAATTTACTATAGAGAAAGAAGTAGATATGAAAATCAATTTTTTGGACACTACTATTTGGAGAGTTGAGGATGGGAGTTTATTGAACGATTGGTATATGAAAGATATATCTTCGGGTAGATTGATTAATTTCTATTCACAACATGATATTAGGCATAAGAGAAATATAGTACATAGTTTAAAAGAAAGAGTACTAAAGTTAAGTGACGAAACGTTTTGGGTTAAGAATTTGAAGATAATAACAGAGTTACTCATATCGAATAATTATCCAAAATGTTTTGTTAATAGCATTCTATACAACACACCCAATACCCATAACAAACCAGATGACAGAATAGAATCAGGAAATATTAGATACTTTTCTTTGCCATATATAAATGGACTGTCGATGGACTTACGCAGAATTTTGGAAATTGATAAATGTAAAATTGCTTTCTACCATAAAAAAACAATTGGTACTTTATTCACAAAACTAAAAACTAAATTGCCGTTAGACCTAGTTTCAAATGTAATATATAAAATTGATTGTAAAGATTGCTCTCTGTGCTACATAGATCAAACAAAACAATATCTAAAAAGACGTATACAGAACCATAAGCAAGATTGCAAAGAACAATACAAAAATAAAAAAGAACATACGGCACTTGCGTCACATACCTTCAATAATCAGCATCAATTTGTTTTTGAACAGGCGAAAGTTTTGGACACAGAGATTATATAAAAGATTAATTTTAGAGGAAATTTATATAAACAGTACACATAACACTGTAAACATAAAAAAATTAGAATCTAAACTTTATACCATTTATAGTAACATATTGTCATGATGTAAAGTGGGTTGCATATGGTCAAAGTAATTTAAAAGCATATTTTATTAATACAGAGAGAGGGTTTTTTTGGGGAAAAACATAGCTTTGACGTTTTTTGCATATTTGCGTATATGATTAAGATTATTCGGCTTTAGTAGATTTTAAAATTGACCGGTTGTTGAACGTGCATTAGAAAAAGGATGTTTATTAAAATGTTTGTAATAGATGTAAAATGTTTAAAAAAATTTTAACGGAGAGGCAAAGATATCGTTTTGAAAGGTAAGGGAATTATTGTTTTATATATAATGTATCATTAACTAAGAGAAATTTTTTTTTATATTGTTGTTATATGTACTTCTGAAGAAGCCAATTAAATATAGGCGAAACTGTCAGCATTTCGAGACAATTGTTTTTTATTTTGTCCGTGTCCTATAAATCCGAAGATCCAATTAACTCACATAATCCAAGGACAAGAAAAAAAGGAAAAATATCTATCTATATATATATATATATATATATATATATATATATATATATATATATATATATATATATATCAACCTTTATTTGGCATTTGCCTCTTACAATATACCCTGTCTTATTCCAAAATCCCATATTCTCCTCACCCTATTTACATTTTTTCTATACATTCCACTCGTTGAACTCTCTCCTGCGCTCCATTTCCTCCTCCTTCTCTCACCTCTTTGTACCTTGTGTCCATATCCTCCATCTCCGGCCCTCGACTGTTATGTCTCCTGCAACATATCAATTATGCCCCTCTGTTCCCCTCCTTTTCCTACCCTCCTCCCTCCTCCTTTTTAACTCTTCTAATATATGTACCCCTTCTCCATTTTCTCCCAATGCCTTCTTCCAATCCCCTCCTTCTCCTCCTCCTTGCTCCACCCCATTTCTTCGCACTCTTCCCACCAATGCTTCAATAAAACTGCTCCTCCTCTGCCGTTTTAACTCCCCCCAAGTACCTTGGCCTCCTACCATATGTTTGTAGTGTTCTGTATTTCCCATTATACCTTGCTTCCCTTCTCTTCCCTTCTCTTCCCTGCGCTTCCGCCTGCTTCCACCTCTCTACCATCTCACTTTCCACCTGTCTCTCCTCTCTTCTCCTCCTTTCTACCTCACCTGTCGATAGCCCAGCCTTCTCATGGAGTTTAATCCTTGCAAGTTCCCACTCTGATAACTTTTCTCTCATCCTCTCCCTCTTGTCTACTTCCTCCAATACCTTTTTCCCCAGCCTCTCCTCCCCCCTCCTCTCAATTCCAACTCATATTTCAGCATTCTCCTCCCAGTCTCTACCGCGAGCCTCTCGCACCCCGTCTCTTGCCTCACTATATAATCGGGGGTCGACCTTTCAAGGTGCAGTGCCCTTTTAAGGTGCCCTAGGTGCGCCCTCTTGATGATTTTGTGCTCCTTGCCCCCCCCATATCTCTACCCCATACATCAAAATACTTCTCACACAGACATTCCATATCTTTTTCCGGGGTACATGGTAGAGATGATGTTAAAGATTTTTTGTCATTAGGACCTAAATTCAGTTTAAATTGCTCCCCTCAGGACTTAAATATTGGTTTGTTACTCGCTGATGTAGATGACATAATTTCATGTACCCCGGTACATGGTAGAGACAGATTAAGGGCAAAAATCACTAATATCATTACAAATTTTTACATAACAGATCACAAAGGTAACGTCACTGTAGCAATGAACAAAGATATGTATAACCAAAAAATGACAGAGTTGTTGGATGACAGGTCAACTTACGAACCAATAAATAGGGACCCGACGTTCATGTTACAGAAGAAACTCAACGACTTACTCAAAGAGTTTAAAAACAAAAAGTACATATCCGAAGTACTATATAAACAACTGAGCATAAACAATTCTGTAACATCCAAGATCTATGGTTTACCCAAGATACACAAAATCAATGTCCCACTCAGACCTATTGTGTCGTATGTTGGCTCTGCCACCTACGGTTTGTCTCATTACATTTCTGATGTTCTAACTCAATCTCTATCCAGTCGCACTAATTATAATGTGCAGGACTCCTTTGCTCTGGTCGAGGAATTTAATGGTTTTCTTTTACCCCAAAATTTTGTACTTATATCCCTAGATGTAGTTTCATTGTTCACTAATGTACCCCTTGATCTTGTCATTACCGTCATTAAACATAATTGGCCTAAAATAAAAGAACATTGTAATTTAGATTTAGACTCTCTCGTTTTATGCATTAACTTCATTTTTAACAACTGTTTCTTTACTTTCAATGACAATACGTACAAGAAAGTCTTCGGTACACCTATGGGTTGCCCATTAAGCCCCATTGTCGCTCAGATTGTCCTTGATTATATGTTTGACTATATCATTCCTTCTCTACCATTTAACATACCATTCATTAAAAAATATGTCGATGACATAATCTGTGCTGTCCCGATGGACTGTTTGGATGATACATTAAAAATGTTTAACGAATTTAACCATCACACCCAATTTACAATAGAAACTGAGAATAATAGATCTGTTCCCTTTCTTGACACTTTAGTTATCAGAACCATAGATAATTTCATTAACTTTGATTGGTATTGCAAGCCTACTTCCTCAGGTCGATATATAAATTATATTTCGAATCACCCTTTAGGACAAAAAATTAACATTATTTTAGGTTTAAAAAACAGAATTCACCGTATTAGTAACAATAAGTTCATTAAAAAAAATCTTAAACTTTTGGCCGATTCGTTCGTCAATAATGGTTACCCTCGTATGTTAGTAAACAGTTTAATATACAATACACGTCGCGAACATCTCGATGTACACGCACCTGTTGACGAACCAATTGTCTATAAAAGATTACCTCTAATTAACAACATTAGCAATAACATAGAAAAGGTCTGCACTACCAATGGTTTAAGAATAGCTAAATACAGCCTAAAATCTACTAGTGAATTCTTCGGTCATGTTAAAGATCGTGTCCCGATTGGTTATAGATCTGATGTAATTTACAAAATCCCGTGTCTTGAATGTGAGAAATGTTACATTGGGCAGACGTCACAATGGTTAAAGGCTCGAATTACCCAGCATAAGAGCGACTGTAGGTTGCAGAAGAATTCTTGTGCTCTTGCTTCACACTTTTCTAAATTTAACCACAATTTTGACTTTGATAACACTTCAATATTAACTTCTCAAAGCAGGTACAAGCAATGGATTTTTCTTGAAATGTATTATATAAATAAACATGCCAATTGCGTAAATTTCAGGTCTGACACACAGCATTTAAGCAACATTTACTCTTGGTTGTTGGATTTCTCACCTATTAATAATCCTCGGCTTTGAAATTCTTGCATTGTTTTCACATTGCAGAAGCTCCAACACAGAGCGACGAGTGACAGGATCGAAAGTTATGATAAAACACAGCACTACATAATTATAATTAGTTTAAACAAGTTAAAAGTTTGTAACGTCTAAGACGTAAAAGTCGTTGCAGCCATTGAAACTGTCGAAGGTCAAGTTGTGCCAATTTGAATCTTGGTAACAACATGTGATCCACCGCGAAAAAATGAAAATTACTAAAAATTTTTTAATTGACAATTATTTAGGTATAGTTGAAATATGAAGGAAACAATTTAATTAATTTAATTGGAAATAACTCAAACACAAGGAATCCGATGAGACCAACCGCAAAAGAACCTACTAATAACCTAGGAGAAAAGACAAGGATTGAAAAGGGAAAAAAGATACAGGTTATGAGTCGTCGGAAGACTCACTCCACACCCAAGTACTAAACTGTTAAGGACAAAGAAAAGTTATTAATGAAGAAAATTAATGTGAAGCAAGGTGTGAACATTTACTCATGAGACCTGTGTAAATAGGGCTGAGATTGTCTTTTTCTTTTTTTTAAATTCATGGCATTATTAGAGTTAACAATGTAACACATTTCAATAAAGAGCCTCTGATTTAATTTGTTGTTATGTGCCAGGATCGTGACTTCATCATAATTTATATGATGTCCTTTATCATTTGGCAAAATGGATAAGAGATAGAAGAGGCGTACAAAATGGGGGAAATGGAAAGGCGATAATATTGGCAAAAATGGCAAAAAAAGGAAAAAGAGGAAGTGATGAAGAATAAAGCGAAATTAGGGGGAAAGAAAATGTATATAGATAATGACTTGACGGAGAAGGAAAGGGAGATCCAAAGGGAGATCTGGAAGTATGCGGTGAAGGAAAGGGAGCAAGGTAAAAGAGTGAGGATGGGATACAGGAAGTTGAAGGTAGATAACACTTGGCTGGAGTGGGAGGGAGAAACTAAGAAGCTGATAACAAAAAACTAAGGGAATCTGGGGATAAGTGGGGAGGGGAAAAGGGAGGAGCACAGGGGGAGAAAGAACGTGTGGGCAGGCGAAGTGAAAAGGAAAAGGAATTTGCGATATGTTTCTGGAATGTTGTGGGGTGGAAGAAATGGGTGAAAGAAGAAGGGGGTATAAACACAGACTTACAGAAATATATGATGAGGTTCGATTACATAGGTCTTACAGAGACGTGGATGGAGCTAGAAACATGGCGAGAATACAGTGGTAAGATGCCGAGAGAGTATATATGGGAGTGCAGGGGAGCGGGGTGGGAGAGAAAAAGAGGTAGGGCGAAGGGAGGAATAATAACAGGGGTGAGAGATAAATGGGAGGAGGTGAAAGAGGGACGATACGACTCGGATACGATGCAAGGAAGAACGATAATGGTAGACGGGGAGAAATTGGGGATATGCACTGTATATTGTAACCAACAGATGAGTCAGGTTACGAGGGAAATGGACGAGCTGGTGGAGAGAGAGGGGGAGCGGGTTATTTTTGGCGGAGACTTCAACGCAAGAGTGGGAGAAGAAGTGGACTTGAGGGGGTGGCGAGGAATAGGGGGGAGGAAAGGGAGGAAGTCAAAGGACAAGATAGTGAATGTAGAAGGGAAAATCATGTTGGACTGGTTAGAGGAGAGGAACTGGGAAATACTCAATGGCGAAGAGAATGGAGACAAGGAGGGTGAATACACGTAAGTATGTAGGCCCAAATGGGAGATCGGTAATAGACCTAGTGGTAACAAGTGAGGGCGTGAGGGGGGAGGTGATCGGGTTTAGGGTGGGAAATAGAGCGGAATCGGATCACCTACCGATAGAGGTGGACTTATGGGGGGAAGTACGGAAGAAGGAAAAGGTAGGGGGGAAGGAGAAGAGGTTGGTGAATTTATGGAACGAGAGAACGAGAAGCGAGTACCAGAATAAATGAAGGAGGGTTGAGTGGGGAAGAGGAAAGAGTTTAGAGGAGATTACAGAAGTGATGAATAAGGCAATAGTAAGAAGGAGTATTGGAAAAGAAGAAGGAAAAAGATCATGGTTCGATGAGGATTGCAGGAGAGCTAAGGGAAATATTGATGGAGACGAGGCAGGGAAAGAGAGGTTGGGAGGAGTACATAGAAGAAAGGGGAAGGCAGAAGGAGATGTGGGAGAGGAAAATGAAGGAGTGGAGGTTAAGAGAGGAAGAGGGAGTGCAAGGGCTAAAAGGGGAACAGGAGATATGGACATTTATGAGGAAGAAGAGGAGAGTGAAGGAGGGGACGGGGGAGAATATCGCGGGAAGGGATGGAGGGAGTATTTTATGAATATGCTGGAAGGAGAATAGGAAATAATGAGAATAAAAGACAGACTAAGAAGGGGAAAGGCGGCGGGCGAAGATGGGGTGGATACCGAGGGATGGATAAACGCTCCAGAAGAGGCATGGAAAGGGGCATTGAGGGAGATAAATGACATATGGATGGGAAGGAGAGGAATGCCAGGAGGACCGCAATAATAGTGCCGATATGGAAGAAGGGTGATAAAGGGAAGACAGAAAACTATAGGGGGATTTCTTTACTAAATGTGGGGTACAAGCTGTATGCAGGAATGATAGGGGCACGTCTGGAAGAAGAATTGGAGGAAAAGGGGAAATTGCAGGAGAGCCAGGCGGGGTTTAGGGCAGGTAGAGGGACGAGGGACAACTTATATGTAATAAACTTTATAGTGGAGAGGGAGTTGACAAAGAAAGGTGGGAGGGTGTATGTCATGTTCGTGGATGTGAAGGCCGCATTTCACAGACAGAGTAGACAGAAGGACGCTAGGGAGGATTATGGAAAAGGCGGGGATGTCGGAAGGGCTGGTAAAAAGAGTAGGACAGATATACAAGGAAACATGGTGCAGGGTAAGAGCGGGAGATGAGTTGTCAGAAAGCTTCAGAACAACGAGGGGCAGGGGTGCCCTTTGAGCCCTCCACTGTTTAACACATATAGCACAACTAGAGGAAGTAATGAAGACAGGCCAGGATGGAGGGGTAAAATTAGGGAAGAACAAGATATGGACATTGTCATTCGCAGACGATGTGGCCATCCTCGCGGAAACGGAGAAAGGGCTGAAAGAAATGGTGATGAGGCTAGAGGGATTCCTAGACAGGAGGGGGCTCGAGCTAAATGCAAGCAAAACGAAAGTGATGGTGTTCAGGAAAGGAGGAGGGAGATGGAAGGAAACACAGGTGAAATGGAAAGGACAGGACATCGAACAGGTGAGGGAGTGGACGTATCTGGGCTATGTGATGAGGGCGAGCAACAGTAGGGAAGGGCAAATAAAACATACAAGTAGAAAGGCGCAAAAGGCGGAAGCGGGCTTGAGAAAAATGATATGGGGGAAGAGGAAAGGGAGATTTGACGAGACGAAAAAGATATGGAATGTCTGTGTGAGAAGTATTTTGATGTATGGGGTAGAGATATGGGGGGCAAGGAGCACAAAATCATCGAGAGGGCGCACCTAGGGTACCTTGAAAGGTCGACCCCCGATTATATAGTGAGGCAAGAGACGGGGTGCGAGAGGCTCGCGGTAGAGACTGGGAGGAGAATGCTGAAATATGAGTTGGAATTGAGAGGAGGGGGAGGAGAGGCTGGGGAAAAAGGTATTGGAGGAAGTAGACAAGAGGGAGAGGATGAGAGAAAAGTTATCAGAGTGGGAACTTGCAAGGATGAAACTCCATGAGAAGGCTGGGCTATCGACAGGTGAGGTGGAAAGGAGGAGAAGAGAGGGGAGACAGGTGGAAAGTGAGATGGTAGAGAGGTGGAAGCAGGCGGAAGCGCAGGAAAGAGAAGGGAAGATAAGGGAAGCAAGGTATAATGGGAAATACAGAACACTACAAACATATGGAAGGAGGCCAAGGTACTTGGGGGGAGTTAAAACGGCAGAGGAAGAGCAGTTAATAGCTAGATATAGATGCGGAAACGAGGAGAGGGCAAATAAATACTGGATGGGGGAAGAATATAAAAGGTGCGAAGCATGCGGGGAGGGAAGGGAAGGGATGAATTGAAGCATTGGTGGGAAGAGTGCGAAGAAATGGGGTGGAGCAAGGAGGAGGAGAAGGAGGGCAGTGATTGGAAGAAGGCATTGGGAGAAAATGGAGAAGGGGTACATATATTAGAAGAGTTAAAAAGGAGGAGGGAGGTGGGTAGGAAAAGGAGGGGAACAGAGGGGCATAATTGATATGTTGCAGGAGACATAACAGTCGAGGGCCGGAGATGGAGGATATGGACACAAGGTACAAATAGGTGAGAGAAGGAGGAGGAAATGGAGCGGAGGAGAGAGTTCAAGGAGTGGAATGTATAGAAAAATGTAAATAGGGTGAGGAGAATATGGGATTTGCAATAAGACAGGGTATATTGTAAGAGGCAAATGCCAAATATTTCAACTATACCTAAATAATTGTCAATTAAAAAATTTTTAGTAACTTTCATTTTTTCGCGGTGGATCACATGTTGTTACCAAGGTTCAAATTGGCACAACTTGACCTTCGACAGTTTCAATGGCTGCAACGACTTTTACGTCTTAGACGTTACAAACTATTAACTTGTTTAAACTAATTATAATTATGTAGTGCTGTGTTTTATATCATAACTTTCGATCCTGTCACTCGTCTCTCTGTGTTGGAGCTTCTGCAATGTTTCAATTTTTCTTTAATCTTCTAAAATTTTCTTGTAAGTACTTACTAGAAATTTGTTTTTACATTAAAATTATTTTTCTTTATTGTTACCTTATAGGCTTTGATAAGGCCTCAATAAACGAGGCGAAACGTTAGCCAGAAAACATTGAAGTGATTTATATTCCTAATCGTTCAACACCCCGAATTCTGTTTTTAATATGCAGTAATAAAACTTCGTAACCAAATCTATATATATATATGTATATATATATATATATATATATATATATATATATATATATATATATATATATAGGTTTGGAAGCATCTCAAAAGATCCTTTATTGGCATGACTATTTTCAATACATCATACATTTCTCTCCAGCCTTCTACTTTTTTCTCCCGGCTCTTCCTCCTTCTTCTTCTCCTCATCTCTTTCTTGGAGTCTTCTCCTGCCTGCATTTCCATCACCGTCCTTCTCCTGTTCTCCTTCAATTACTTTAGCTTTTCCAAGAATCTCACTCCCTCTTTGCTCTCCCCCATGCGTCTTTTCCAATCTTCTTTCTTCTTCTCCTCTTCCTTCGTCTTCATTTCTTTACACCCTTTCATCCAGTGCGCCCATTTATCTTCGCCTTCCCCACAGAATTCGTATTTCCTGGACTCCTCATTCATCTACTACTTGTTTGTCTTTTCCCTCGTTCCCACACCTGTACCTTGCAATAATTGTCTCTTCTTCCTACGTCCTCCTTTCCCTCCAATATCTTGGTTGTCCCCCATCCACTTTTATTTCTTTGTATTTTCTGTTGTATTTTGCCTTCCTTAGTTTGCCCTCTCTTTCTTGAGCTTCCACTTGCCTCCGTCTATCTATTATCTCTCTTTTCACTTCTTTTCCCTCTCATCTTCTCCTCTCTACTTCTTCATCTGATATTCCTACCTTTTCCAGCAGCTTTCTCCTTCCTTCTCCCCACTTAGATATTTTCTCCTGCTTCTTATTTCCTCTATTGCCATTATACCAAACTTTGCTCCGCCTCTTCTCTCTTTGTCAACTCATACCCTACCCCTGCTTCAACTGCCAACCTGTTGCTCCCAGT
Source organism: Geotrupes spiniger (assembly GCA_959613385.1). Taxonomy (NCBI): domain Eukaryota; kingdom Metazoa; phylum Arthropoda; class Insecta; order Coleoptera; family Geotrupidae; genus Geotrupes; species Geotrupes spiniger. The sequence goes on along the minus strand of OY390736.1, from coordinate 5,351,137 downwards.
ATCATGCCTTGCATTGTACTCTGGCATTGATTTCTCCAATGACAGTGTTCTATTTATTTGTCTTTGCTTGGCTCCTTCTATTTTTCCACTCTCTCCCACCCCACACTTCCGCTCCACAGATTACTATGCTTTTTACACATGCGTTCCATATTTTTCTTTTCGAAGCATCTATAAAACAAAGCTGTAATGAATCAAAGGTTGAGAAAGATTGTATAAAAAAAATTATTAACAATGCTGCAAAACTGCAAATAGGATCCAAGAGAAGGAATAAAAAACGAGTGGTGAGATGATGAATGTAACGAGAGAATAAAGAGCAAGAACGATGCGCGGGCGATATAGCTGATAACAGGAAACGAACAGGATAGAAAATATACGTGGAAATTAGAAAGAAAAGTAAAAATACTGCAAGAACGATAAATGAAGATTGAATTGAGATGAGGATAAAAGTGATTGAAGGAATAAAGATTCAAACAAAAGGACAAAAAACGAACAGCAAATCGAAAATGCGAATGCGAATACGTCATACGTCAAGATCATCCCGTCCGAAAAAAATCTGAACGCATTGAGAAAACACCTGCAACACAAAAATGAACTTGCAGGAGACGAGCATCAAGAATCAGGAAGCGAAAACATCAATTTTAACCAAGATATCGAACCAAGAAAATCAATGGAGTAAAAAGGTTCAGCATTTCATCAGAAGACACAGAGGAAAGAAACTAAAAGTAGAAACAATGTCAATAAAGAAAGAAAAATCATAACAGCAAAAATACCGATAGAAAATGCCGAAGAAAAGATCATGAATTTCAATATAATTCAATATGACTCAAACGTAAAGTTTTATGTGCATCTCGAAAATGACGAATTGTATAACGATTTCTATAATGTATATACAAAACATTTCAATGACTAAGGTTCAACTCTAATACGATGTACAGAATCTGTGTCGTAGACGAAATGCTTACTAGCTACATTAAAAAAATATGACGCTTGCAGTCGAGCGAAATACGATAGACATCCATCGTTACCGCGTCTACAATTAACGAAAACTCCCGATAAATCATTCAGAAAATTATTAATTGATACCTTTTCGATAAATAACGTGAAATTCCTTAAAATTATTGATCCTTTTTTATGTGATACTTTTTTTGTCTAAACATTTAATAAATTTAATAATAGAAAATACAAAATTTAAATCGAAATTCACAATAAAGAATTCACAGGAACTATTAAGTAAAATCTCTAATTTGAAAATACTACAAAACCATAAATTCTGTTCCTTTGATGTTACTAATTTGTTACTTTCTTATATTTACAAGTATCCTCCCACAGGAGGTAAAGGATATAATCGCCCGTAAATTGGAGAAACCCCACACAAACCCCGTAAAAATAACAGAAACTTCTAGAAATATGCTTGGGACAAAATTATTTTCAATTTCAACATAAATTTTACAAACAAATAAACGGCCTAGCAATGGGAAACCTCTTATTTAAAAATTGCATCTATTTGGTATCGTTATCTAGATGATATTTTAATATGTTTCAATGGGACTGATAGACAGTTACATAATTATATAAACACAATACACCCGAATATCAAATTTACAGTTGAAATAGAAGAAAATAAATCAATCAATTTCTTAGATGTAACGATTACTCATAACAAGAATAAACACGAATTCGCCATTTATCATAAACCTACACAGACAGACGCAACGATCCACGCTAAATCATGTCACCCTATGTCGCATAAACTAGCAGCATACCCTTCAATTCAAATTTCAAATTTTCAAACTTCAAATTTTAATAAAGAATTACATAGAATTCATACAATTACAGTAAATAACGCCAACTCAAAAAACGTAGTAGATAATATCCTTTTAAAAAAGCAGAAATCAAAAACACTTTGGGAATATTTCTACCACAATAAGAAAATTTATTAAAAGAAACAACACAAACATACAAATATCGTATAGCACAGGTAAGGACAAAACGAACAAGAGATCAAACTCTGGGGAATATAGGCTGGATTGTACAGATTGTACCAAAGTATATGTAGGACAAACAGGAAAGACTTTTGAAGAAAGAATGAAGGAGCACAAAAGAACCTACAAAAACAAGAAAACGGACTCAGTAGTGGGTATTTGCCAATTCATAAACCTCCTCCTGGAACAATGTAGGTCAAGGTCAAGGTCCAGGTCACACTGGGTGACCATGTCCCTGACCTTGACCTTGACCTACATTTTCCAGGAGTAGGTTTTTGAATTGGCAAATCAAGGTCGGGGTCAAAGCAGGTCGCGTCGTATTGTTGACATTGAAACGTAACCTTCAACATTTTAGGAGGAGGTTTAGAAATTGGTAAAAGTAGAAAAATGTTCAACCCCTCCACCCAAGAAATATCGTTTATAAGCGTGAACGGTATAGCAGTGAAAAGTGTAGTTCCTTGACATAAAGTCGAAGTGGTAGTGTCCTTGGAGTAATAATAGCTGATCGTTGAAGTATTACAAGTTGTAGACTATAGTACAATAGAATTTGTGCAAATTTTGATTATGTATACGTAGTGGCAACATCAAAGCAGCAAAGTTCCTTCCAAACCAACAACCTTCATCTGAAGAGAAGTCCTACAATTGATGGATGTAGTCGTTCGAAAAAGATGAGAAAAATCGTTAAAGCACAAAATACCGTACCCATGTCGCAAGTAATTGAAGAAGATTCCAGCTACGAAGTTGATTTAAATAATTTTGTATTAACGCACGCTTTAAACGAAGATGGTTCAGTAACGAGAAGAGAGGCAAGTGAAAATCTTCCGGAAAATGTTCAACGAGGGAACAGAGGACCTCTGTATTCAGAGACAATTTATTTTATAAATAAGAGCCGCACGAAGTGGGTTACCATTGGGTTATGTTCAGAAATGTTTTTCGAACCCGTTTTTCGTGAGAATAATGGGGAAAGGTCAGTGTATCACTTTCAAGGAGCTGGATTGGCAAAACATTTTAAGCTATAAAACATCCATAACAAGCAGCTTTGGATCTCGGACAATTGTCGAAAGATATTAAAACTGGAGAGAAACGCGGAATGCGTATATTTGGCATATGATTCGCTGCATGAATTTTGGAAACTAGGTGATGTTATAACTAGTCGATTGGAGATGTTAAAAAGTTTGGAGTACAGGAATTACTATGACGACGTGATTAGAGCAGTATGCTCAATGTCTGGTGAAATGAAGCAGAATGTGATAGCTGCCATGAACGGAACGAATAGTGAGCAAACTGATAAAATATTGTGGGATATTGATATGTATAATTTAATTAACAAGTAAATGAAGAGAGTGACATTTAATGTAGAAAATAACGTAACGCACATAATGTACACATGGGCGTACGCGTACAGGCAGGCCAGGTCGAATAAGTGGGAGGAGCAGTATTTGGACAATATGCGATTTAGGGATAGAATTAAGATGTTAGAATGTAAATTAAAATCATACTTAACCATAGAATTTAGGAAGAAACTTTACATCGAAAGATACGTACGTAAATGTAATATATAGAACAATTGTAAATTCACAGTGCATGACTATGTAAACTTTTTGTTAAAAGTATATATATATATATATATATATATGTAAATAAATATTCATACTGAGGGAGAAGCGTTTCATTTCACTGCCATCGTTAAGGTAGTAAATGTGTTAAAGAGTGAAAGTGCAACGAAATATAATGTCGAGGAAACCCAAAAGTGGAAACAGTCGACGACGAATTGTCGAAGGGAACGGTCGAGGTTTGATTAACAAATTGATAGACAAGTTACCTGTGGAATTGCACATCCCGGGATATCAGTTTTGTGGACCAGGAACAAAATTAGTGAAAAGATTAGCGCGGGGAGATCGAGGAGTGAATAAGTAAGACGAAGCTTGTAAGAAACACGATATACGATATCGTATACGACGCTACTTCAGATTTGGTTACTAGACACGCGGCCGATAGGGAGTTGTATAAAATAGCAAAGGAACGATTGCTAAGTAAAGACGCATGTGTAGGTGAAAAAGTATCATCCGCAGCCGTAGCTGCGGCAATGAAAGGAAAAACCGTGCTCGGTATCGGGATCGTTAAACGACGCTGGAGGGCAAAAGCAGAAAGGTTACCGTACAAGAAAAGTAAGAAGCGTGGAGGTCAGTTGTCTTTTCAAAATGCAATAAAGATAGCTCGTCAAGCATTAGCACGCAGCGGAGCCAAAACATTATTCCAAAAAGCAAAAATTGCTCACAAAGCGTTAAGGAATCTGCACAGAAACATACGTGCACCGCGCGGCAGAGTCGTAAAGATCCCCAAAACTGGTGGCTTCCTACCGTTGATACCCTTATTCGCAGCATTAGAAGCCCTAGGATCTCTCGGAGGCGGTGCAGCGGCCATAGCGAAAGCAGTAACGGGCGCAAAATCAGCAAGAGATCAACTACAAGAAGCAGAACGACATAACCGCGCAATGGAAGCAAACGCTGTAGGGCGCGGTTTTTACATTAAACCGTATAAACAAGGGTGTGGATTATATTTAAGTAACCATGCAAAAACTGATAAAGTTACCTCATCATCCATTAACGAACCTAGAATTGAAAAAGTATGCAAGCATGCTAGCAATACCTTACTTTCGTGGGATATATATGAGGAATAGACTTCCAAAAAAGATAAGAAAACGAGAAAGCGGAATTGTCAATTTGGATGATGCGCTCGGTCGAGGTACCCATTGGGTAGCATATAATAAGCAAGATAAACATATAACATATTTCGATAGTTACGGTAATTTAAGACCTCCAGTGGAAATGGAACAATATTTATTATCGAACGATAGGGCGGGCATTATAAATTACAATTACCGCAGATATCAAAAGGATACCGACGTCAATTGTGGTCAATTGTGTCTGGAGTTTTTAACAGATATAATGGATCACATGTAACGTACTGTCGTAGTACGACAGCGATGGATCGAGAGGCAAGTGCATCCTATACGTTCACATTAACAGGTAAATCGTCAGAATTATCCTGTAATTTTAATCCGCCAAAATCACGAACGTTGATGAAAGCAATAATTTATTATATTATTCCGCCATCGGGCTATTGCTAGAGCCCATGGAGATCCCCGTGGGGACGTACGACGTGGGCGACATCGCCGCCTACGTGAATAAAGAAGCCGCAAGACGAAATCATGAGATTAAGGTAACAATAAAAGGGAACCACAATACTCAGAAAACTGCAATAACAAGTTCACGAGTTCTCGATTTCACTCAAGACAGAAGCGTGGGTTCTTTATTGGGATTTAAAAAGCGGAAGCTTCGAGCAGGTGTAGAGGAAGTATCGGATAATATAGTGAACATAAACAAAGTAAACGCATTGCAAATATATTGCAATCTGATCAACGGCTCCTACAACAACGGGCAACCGGTCCACGTCCTTTACCATTTTTTCCCGAACGTCCCGGCAGGATTCAAAATAATAGAGAGCCCCCAACAACCTATTTATTTACCCGTAACAGGTAATGTCATCACTACGCTCACAGTACGCGTCCTAGATCAAGACGGTAACTTAGTGAATTTCCGAGGAGAGGAAGTTACTATAAGACTTCATTTGATATCAACAGAATAAAACGATGGGAATAGTGTACGACAATCGAAAGATACGAACGGATGATCGCGGGAGGCAAAAGTATAAAGGGAAAGTGAAGAGTCAAGCAATCGACAGTCCGAAACGATCAATTGGTCGGTTAACACGCGCGAATCGTATCTTCTTGAAAAAGTTGGGTTACCGGGTGACAATATAATAGTATATTATTCAATGAGAGGTAATGTGGGCAATAACACACGGGATGATTGCAGCGCGAGCCGCAGGCGAGCGCTGTAATCATCCAAGTGAGTTATTGCCATTACCTCGAGTTGAATACTATACTTTATCCACGACTATTCTTCTGATGAAAACGCTTACCTTTTTAGCCGAATTTTTAGACTTTTTAGAAACTCTCGTAAGTTCGTTTCGTAAAAGTTTCAATATTTACTCTCTTATTTATACTGAGTGTACTTCTAAGCATAGAGTAGTAAATGATGAAAATTTGTATTTCATTGGCAATTCTTTAAAATATGCCAGAAGCACAGTTTCTGACAATGATTTTACGTTCTTACTTGTACTCCAATCCAAATGTTTTGGTAGGCCACATTATATTTCTTGTGCGATTTATCCGGCAGAAGATTGCGAGTTGCTATTTCGGCGATTTTTCTTATTCCAGGTGGTGTACAAATTTTTGAATTACTGTCTGAACTCATTTTGTCAATTTGACATTTAATTGTTTGACATGATATTTAATATCGGCCAATTAGATAACACGTTACGTAAGTAGTTACTATGGCGACTAGGCGTGAGTTATCATAACTCACGCTTATAACTCCCGCTGGGTAGTTATAGATACCATTATTTGTAGAAAAGTAATTGAGTAACGTATGTATAACGCAATAGTCGTGGATAAATGGATATATTAAACGTAACCGACAAAATCAAAGTCGACAATTCGATAGTGAGCTATGAGTATCACTCACATCATTGAAAATTTATTGAAAGGTTATTTATCATTCAGTCCTAGCGACGCCGGCTTGAATGTTGAAAGTGACGTAAGTGATCCAACCAAACCAGGAACCATAAAGGCAACAGCGAGCGCTCTAGACAAGAAAGGAAATTTCGGGTTGAGCGTTCCGCTAAATACATTGTTGGGCGTCGCGGAAGATTTTAAGAAAATTTTGATGAAAGTGCGGCAAGAGTTGGTATTAATTCGCAATAACGATGACACTGACGTAATCGTCAACAGCGTCGAGGAGAAAGTGAAGTTAGTCATCGATAAAGTACTGTGGAGGGTACCACACGTAGCAGTAGGACTGCGAGAGCAAGTTGCCTTGACAAAATTATCGGGAAGAAACGTCGAAATGCACATACCTTTCAGAAGTTGGGAAATCCACGAATACCCATCTATACCCAAAAGCACGAAGCAATCATGGTCAGTGAAAACCGCTCCTCAGCTCGAAACACCGAGGTTCATCATTATCGGTTTCCAGACTGGGAAGAAGGGGAAGATGAAAGCAAACATGGCGAAATTTGATAACATCGGCTTAACCAATATGACAGTGTTTTTAAATGGTGAACGATACCCCTACGACAATTTAAACATCGACTTTGATAGCAATCATTTTGCGGTGTTGTACGACATGTACGCACGCTTTCAACACTCATATTATTACAAATCGAACGAACCGTTATTATCACCAAGTCAATTTGTATGGAACACGCCATTGATCGGAATAGATTGTAGCTATCAAGCAGAAGCCTTACATAAAAGTGGAGTTGAAATAAGAATCGAATATAGTACAAAGAGGGAAATTCCTGACGGAACAACAGCATATTGCTTGATATTGCACGATAAAGCGTTTCAATATTCCCCACTTACGAAGATCGTCAAGCAGTTCACTTGAATATAAACTGGCTCAACTGTAACATTGAGCCAGTACCCGATCGCGTAGTGTTCGAGCGAAGGTCAAAATGAATCGATCGAAAATGCAATATTTAATTTTGGATATACAAGGCTTTATGGTGAACGACGAACTCTTCATGCCGAAGGAACTAGCATCATACGACAGCAACAACCAAATCAGTCACTACGTGTTCCAACCAAGTCACAGTTTTACATTGTTGCCAAGGAAACTTCGAAACACAGCAAACACCCCCCACCCTTTGGAAAATTTTGGTCCAAATGGCCCTCAGAACATTTTGGCATTTTTAAGTCCTTGTTTTCTTCAAATGGCCTTGACCTTAATCTGCAACGAGTTCTCTCAAATGGTCTTGACTTTGACTTTCTATGCTGACCTTCATCCTGACCGGTCATTCAACGCGACTCATGGTCGTGGTCATGAGCGGGTTCGGTCAAGGTCAATGACAGTATGTGGATATTTAAACGAGTTTTCTTCCAATTATACGTCAATTGTGTTGCAACCTCTACACCAAGCGAACCATTCAACAAGTTGTGCAGTCTTTCGTTCGTTTTAGTGATTGTGTACTAAATTACAAACGTAAGTTTTCTAACACTGTTTAATTGTCTCACATGTCCCTCATCGGGAGTTGTTATTCAACGAACTATAACGCAATCTTGTTTTACAGATTTTACGGACAGTTAAGTTCGCATTGTGAAAACAATATATTATTTTAATAAGTAAGTAATCAAATTCTCATTTGTATGTTATATATCTCAAGTTACGTGTTTAGGCTGCAAAATTTTAAAGAACTAGGAGAACCCTTCGAAGATCCAAGTTTAATTTCAACGATCTCTATTATTCAGCAGTAAGTTATAACTTTTATATAATTTCATTTATTAATTACATTAATGTTAAAATGTGTGAAGAAGTGCTTTAACAAAATTAGTTGAATTGAGTGTGTCATTCTCTTAAAATGTAATGCTAACATTCGTTTACAGATCTCTTCACATCTTCTATTTTAATTCTTCACCATCCGGGTCGCAGCAACGAACAGTAAGTTTGACTTCGAGTAATCATTATGTAACTAATTATATTATGAATCTTTGTGATAAAGATGTCTCAGAAATCATCCTCAAGCTGGTCAGTGTTGAATGCCGCCGAGGACGGTTTCGGTGAAATCGCGGACTTGGCGGACGTAAATAACATAACAACTGGACGAGCGTGGAACTCCGCGGAGGATGATTTCATGGAAGCTTTAGATAACATCGACCTAGACAAATTCGTGTTTGAGAACATGTCCGCCAAAGATTGTACACAAACAAAAAATATAGAGCGCGGACGTAAAGTCGAAGCATCGCGGTCAACACCGTTATCTAGCGCGAACTCACCGGTTGATGTATGTGTTGATCGTCTAAGCCCGATTATGCGTTCGCTATCCGGCTCGAGCCGAAAACGGACTTCTCAACAACGTAATGCAAAACGGGCGTCATCTGAATTGCACGTTTTTGAGACTAAGACAGTCACCGTTTCCCAAGAGGTATTTGATGAACAACATTTAAGTTGCACATCAATTTCCTCGCAGGAAATGATGACTGTTTCACAGCTGAGTCAGACCCGTACTACCGTGGCGGTGAAGGAAAAAAAAGTTAAAATATTATCTAACCATTGTATCAAACCCGCAAAACATAACGTTCCAAACATTTTGAAGGCTTTACTAACAGCACCGGTAAATGAAAAGCTTCGCAGACCCTATGCTATTCTTCCACCATCAATGGTTGCACCTCACGTGTGTCTTGATGGTGGGAGAACAACCACGTCCAGCATTCTACAACACGTAACGTCTAGGGTACCACCAAAAGTCGTTAAAGTTGATGTATTTGCTCCCTCGACGTCCAAGGTTTTCCAACCTTGCAAGTCGAGGGATCCATCCACCAACATTAACGCACAGGTTGGCACCCCTTCGACGTTGCGGGTTGTGAGAAATCCTAAGAACGTCAACGTTGATGTACGAGCCTCCTCAGTGTCCAGTGTGGTCGAGCCTCACACTTCGGAGGTTCAATCCACAAACATGAACGTTGACGTCAAGTCACATGTAATTCAACCCTTAACGTCAAGGGTGTCGTCAGCCAATATGGAAGCTGAGAGATCTTTGGCGTTGAGAGCTAACCCACTCCCCCTACCGAACGAGGATTTTTTAGATAATATTATAGCGAACAGTGAGGCATACCTTTATGGTGTAGATCATAATGTCAAAAAAATCATTAAAACTTTTAGAACCATTTTACAGGAAAAATTAGAACGTTTACAAAATTCTTTGAAGCAATATCAAGCATTTAAAAAATTCTGCGGTTTGGTGGAAAGCACTAACGCGGTAGCTACAATAACTGCTTCGATCGCTGAGGTGGAGGCGCTTCTCTTACACTTATCTTAGCTTATTGCAAACATTTATAACATTTTTTTCCTTTGTTACCACGTTTTAGTTTTTTTCTTTGTTTTTTGTTACAGTGGAAAATCTGAAGAATCTGTCGCTAGGAGTAGTTATGTGAACACCGGCCCGCGCGTCCGAAACGCTCGTGAATCGGACACGGACTATCCGCGTAGACCGAACGTGTTTCTGAAAATCGGGAAAAGTTCCGGAAACTCGGTCACCAACTGGCTTCCTTCGGAACGTGGGAATCTTTTATCCAGTGGGGTAGCACGGCCGATTCCCGGATTTCTCTACTTCCCAATTTTCACGTTCACGCGGATAATCACTCAAAAAAACACTCAAATAACTCGTCGACAACTTGTGAGCAAAAATTTATAGTTTATGCTGCCACCAGCCCCCAAGTTAGACGACTACCTCCGTCAAATTAGGGTTAGAGGTTTTTTTCATTAATTAATTAATAAAAACAAAAAAATGGTTTAAATAGGTTTAATATAAAAAAATAATTAAATTAAAATAAAATTCAATGAAGTTGTTATAAAAAGAAAATTATTAAATTTAATTAAACTAAGCACAAAAATTACGCACATAAAATATAAAAATATAAAAAAGAAACGACGAATGAACTTGGATCGACATTTAACAAAACGATTCTTTATGAAACCTTTATACTTTTTAAATTATCTACTTTAGAGGAAGGAAAGAAACTTGCCCATTTTAAATTTAATTACAAATCAAAAATAGAATTTAACAGAACCCACATAATTTCGCACTTGATTCAAATAAAAATTTCTTACATTTCCTCTTGTCCTTTAATCCCAATGGATCGAAACAGGGAAATTCGACTGTTTAATCTTCTTTCACCAACAACTTTATTTAATACCCGAAATCCGTAAATAACAATAAAATATATTTAAATTCTAATAATAGAATTTTCCACTTTTGAATACACTTCAAACCTTAAACAACGCCGATTAATTTTTAACGATTCCCGGCTTCCTTAAGGGACCCGTAACTAACTGCCTTCCGAAGGGCCACCGAATGAATCCCCGTCACGACTTTACTCTTTTTTGGAGGAGTCCACCCAAATGGTGCCTTCCGAAGGGGCACCGGATGACTGACCGTCACGACTTTACTCCTTTTCGGAGGAGTCCACCCAAATGGTGCCTTCCGAAGGGGCACCGGATGACTGACCGTCACGACTTTACTCCTTTTCGGAGGAGTCCACCCAAATGGTGCCTTCCGAAGGGGCACCGGATGACTGACTCTTTTTCGTTCTTCCGCGTCTTAAAAATCATATTTTCACATATGATAAACGGCGAGCGGAGACGCAGCCCACGCAAGGTGAGGATCTTTGCCGCTATTCGCGATAATCTTGTTTATCCCCTGAAATCGTAGTACTCGGTATTACAATTAATCTACTTAATCAAATATCCGCATCCGGCAAACAACGGGCGTTAAAAAGCATTTATTAGCAATTTCTAAACACACATGTTTATTGCCGGCTTATCGGGCTCGATAGAGTTCTTTTTGAAGACGCAATCAACATATTTCAAGCGCGCCCGATCGTACTAGCGCGAATCCTTTATTTATATTCTAAAAATTATAAGCGGTCCTTTTATTAATTTACTTTAAACAAATATTCACATCCTGTGAACAATAGGCATTATTAAGAGCAATTTATATTATATATTTGGCTTATCGGGTTCCACAGAATTTTCTATCCGGACGCAAATCGTTACATTTCAAAACGCGACCGTATTTTAAACCAATATATGTGAGCAGGGTCGGAATTAAATATTTATAATTTAATTTTTAGGCCATATTAATTGGCGGCGGTCTACAGTTAGTTCCGCCATCGCGAATAAGCGATTTGTATTAAATTTAGTAGTAGCAATCCCGATCGCGCTAGTACTAAATTTAATAAATCGGTGGACTGACGATTGCTGGAGGCAGATTAAGTTCGGGCGTCCAATTATGCGGGATGTTTCACAATCCATGCGGGTGGAAGATGTTCTCCCTCCCTTGGAACGTTTCGGAAAGCAAATGTCGTATCAAACCATTTCAAAAATTTTCAACACCATCCCACATGATTGGACGATCCAGACACGTGCCCCTAATGATAGATGCTTTCTTGTAAGTTTTTTGTACTATGAGAGTAAATTGGGTAAAATATGTCGTAGATGTAATCGACACCTACATATGGCACTGAGAAAGAATTTTGAACGTATTTAAATACGAGCGTGCTCGGGTAATGGCACACCGCCGAAACTATGGATATGTGGAAGAGGTGCTATCATGTGTGTTAAACGAGCGGTTTTGGTGTTCCATGTGCGTGCGCCGAACATTATTTACGGTTCGTGTTGTTGATGATAGCGAATTCTTTGATGAAACTACTTCAGACATGGATGTGGAATGAATGGTATAGTGCAATATTTAGGATTTGTAGTATTTATCATTGAATGTTTGAATGGATAAATGGATTTCTTCTTACACGCCTGTTTAAATCATCATATATATTTTTATATCGTAGAAATTAAGTTTAAGCTGTAGTCATATATTATATTTTTTAGTATTTAAGTTAAAGGTGCAGGTATAATTATAGTCATATCGATTAATTAATTTAAAGTTAATCAGTCGGAATGTAGAATTTAGAATGTTTTGACTGTGACTTATAATAATCATGTGTTACAATATATATGAATCTTCGCTATATGTTTTAAATTTAGAATGTTTTGACTGTAACTTATAATAATCATATGTTACAATATATATGAATCTTCGCTATATGTTTTAAAGGGTTGCCTATTTTTGTCGAATTAGTGAATGGATATGTGACAGGAATTTTTTAAATTATATAGTTCATACCTAATATTATTTTTGCAACGAATATTTTTGATGCCGATATGTATTGGACTTGTATTGTACGTAGATATAATAAACAAGTAATACGTAATTCCTCAGTTGTTTTTAATCTGCCTTATTGACAATATCCATCTTTGGTTAACGTAATGGGAGACCTCGCAATTATCACACAACCCATATCCTTGCAAATTCAAAACGTTGCGTACGGTAAGGATGATACATCTTTCAAAAGACATAGTGCCCTATTCGGAGGGAATTGTAAGCGTTGTTTGATAGTAGGCGCATCTGGGTCGGGAAAAACCAATGTCATGTTATCACTATTAACTGCATCTGCTGGTTTGCGTTACCTTAACATATATCTGTGCTGCAGCTCCCTTTATCAAAACAAATACGAATATCTCCGTCGATTATTGAAGCCATTGACAGATTGCGGATATGTTGAATGCTCAAATGTGGACGAATTTATTCCACTATCACAAGTCAAAGAATATTCAATCATCATCTTCGATGATATAAATCCTACGGGGCAAAATGTTATAAAGGAATATTTCTCATACGGTCGACATAAAAATGTTGATTGCTTCTACCTTTGTCAAAGCTATAGCGCCATTCCGAAACAACTGATTCGTGATAATTGCAACCTTCTAGTTTTATTTCGTCAAGATTTTACAAATTTGAAGCATATCCATAACGATCACCTTGTGGATGACATAACGTGGGATGAACTCACGCAAATTATGCAGCGCATGTTGGAATGTACCTCATGGAATCTTAGTAATTGATCTTGATTGCTCCAAAAATAACGGTCGTTATCGGAAAGGGTTTGATGAGTACATTGTGATTTAAGATCGATCGTATGACTTACGTGTATCAGTGTCGTTCGATCCACCAACGTGGTAACTCATTATGAATATGACGTTAACTCAGCAACTAATCAATGCACGCGAGGACGTGCAACGGAAGATTCGCGCTTTAAAGGGTGATATTGAAGAAGCAAAACTTCGTGCTGAAGCTCACTACGCACCACTTCAGGAACCACTTAAGGATATTTCAAAAAAATTAGATACAATAAATTTATTATCAGTCAAGACACCAGCTCATCTAAAAACCGATCATAAAGAGTATTCAGCAAATGTTTCTTCGATATCCTCTGACGCGGATAATATTCCCGATGATCCAAACATGTCTGAGCATATGAATGATAAAGATTTGCCGAAACTTAAAAGATTCAAGCGTCGTCGAACTTCCACCCCTAAGAAGCCAACAGTGCGTGCAGTCTCGTTCCTTCGGGACGAGGAGGTATTCACAAGTCCAGGTGGTCCACACGATTCGTATGTCGCGGAACCTAGCCATACAACTTCGTTAATAATAATAATTGGTGGATTCACCTACGATTCACTGGGCTTGTATGAACTCCTATTCAAACAAGCGCCAAGTAAATTTTCACTTCAAGACATGCGCGATTATAGGGAAATTTTACGACGCACACACGCAGATGGTGAAATCGCTGAGGACTACGAAAATAAAAAATTCACTGAAATTGTTCATCCGATTTTGCAAAATAAGAAACCGTTGGTGCATTGGGCGAGATATTGGCCTAACCCTACACATACAGGTGGAGTTTTAGAAAAGCATGTGGTGCCTGGTGCTATTAAAGAATATGAATATTGGGATGATGTTAATGAACTCGTGGATAGGTTGCGTTTATTGATCGCATCTCAGACGGCGGGTCATACAGGACATCACAACGAAATAATTTCCATAATTGAGGAACTAAAGGAGGCAGAGGTTATCCGATAGATGTGCATATAACAGTCAATATGTGCTAACAACGTCAGAACTCTGTGCGATATAGGGTGTAACATGTCACTTAATCGATTCGGTAAGCATGCTCATGCGACAATTGATAAATTCGGACAATCCATCCACGAGCACAGTATAATCGAACATTTTTCGAAACCGGAAGTGCTTAAGTTTCATCGCAAACCCACAATTTTCACATTGTGTGGGGATGGTGCCACCGATCCTGCTAAGGAATACTTCCTGATCAAGAACAAGAATTACACAAATGAATACAAGAACTACTTCTATTAAGGTCGAATAAAAGAGGCTAGAATGTCGGATAATGTTCAAATGTTTGTCAACCACACAGAACTCAAGAGGATCACGGGGATATTGAAGCGAGGTGACATCATTCGATGTAAGAATAAGTTTCCAAAACTAATACGACCATTTTTTGTTGAGTTGTTACTAGAACACCTGTGATGAAAAACGTTAAGCGGGATGTTGTCAACGAACTTCATGCTCCTGCCAAGAGATATTTCAGGAGGCGAAGAGTAATAATTAAAGGGTTAAATGATTTGTTCCAAGCAGATCTTGTAGAAATGATTCCATACGCTAACGAGAACAAAAACCACAAATACATCCTAACAGTAATTAACGCTTTCTCCAAATACTCATGGGCTTTCCCGCTGAAAAATAAAACTGGTCAAGAGGTGACTAAGGCGATGAAAAAAATGTTGTTGGAAAAGCAAGACAATATACCTAAAAATTTGCAAACTGATCATGGGAAGGAATTTTATAATGCCTATTTTAAAAAAATTGATGTCACAACACGGAATTAACCACTACAGTAGTTATTCCACATTAAAAAGTTATCGAAAGATTTAACAGAACTCTCAAGGAAAAAATGTGGAAAGAATTCAGTATGCAGGGAAATTATCAGTGCTTAGAGTTACTACCACAATTGCTACGTAATTACAATAACACTGTGCATAGAACAATACATATGAAACCAATTGCTGTTAACCGACGAAATGCATCAGCTATTTTGAAAACAATGTTCAATTCGATAAAAGTTGTAGATCCAGCACACCCCAAAGTCGGTCAACATATTCGGATTAGTAAACACCGTCATGCTTTTACGAAGAACTACACTCCTAATTGGTCCAATGAAATATTTACCATTGCAGGTATACATAATACTTATCCTCGAACTTATATCATCAAAGATAGCAGAGGGGAATTAATTCTTGGAGGATTCTATGAGCACGAATTGCACAATGTAAAACATCCAGACGTGTATTTAGTTGAAAAAGTACTTCGTCGAAAAGGGAATCAAGCACTGGTCAAATGGTATGGTCTTGATGGTACTCACAATCAATTGATAGCTAAGGATAACGTATTATGATAACTGAACAATATCAATAAATTACTATTATACTTTTCAACAATCTTTTATTTCAAATATACGCCTACAATTATTACAATTCTTATATGTCATAAACACAAGCAACGTACATCTAAGAATGTGAATTATGTCTAATTTCTTGCAATGTACTGTTAAGTAAGTGACGTATCTAATTTCGTTCGTTGCAGTAGTAGTAGTAGTAGTAGTATCCAGTGTTCTGCTAAAAGATGATTTACTTCACGATTATCATGATGCCATCGAACCTGCCACCTCGTTACCCATCTCGTCAGCAGCTGCATTGAGAAGTTTCAAGAGATTGTCCAATTGTTCTTCTCGCCTTAACTCACCGATCATTTTATGACCCCAGGCTAACGTGTGACTACCATCCTTCATAATGAATCTTTTTCATCCTTGGCTGAGAGGGCTACTTTGTTTTTCAGTTCCGTGTACACGTTATGATAAGACGATCGAAACACATACATTTTCTTATACATCAACCCACCATCTTCGACGACTCTTTTATAGTCCACCACGCTAAAATCCCTCTCAATTACATACTTTTTAACACCTTTAGCTTTCTTCGTTGTTTCCCTTAAAGATGTTACACAGTAAGCTTTCGCCCCCGTTCCATAAAATGATGTCAGTATTGTGTTGGGGTATTCATCTTTCATTTTCCCAACCACTGATACTCCTTTAGGGATGTTGTGCAGATTCGGTACTGGATAATTTGATGTATCGAACATGTCAATGTTTTCTTTCATGTCTTCGTATACGTTATCAGTATAAATTTCTAAAATTAAAGAATCTGTCTCGGTGTATAATAGAGAGATATTTGGACCGTATTTCTTTTTTAAAAAATTGTAGAAAAACTCATCAATTACGATTTTGGATAATTCCAACACACAAAATCCCACATACAGCGGCTTAATATATTTTACTTCCACAACCTGCATTTCGATGGCTGCAAGATTATCACAAAAAATTTTCGATGACTTGAAATTAGATTTTGCTACTAATGCTTCTACACCAGGCCGTCTAAAACGGTTCCCCCAATGGGTCACCAATCGTATGTCTACTCGATTTTCGACGTTTTCCATCGTTTTTCCGAAGACTATGTTGTTCATGGCTTTATAGTGGTTTTTTTCGAACTTATTCTTAGCATTCTGACGTTTTTCTGAATTGAAATCGATGTATTTTTTCATCCAATCTGAGTGTCGAAATGTTAATGCTCTGTGAATATTTTTCAGTTTCATTCCATTTCTTAAACATTGCCGTAGGTTCTCATAATGAATTATATATTTTGTTTTGTCACACAAATTCGCCATTAATCTGGTATGTTTTGCATTCTCACCATATGTGTTCTCGGGGCAAAATGGTAAATCGTTGTGCTCGTTATGCACAGTTTCTGTATACTCAAGATCCACTTCGAAGACATAGTCGACTTCAGCATCGTCTATATTGCACACATCTAGCTTGTTAATATCTTCTTCTGACAACCATGTGAAGCCACCCGTTGGTAATTTACACCTCATCGCATGACCGTAGAGATTAGTGGCGTCTAAGTATAAGATGTATGCGGATGGTTTTGCACTATCGTAGTCATCCAGAAATCGGTTGTTCGCCACAGCAGCTCGCTTACAGCACACACTAAGACCACCTCTAATACCTTTCTTGAAAAAGTGCAGCATATCGATATCTGTCAAAAGTTCGAGTTTGACACCTGTCATTCTTAATAGAGCGTCCCAACCAAATCCTGGCGCGGTAAAATAGTGGCACGGGTCTAGCGTATAGAATTCCATACATATTTGTCTAAAATTTTCGAAAATATCCGCTAGAAGTAAAACATCAGATTTTAGGTATACATCACTGTATTCCCAACGTCTGACAATTGAAACTATTCCACACCCTTCTGGCTCGATCGTAATCTTCATCAACTACATTTTTGGCTGTTAACACATCGAAAAAATGCTCACGTTCGGGCAGGCGAGGATAGTTCATCTTTTCGAATGAATCTAAGAATGAATAAGGGAATATACCTTTTTGCCGCATAAGTGCGAATTGCGTGGGATCACTGAACTGTTTTTTAATTTCAGAGCATTGATCATCTTCTAAAAATGAACCTAACTTTTCCAATGAACACGCCATGAATCGAAATGAATCAACAAATCGCAGTTTCATGAATACTTTGCGCTGTTTCCCTTTGGAATCTGTGGTTTCACCAACTTGCACTTTTTTAGAGAATGTTATGTATTTCTCTTTGTTTTGTGCTATTACATCCACTTCTTCTTCCTTCAGGGCAATATTTTTAATAAACATGTGCGTATCGTAATTGGACAGATTGTGGAAGAATATTGGTATGAATTTTGGAATTTGGTAATTTATATTGCAGATTGAATGTGCAGGACCCCTATATGTTCCAGTCAGGTGATCATGATCGTATACCTTTTGCTTCCAATCAATTATTAATTTATCACAAATGTGACATGATGATCTTATATCGTGCAGAAATTGATCCAAACAGTCTAAAGAGATCATTGGTTTTGTCTTACTCAAATGGTTTTTATAAATTTCTATGACATCTTTTTCCAGATGTGTCATAAATTCATTCGCCGCGTTTCGTCCTCGGTAAGTTACATATTTCGATAACGCATCGTCGTACGAGCATTTAATGAAATAGGCAAATGCGTAGGGCTCGTGTTGAAAGCATTTTTCTGTGTACGACTCATTTTCTTTATATACTTTCTTATCATCATTTACCGGTCTTAATAGTGCCTCAAAATCAGCATACATTACAAATGGGAGTTTCAGTTGTTTTCGAAATTTTCAAACTGTAAGATGTTTGCCCTCTCAGCATTTCGTATTTGTTAATTTTTATGTCAGTGGTCGGTACAATAGCCCTCACTTTTGTGCAGTCATCGCTCTGGTGGCGTATCAAATTCGTCTCCGATGAAAAGTGTACCAAACATCCTTCACATATGAATCTTACATGCCCATTTTGGGATGATTGTGAGTTCACAAGGCGAGATACATTTTTGATCCAGCAGTAATGACTGTTCCCATCGTCGTCATTAATCAATAATAAATTTATATGGCGAGGTCGTTTACGATGGCAGATGTGAACGGTTATCACGTCGTGCACCATTCTGCCACCATCAAAATGGGAGTTTAATCCGTACACGTTGATGGATATGTTACTCCTTTCCTCAAACTTTGGAATTTGTTTAATACTTACTGGAAATTCGAGATGATCGAAATTGATATCAGTGCTTGAAAAATGGGGGTACGATGATGTTCGCTGTGGTAGACCGGTGGGTTGATAACATGCAGACGTCACCGCCCAGGCGAAACAACGATTATCCACATTTTGAATGTTTATTATCGCTTTTCTTGTTTTAATCGAGGCTGGCAAATCGATAAAGCTGGACGCCCTCATCGGGTTGAATTTGTTGCAGTTAACTTCAATGTATAAAATTTCCACTAGAGCCCATCCTAAAAAATTTTAATATTTACTTTTCATTTATTTCTTTATATAGACATTCTTACCTGAATCCCACTCTTGAAACTCCGACATTTTGTCCTTTATTTCCTCAATGAATTCTCTATAGATTTCATCTAAGTCCGCCGTCATCGTTATAATTTTATTTTTGGTATTAAAAGATTTTATTTCAGCTTCATCGCTCGTATGTAAAAAATAAATAGCGAAACATTCTAGGTTTACTTTTAGGCTACCATGCATATGTAGCACTGATTGTATAAGAGCAACAACTTTTTCTCTTATTCGATTTGTAAAGTCTGCGATGTCTAAATGATCAGGTTCACTAACGCGAAAACTGGTGATCCGATCTCCAAATGCACTCGCCATTTTCTCGACTCCGTCATCAATAACAACGAATGCATTGCGTTTATGATCATTGCTACGCAGATGGGCTGAATAGCAGGAAGTAACGTGCGTTCAAGAAAAATCCTAATTTAGGTGGGCTCTGAAATTCAATTGGTGTTTAGAGGTACTTTAGCCACAACCAAAAGAAACTGCAATAATGACAGTATTGACAGATGAGATTCTAACCTCAAAAACTCATTATGCATTCTTCATGAGCCTCTGTAAAGCTCTCAGGAATGGAATAATGCCAATTTTTTGCCGTATTCGAAAATGGCATTCCAATAATTTTGCTTTCTGCTCTGTTGTGATAACCATTTTTAATTAGTAAAGCAGTTTTCACTTTTGACGTCTTGTTAATATTAAACTGACATTTTGGTTGTGGTTAAAGTCTCTTTAAACATCAATTGAATTTCAGAGCCCTCCTAAATTAAGATTTTTCTTGAACGCGCGTTATTTACACGCACATTACAGATGCCACATACCGTTGTATTTGAATTATGTGCCTCATCAATTTTTTGCCGTTTACCAATGCAACTGGTTTGTTGATGCCTTCGTAGGTTGTCTGGGCGGGTGAATTCTTTCCCACAATGATCACAAAGCAACATTTTGTTTCATCAACACACTGTTCACTACTACTACTACTACTACTACTACACTTGTCAGAACTGATTACTCTATAACGACCTATGCGTAGCAGTTCTCTTATATTGCTTCCCTCCTTCATACTCGAGTGGGGCTGACCTTGAAATTTTTCTTATATTCACCTTCGACGTGGCCTTGGTATTGTTTGACCTTGACCGTAGCCTTGGTCATCGCTATCACCTTCACCTTACCCTTGACATTGGCCGCGACCTTGACCTTGATTTGCCAATTCAAAAACCTCCCCCTGGGACAATGTAGGTCAAGGTCAAGGTCAGGGGCATGGTCACCCAGTGTGACCTGGACCTTGACCTTGACCTTGACCTACATTGTTCCAGGAGGAGGTTTATGAATTGGCAAATACCCACTACTGGACTCAACATACGCTAACCATTGTTTACAATATAATCATAGTTTTAATTCAAATTTCAAAACGTTGCATGTACAAAATAAAAGTAAAAAACTTAACTTGTTAGAAAGTTTAGTAATAAACAAATATAATAAATTAGGTTTAGCACTAAACGATAAACTAGAATTAAATAACTCCCCTCTACTTAATTTGTCATTAAAATAGCCCCCGCCGGAATGTGTATATAAGAAATGGATATAACACAAAAATGTTAGTTATCATCCACCTAATGATGCCATTGTATGGCGAAACAATTGTCGTGTATAATAAAAACATTTGAAACCATCGAATTATATTAATTTTCTTAATACTTTTTTAACACTAGGACAAGCCAACAGAATAAATGGAGCCAACGCAAAACACATCGCAGACGCGTTAATAACGTACATAAAATTTTACGGAACACCTGAAAAAATCAGCTGCGATAAAGGAACCGAATTTAATAATAAGGTCGTAAAAACGTTACTGAAAACACACAAAATAACAATTCATTTTGGAACGCCAAGAAATCCAAACACAAGAAAATATCAAAAGATTCCATTCGACATTGATCGAACATATTAGATATCTTCAAAATCGAAAGCAAGGACAAGTTCATGTGCAAATGAAAGTAGCCGTCAGAGCTTATAAGAACAGTATCACGAAAACAGGGGGACAATAGTTAGAAGTGGTATTTGGACACACCGCTTTGCGAGACCCAATGGGTATATTATATGTAAAAGATTATTATCTAGAATACATGAATGATCATCAAGACCGATTAAAACATCTTTACAAGAACATAGAAAAAAATTAATAAATCTGACAAAGAAAGCTATATGAAGAAACACAATGAACAATCTAAAGTAAAACTACTAATTAACTAATTAAATGAACTCGTCTAATGAAGAACCCCGGTAGAAATAAACTACAAAATCTCTATCTAGGACCTTACAAATTTCAAAAACAAACGACTGAAGTCAAAACGAAAACCGGAAGAAAAAGAATACACACTAAAGCACTCTATTGTTGCAATTAGAGAAGTGAACAGAGAAAACAGGAATCTTACCAATCCGATTAGGAGTGGCGCAAAATGTAAATAGTTATTAAACAAAATTACAAGTACTGGACTAAAGCAGTAATCTAATCTGGACTATTCTTCACGAAAATAGGTATTCGCAAGAAATGCATAATTATCTTAAACTACTGGAAAATAATAAAAATGCAACGTTTAAACAAATAAAACAGCTACTTCCTACATATCGAAAACGAACGAAACGAGGAGCATTGTGGAAAATATCGCAAAAAACCTGTAAACTCAATAACTAAGACTGAGTGTTACGATAATATAATTCAAGAAGTGAGCTTCAGGGATTTATTCTCAAAATTATAATTATAATCATTGTATGTTAATCCAAAGAGCATTGTAGATGCTTAAATAAATCGGTTTTAATTATTGATCATTTAAGTAAGACATTCATTTTAGTTACTTCAATTTGGTTTATACTGAATATCTTAATATATTGCTTTCAAAATAGGACGTTTTCCTCCTTGCAATATACAAATGTTAAGTTTAAATTTTTATAGCTCTAGCTTTAGACATTTGGACGGTAGAGCGCGCACACACAGACACACTAAATAGTATATTACATCCGAGGTGGAAAGTATTTCATTACAGGCGAGGGATAAGGATAGATATATATGGAGTCAACTTTCGAGAAATACTCCGCAATGTGCGAAAAAGAACTCGAAACGCTCGACTCACCAGACGTCTAATCAGAGTTTTCGAAGTTGCACGAAAACGTGTCTGTAACGCATTACCGCCGCATTTCGCGGACGCTGTAGGTCAAGTAATTCAGCCAGAACCAAAATCGGTTGTTGAAACTTCCGACCAGTGCGGTTCAACGGAATCGTTTGACGCATTTGACGCTATTAAACCCAATGCTGGGAAACATATCAGTGTGGTCAACTGACACCAGCCAGAATTACCTTCGGTGATGTCGATGAACTCCACCCAAGTGGACGAATTGTTTTCACAACAACGACAACTGATGGAGGCGATCACGATAAATCGAACAGTGATGAACGTAATCTTACCACGACTAGAGATACAAAGGTTTGCCGGTGGATACACAACAGCCTGATCTGCGAGCAGAAGTTACAATATCTACGCTCACTTCTCAAAGAACCAGCCGCTTCAATAATCAGCATCATACCGATAACGCACGATAAATACTCGATAGCGTGGGGACATCTGATGGACACATACAATAATTAATATCTGGTTGTCGATTCAATGATTGAACGGGTTATTTCTTCTGAGTCCGTAAGCGAAAATCAGTCGAACCTCCGAAGGGTTCCGAGAAACGTTCGAAATGTTAGAACATCAGGGCCCATACTCAGTTTCGCAAAGATCCGTTCGCGGTTTACATAATCTCGGGCAAATATGACCCTGTTACTGTTCGCGCTTGGGCAAAACATGCCAGACGAACAGGCGTTTTAATGGCGAAACCCTCAATTCAATTCTTTTTAGACTTTTTAAAAGAACGGTGTATAATTCTTAATCGGACGCGTCGGCCGAACGAAACTTCGGTCGATCAGATTGGTCCTCGTCCTAAACCAGAATTGAAATTCAATATCCGAAAAACATTTAATGCGCACGCCGTTACGTCCATTAGTTGCATTTTCTGTCGAGGTCCTCACTCAATTTACAAATTCAAAAAAATTCAAGCTTTAAATGATGCTCGTGAGAAGTCTACAGTCGCGATGTTATAATTGTTTGGCAAAAGGACATTCGATCCGAGGTTGCGCCTCGTCTCGAGGGTACTCCAGTTGTACGCCACAATTCCTTACTTCACCCATCGGCCCCATCACAGTCCACATCGTCGTCAGTTGAATCGTGTCTATCGCTATCTCCTGATCCTTCAGCAGCATCAACGTCTCAAGCCACTGCAGTTCGTCTCTTTTACGGATGTACGTGCTTCGAACGGCACATCATTACAGGCGCGTGTCCTCCTTGATTCTGGATTGCAGGCTACTCTCATTACGGAATGCTTGGTACGAAAGCTCCATCGTCAGTGGCAGCAACCTCGTGTGCCCATTTCTAGAATCGGGAAGCGACATGTGACGCAATCAAAAGGAAAGGTCGATATTCAACAGCTTATATTGTTTCAAGATTGAGCAATCAGTTACCTCCATCGAAGATACGATTGTCTTGTATGGTTCAACTTCGTTCTCAGTCTGACTTAGCCGACCCTCATTTTAATGTTCCGTCAGAGATCGATATAATGCAAGTGCAGCTCTGTTCTTCGACATCATATGTCCGAGAGCATTCATTCAATCGATCGACAAACTTCATATTCAGGACTTACGGCTCGGTTATCTCATTTGCAATCGTTCAACTTCGGAACAGTTGGCTATTGGTAGTCATTGCTGTATTCTTGACGACAGCGTAACCGACTTTGACGATGTACTTCAACGATTTTGGGCCATCGAGGAGCCAAGCGTGGAAAAACCGCCGCTGAGCCAGAGTGATCTCGATTGTGAGATTGGCAGATTCAGGTTCTGACTGAAGATCTAAATCTTCAACTAATTCTTTGGCGATACTCAATCTCTAATTCGGTCATGATTTACAGGTTGATGACTGTTACCTACGGGGAGGCATGTTTTCCTTATCTTGCTCTTCGTGTTATCTGCGAACTTATTGATCGTCACCGTGCTCAATATCCAGGTGCAGTCGATGTCCTCCGTCATAATCGATACATGGGCGCTATTCTTTTCGGACGTGACGTGTTAAGTGAGTTGAAAGTCCTGCGAGATCAAATTGTTACAATTCTCCATGATGGTTGTCTAGAACTTAAAAAAATGGCTTCAAATCACACGGACCTTCTTGACTTTTGCGAACTATGCGACTTAGCCAATCCACGAATCTTCGCCGACAATGAAGGATCGTAATTGTAGGCTCTCGGTATTGTGTGGGACCCACACACCGACACATTTTTGTACCGATTTCACATCGATCAGCCAATTATCTGGAGTAAAAGATCTCTTTTGCCGGACAGCGCTCGCCTATATGATCCACTCGGATGGATTTCGCTGGTAATCTTGAGTTTCAAAGCTCTTTTCCAGGAAATTTGTTCCCGACAGGTCGGTTGGGACTCCGAATTACCGGAGGATCTAGTATCGAAATGGCAATCGCTTCGTTCGGAACTTCCTCATCTAAGTAATGTCGCAATTCCGCGATTTGTCGAGAATGGTCGACGTGAAATTTACGGGTTTTCCGACAAATCTAAGACGGCCTACGCCGCCGTCGTTCGCTCCGATAATTCAGTCTCCATTTCTCTCTTGAGTTCAAAAACAAAACTAAACACAATTCACGAATGCTGACATTTTTCTTTGGATGGATTCAACCACTGTGTTGGCTTGGATCAAATCACTCCCGAAAAGTTGAAATACGTTTGTCAGCAAGCGTGTGCCAATTATCCAAGAGTTATGTCCTCGAATCTCATGGTTCGGCAAAAAATCCAGCCGATATCGCGTCACGGGGTTGCAATGAAACTCATCTCCTCCAATTGTCGATCTGATGGCATGGCCTGGATTTCTTGAAAGGGGACGTAATTAATTATCCGACACAGCATTTTACCACGCTCGAGGAAACTAAGCCGATTCACGTCTGCTCCGCGATAACAGTCACCGACTATTGGATAGAGTTTATTAAACGATTTTCCAATTTGATGCGAGCAGTTCGTGTTCTAAGCTACATTTTTCTCATTCACGACCGTTTTCGAAACCGGGGGTTTATACCGATTCGATTCTTGTTGTTTCGGAAGTGATCCGTGCATTAATATTTTTGATCAAGCGAGTTCAACAAGTTTCATTTAAAGACTAATACAATCGTCTCGTTGATGGCAAACAAGTTCTAAAAACAGTCCGATTCGAACATTGTGCCCATATTTGGATAATCATGGCATCATTCGACTAAATCATCGCGTTCAAGCATCGGATGAGGCGTTCGTCACGAAACACATTGTCCTTCCGCAAGGTTCATTCAGCGAATTACTCATTAAAAAGGCCCATGAGGATTCATTGCACGGGGAGGGGGCAGACTGATTGCCACTTTAATCCGTCCTCAATTTCATGTGTTACGATTAACGCTGTCGATTAAACGTATTGTTCGATCCTGCATCGTGTGTACTCGTCATAACGCTGTTACATACAATCCCCAAATGGGCGCTTTGACGTCCTCTCGAATAACTGCAGCAGAACCTTTTTCAACAACATGTATTGATTTCGCGGGTCCTATCTTTCTTCGATCATATCGCGGGAAGGGTAGAATTACAATTAAAGGGTACATAGCAGTCTTTGTCTGCATCTCCACTAAGGGTATCCATTTGGAGCTCGTCATGGACTTGACTACAAGTGCACTGGGGATGAGCTTACAACGGTTCATCGCGAGACGCGGTCACTGCAAGAAGTTAATAAGTGACAACGGCCGAAACTTTGTCAGTTTGCAATCATGTTCAATCTGCTGAGGTAAAATCGTTTCTCGCAAACCAGCTAATCGAGTGGTCATTAATTCCGGTGTACTCTCCGCATTTCGGTGGGTTATGGGAATCAGCAGTTCGGTCAGTGAAATCGCATTTACGAAGAACCTTCAACAGTTCATTGCTTACTATCGAAGAGATGTCGACCGCTCTCTGTCTCTGTTAAACTCTCGACCTTTTATCTGGCGAACCTGCTTCAGTGTTCCCTGACGTTACAGCAGCTTCGTATTAGACAAGAGCACTTATCGCGATTGGTCCACAGCTTCTTGCTTAGGTGGCGAACATAATATGTTATGACTCTCTTGAGGAGACATAAATGGACCAAACAAACAAACAACCCCCAGGTTGACGATTTGGTGTAAGTCAAGCGGAAGTGAGGACCGTTTTCGCGTCCCATCGGGAGTCTACTCGAAGTTTAATCCCTATTCGTGTTGACCCGGTTGAATGTTTAAACGTAAACCGTGGAGACTGATTTTCGCGCACCGAACATCGTACGGTAATTTTAATTAGTTGTTACTGTGCCTTGCTGTTGTTATTGTCATAGCAGTGTCAAAAACATAATAGAAAAGGCAGAAATTAAAATGTAGCAGTGCGTTTCATTTCGTGCAAAACGAAGCGATTCGAAGCTCCCCATCCATTTCTCGCGCCATGTTAAATTAATAAGTCATCTTTTTATACCTATATATTTTATTTATTCAAGTTGGCAACATTGCATTGTGACAGATTTGAATTTGTTACATTTAAATAATTATATCAAAGTTAATTGTTATTAGGTAGGTACATTTATTATTAGCTATTTATAATCGAATGTATGAAATTGCATCTTGCTGCATGAAGTTTATATCTTAAACACGATGCCCCGCGGAGTGTTTGGACTAATTTAATATTAAATTCATATTTAAATTTTGTGTATTTTGTTATACTTATTGAATTAAAAATTAATATATCTCGTTCTCCTGAACATCGGCTTCATGATTTCAAAATGGTTTATTTTTCCTACGTCTCTGGAGTTTAAAAATAAGGATTATTTACTTTACCGCATACTATGCGGGAAAACGCACAGTATGCGTAAACACGAAGTTACATGTGACATGAACGGTGCATAGTTACAATGTTTACATGCCGGGAGGCCAAAAAGTAAATAATCCTTCTTTTTAAACTCCAGAGACGTAGCAAAAATACGCAATTTTGAAATCATGAAGCCGATGTTTAGGAGAACGAGATATATTAATTTCTAATTCAATAAGTATAACAAAATACACAAAATTTAAATATTAATTTAATATTAAATTAGTCCAAACACTCCGCTGGGCATCGTGTTTAAGATATAAACTTCATGCAGCAAAATGCAATTTCCTACATTCGATTATGAATAGCTAATAATAAACGTACCTACCTACCTAATAACCATTAACTTTTATACAATTACTTAAATGTAACAAATCTGTCAAATCTGTCATAAACAATGCAATGTTGCCAAGTTGAATAAATAAAATATATAGGTATAAAAAGATGACTTATTAATTTAAAATAAAACTATCGGCCAAAAAAATTTATAGAAATCTCATGCGTTAAGTTGTTTTACAGCGCTCCGGCAAATGAGGCACTTCGGGCTCGTGCCTCAAACGAAGCCGTCGCGCTGTAAAATTGAACTTCCCGCATTCGACTGTAAATAACTATTATTAATGTTTACTTTGCTTTTTTTATTATTATGTGACGATATTCTAAGATTTTATTTATTAATATGGAATTTTTACATTCTTATTTATTGTATTGTTATTAAGGTTATTGCCGTATTTATTGTGTCTGAAGGTTTTATTTAATAAAGGTGTAAGGTAATAATTTGTAATTGTAGTAGGTAATGGGACGGTTTGGCCTGGGAACCAAATCCTGGCTCCTGATTGGTCGAGTCGGCTTGGTGGGGAATTGAAAATTCCGGAAGTGGTCCGATGTGTCGGGAAATTAAAAATTCCGGAAGTGGTCAGATGTGGCGAGGAAATTCAAAATTCTGGGCGTTTGTCGAATGTAAAAATCGTCCGTAGGTAGGATTTGAACCCTAGCTGTGATGGCAGACCACGCGCTAGCGCCGACTGCTCTAGCGATCGAGCCACCACTGTATTTGTTTTGGATGTTGAATTCATTTGGAATCTTTTTAGAGATATGTCTGGGTTATTTTTTTATAATTTACGATGAATTGAACATTGGTCTTACTAGTACTTTTGTGTTAATAGTCTGCTTAGCTAGATTATTCAGAATGAGTGTTTTGTGGCGTTAACATTAATTTGTAATTTTCAGTTCTTTTAATATTGAATTTATGTTAAGACACAAAATTCCAACTGTCCAATATTTGATTCTTTACAATGCAATTTTTGACAAACGACTTTCCATTTGAGAGAACATTTTTATGCTTTTTTGAATTGTATTGTAGTGAACTAAATATTGGTCGAATACCCTAAAAGTAATGTTAAAGCTTACGGCAGTTGAAACTGTTTATTACTGTGAAAGTTGCACGTAACGAATACTACCGAATAGCGGCTATCGTCTGAAATGTGAGACAGCAATTGTAAAGCAAATCTAATTGATTCTTTTACTCCATTTATAAACAAACACAAATTCCCTTATTCATGTACACGTTACACGCTACAGGTTAAAATTAATTTTCAGACCCAACTCGATTAATCTTTTAAAGTTATATTAGCGAAATTACAAAACTAATTTGTTTCATCCTCGATAAATATGACGATAACAAGAAATAATCTGCACCGCTCGAACGAACCACATAATGTAGGTTGTCCTTTTCCCTCTCGTTCCTGTCTTCGTCGTTCGCCCCGTGTTGAATAGTATTTAGAGAATCATATATCACAAATCTATCGGAAAATTGAAATAAAATGCTTAAACCTTATAACGTAACGATCGCACATTCATACACGTTAAGAAAAATATATATACAAATTTGAAAGAAAAACCTTCTACAACAAACTACACATTTATAATTACATCAAACATTCTCGTATGCAAGCGAAGCATCAGTTATATCGAACATTTCGAATTTATTATCACCCCCCACGCCTTGATCTTTCGGTACGATCCAGCTACATCATAATGGGCTCTTTGCTACGCCGGTTGCTTATACCTTGGCGTTTTCGTTCTCTTACTAAATTCCCCGACTGTACGTTTGGACTACGTTCTTATCGTCCTTATGTTCACCTTCCTGTGGTATTCATTCCGGGTACACTAAACGCCAGACGTTACATTGATTCAGTTTTGGAACCTGTTGTTTTGCCAATACTACAAAACCTTCCAGGACCAGCATTTCAGCAAGGTAATGTGCGGCCTCATAGTGCTCATGTAACGTCAGCCTTCCTAGAAGAAAACAACATCAATATGTTGCCCTGGCCTCCAAGATGACCAGACTTATCCTCCATTAAACATGTCTGGGATATGAAAGAAGATTGCGGCGTTTACCCTATCCTCCAAATACCTTAGAGGAGTTGCGTCAACAGTTATAGATAGCCTGAGATGGGGTACCTTAAGAGGATATCATTAATCTAATTTCCAGTATGCCCAGAAGGGTTGCTCAGTGCATTAGGGTACCTGGGGATGTAACTCATTATTAACTTTTCAATCATTCAATAAATGTTATGAATTTTTCTTAAAAAGGTAATCATTTATTTTTCTACGTGCACTAGATATTTTCACCAAGTTTCATCATTCTGCGTTCAGTGGTTCGGGGTGGTCTATTTAGTTTGAAGGGCAGTGTATATTAATTATTGCAAATGTCATTATTTTAGATAACAGTGCAGCTAAATGCAAACAGAATATTGTCATTTATAGAAAATGTAATGGCAGGTAAACTTTAATATTGTCAATGTATAATAAAATAATCGCCTTATCCGATATGCAAAATAATAAAAAAATAACTCACTATTTTTTTGATTATACATCTACATTAACCAATCTTGTGAAATGTATTATTTAATTCTTAATTGTAAATTGTATACCGTGATATCAAAAATTATCTTGGTCTAAGGTTGCCATAGAATGTAAAACGGTTGTCTTAGCTTAAATCATCCTTTTGAAATAATTCTGTCATTGTCAAGCTACACTGACATCATCAATAACTTACAAATATGTTACCTACTTATTTCAGCTGTAAAATAGTAATGAACTACAAGTTATAAAATACTAATAACGTTTTTATTAACGAAATTAAAGAAAAACTAAATTACAGTAATTACATTAGTGACTTGACAGATTTTGACACTCAAAAAATAATTGACATAAATGTATGATGGGAACTGCGACAATCATTTTAAAATCCTTGAGTACCCTTGACCAAGGTAATTTTTGATATCACGGTATGTATATCCATCCATAAATCGCCTTCTTTTTTTTAAATTGGGATTATTGCAGTTAGCAGTGATTCGGATATGCTACAAAGGAAACAAGATCAGCAATGATGAAATGACTGGATTGCTTATAAACGCCGATTGGATTGTATAGCAATTGTCCGAGTCACAACGCAATTTATTATCTTATTTTCAATGGTGAAATACAGTAATCCTGACAGAGCACATGTAATTTGTTTTATATTTTATTAATTATGTATAATATAATTTAAAATAAAGAAAAAAACTTAATACATATTGTTGTATTTTTTATTATAATACAAAAGAAAGATAAGTATAATATTTTATGAAAATTATATTTTGGCTTTGTGCATGAAATTGCTATATCGATATTGAAAATGTATATTTTTTTTGTATGAGAAAATAAGTAACTGTATGTAAGTAGACAGGATGGAAGGACAAGACAACGAAATGCAGCTAGAGCTGTCCTCGAAATTAGAAGAAGGGTGGATCAGAAGAAAATACCTGGATTTGTTTGGGGAGGATTCGGACACCGAGGCAATGGAATGTCCACCAATGCCAGGAAGGGACTTACAAATAGACAAAGTGCAGGAACAGTTAATATGCATGATTCCCATCGAATTGGCACGGGGAATCATTCCCGAAGAAGAAATAAAAAAGGGGGAAATGCAACAAGAAGAAATGAACTGTTTAATGAAATTAGATGAGATTATAGACTTAATAGAGGAATACCATGAAAGAGAAGAGAAAAAAAGGAGCCGACACCGCTGGGGTTGGGGATCCCGGTGGTGGTCTCTACTAAAGAACAGAGAGTAACCCAGATGAAAAAACAAAAAAAAAGGAAAATATGAAACGTCCAGAGACGGGACGTTTTAACAAAACAATCATATAAAAGGAAAAGGGAAGAAAGTGTTTAATTTTGATTTTATTAGAATAACTTATTAGTTAAATTAGAAAATTAATTTTTATTTTAAAACGACAGCGAGAAGGGATAGAGGTGGTAGGGAGATCACATGGAGCATCACCTGGTAAAGCAAAAGCAGGGATATAGACAAGTGTGGGAAAAGAAGGTAGGGACTGAGCTATAAAAGCAGACGCACGGCGAATTACGGGAAGTTTGACGCAGCGGCCAGCCAAAGAAGGAAGAAGGAGTTGGGAGTCCGAGCCAGCGACCAGCCGAAGCAGAGAGAGTTCGGTCCAGTGACCAGCCGGAAGCAGAAAAATTGGTAAGAATATTTAAACTAAATTTTATTAATTTTACTAATATTTTATTGATGGTGCCTGAATACAGGACAACCAAATGGCTAGATAAGCGGTAAATGGAATAATTTGCAACTTGTTTAGCGAAATATAAATTTAAAATGAATTATGTTAGTTCATAAGGTGTTAATGTATTTGCATTTGATAAGCAAATATAAAAGGAATAACAAATTGTAGTAATAAATTTTATTTGCACTTATTAGCAAATAACAAAAATATATATAACAAATTGTGTCAATAAATTTTATTTGCACTTATTAGCAAATAACAAAAATATATATAACAAATTGTGTCAATAAATTTTATTTGCACTTATTAGCAAATAACAAAAAATATATAAGAACAAATTGTGTCAATGAATTTTATTTGCACTTATTAGCAAATAACAAAAGTATATATAACAAATTGTGTCAATAAATTTTATTTGCACTTATTAGCAAATAACAAAAAATATATAAGAACAAATTGTGCCAATGAATTTTATTTGCACTTATTAGCAAATAACAAAAATATATATAACAAATTGTGTCAATAAATTTTATTTGCACTTATTAGCAAATAACAAATATATATATATAACAAATTGTGTCAATAAATTTTATTTGCACTTATTAGCAAATAACAAAAAATATATAAGAACAAATTGTGTCAATAAATTTTATTTGCACTTATTAGCAAATGACAAAAATATATATAACAAATTGTGTCAATAAATTTTATTTGCACTTATTAGCAAATAACAAAAAATATATAAGAACCAATTGTGTCAATGAATTTTATTTGCACTTATTAGCAAATAACAAAAACTATATAAAAACAAATTGTGTCAATGAATTTTATTTGCACTTATTAGCAAATAACAAAAATATAACACAAATATCGACGCGGGATTAGACTATGGTAAGGACGGACCGGTCAACGCATCGGAGTCGCGCAGCATTTCTTGCTCATACCCGGCATGTGGAAATAATTTGCGTACACGAATTTTGTTTTTTTTACAGGCACCGAGAACTTGTTGACGGTAAACATTTAAACATAAAACATATATATATATATATATATATATATATATATATATATATATATAAGGTGGTCTAATCTTACACCTCAATGGTGTAGTGAACATTAATTAAAACAGGTCCATGAAGACTAACTGGTGGATCGCTAGACAATATTGTTTCTGGGTTATTACCCTTCGTCAGTAGCGATTACCAAGAACCTTAGTTGTTGAAATACCTTTACACGTAGTGGCCATCAAAACTTCTTGGCGCGAGCCAATCACTCCTAATGAACCACTGACAACAGAACACCGACAAGACGATACCTTGTATGTTTTAATTAATGTTCACTACACCATTGAGGTGTAAGATTAGACCATCTTTCGTGTAAATTTTACATTTTTCTGTCATATTTGACAAGACACATTTTCAATATATATATATATATATATATATATATATATATATATATATATATATATATATATATGAATTTATATAATATTGTATATTAATTTGGGACATTTAGAGAATTTGATTTTGGTAAATATATTATTTTAATTTAAAATATCGTCGTATTACTTAACCCGATCAAACCTGAACAAAAGGATAGCTTGAACAAAATTTTATATAGTTGTGAGTTATTTCCAAAATAAAATAAAAAATTCAAAAGGCATAATTCATAGCAATATGTACGAAAACTGCAAATGTGCGAAAGATACATTGATTACTTCTTGACTGTGTCATTACCTATAAACAATCTCAGATTTCCTGATTGATACTGATTTGATCGCATTCTCCAAAGAATAAAATTTGAAGGAAACCTAGAAAACTGCCGAACCTTGTTATACCTGATTCGGCAATGTTTCTATCCTAGCTATTGATGTTGTCACCTTGTCATACAACCGATGTCATCCTTAATAGGACGATGAAAAGTACTCTACTCCGGTATTAAATTCTATTAAAACCATATACTTGCGCGATCGCAGCGGCGTCCGCAGTCACAGTTGGGGTTGCTGTCAGAACCTAAACCTATCATGTCATCGTGATCGCATCAGTTTGCTCAAAATTTAATTAGTTCGGTGTGGACCACTGCAGATTTTTTATTAATATTCCATAGGATAGGCCAAGTGTGTATTCATTCTATTATCGTAAATATACTCTTTATTAGAATTATGATTTTAACGTGTACCCCCATAAAATAATGGTTTCCAAAATTGTATCTTGTGATCTTATTATAATCACTATTAAGTATTAAGTATTATTTCTGAAGAAGTAATAATTAAATTGCGAAACATTGAAAAGTAACTAATTGATTGAAAGTTTCAGCATACGTGAAAAAGAACACACGCGATCATTTAATCTTATAAAATCAGATTCAACGTTTGCAAACCATTTGCTGGAACATAATCCTACTGCAGATCAAAATTTACAAATAATACATTTTGCCGACAAACGTACTGTCTCCTTAACGACCAGATTGACCTGATATATTCACCACTCTTCAGTATATAGATATTGTATAAATAGTTTAAGCTTTAGTTGTTATTTTACCGTTCGTCAATGACCAAGTTGGTTGAAACCGTGGTCACGGAGTGTCGAAATATACGTGATATTTAACATGGTAATTGTGTTCTTAATTAGTTATGGAATATCACAAAGTAACGGCTTACAACATCAATCATATAATTAAATATTGAAAATGTCTTTTTATAAAAATATACGCGCTACACATACGCGCTATCACCTTTATACTTTACCTAGTAAATCATAATATGGTGTACCAGAATGAAGGTATTGGCTTTTATGGATCTAATTTAATTGTGTTCGAAATAATGATTACTAAGTTGCCTACCTGAATACGATAGATTATGTGCAGCTACAACATAACACATGTCTTATAAGTTTTGGGAAAAAGTTTAACAATATATAATTTAAACAAAAGAAACCTTTATTAAGCAAACATAAAATAGAAATTACCAATTGACTTTAACAGTTATAAGTTAGATTGCTGCTAATGGCCCTCTATCCTCAATGAGACGAAATTTTCGTCTGACGTGTCGCATTATGGTTTGGACGCTTTCTAAATCTACTTCTCTAATTTTTCGATTCTTGTTCATTCTGGGCCTCCCAACCATGTTCATACACTTTTCCTGGCAATAGACCCCAAAAAGTTTCAATTGGCCTTGCCTGAGGGACATTCGGAGGATTATCATTTTTAGGGACATGGTACGAGATGTGCATCCAACCAGATGTATGTATGTCTGGCAAGATACGATGATGCAAGATCAGGCAAAAATCAGTCGCGAAACATGTTTACAATATTTGATTTCTCGAAAAATTAGAGAAGTGGATTTAGAAAGCGTCCGAGCCATGATGCGACTCGTCAGACGAAAACTTCGTCTCATTGATGATAGAGGACCATTAGCAGCAATCTAACTTATAGGTGTTAAACTCTAAGGTCAATTAGTTATTTTAATTTTATGTTTGCTTAATAAAGGTTCCTTTTGTTTAAATTATATCTTGTTAAACTTTTTCCCAAAACTTATGAGACAGGCGTTATACGTACAAGTGAGTTAGCAATATTGTACATGCATTAGACCAACGCATTAAAAGTATAGCCTAATGCAAATACGAAAGTGATATTGTCTCTCGAAATGTTTACCTATTATTAACTTTATAGAAACTGGTTTGTTATTCTTGACACCTTAGTCTGAGACAATTAGTCAATGTTTCAAATATTTTTCGCAGCGTTCAGAACAAATAAGTCATGCCAACCAACATTAAATAGGTCGAGTATGAAGTTTCTTGTGACGTGAGTGCTTATAAATTCATGGCATCGTTTAAGCTTTTTCGTACGATTTCAATAACGAATCGAAATGCAAATCAAGACTGAGCACCAAAATTAAGCAACATAGCATCTGGCGGATCATGCTTTCCCACAAAACTCCAATTATTATCTCAATGATAAATTCGAAATTATGTTCCTCTTCTCACGGGAATTTCATAACAATCAAATACTCAAGCATTCGGTAATTATAAATATATTCTTCGTTTTAAATAGTACAAGACAAACAATGATTCTGCAAATAATTTACTAATACATTGTTATCATAATACAGATATAGATATAGAAATAAGTACACCATATGGAAAAATCGATTTAAGTACTACATTTAATGTTTATGTAATATATGTTTGTCAATAAGGCTTAATAATAATAATTGATGTTGCAATATATAAATACGACTAACGAGACAATTCTGCGAATATTATATATATATAGTTTATCACAAAACGGAAAAACAATAATTTAATAAATCTATAATTGGCTAAAAAATCATCATATATAAATGCGTTCCTCGTGGATTGTAGGAGATCTCCTTCACACATCAATGAATCTTCAAGATCTACGAATAAATAACAGGTTAAAGAGTAGACATAAGTCTAATTTTGAACTTGTTTATGAAAACTTCTAATAATTGCATTTGTGTTATTACTTTCGTAGTCGTAATAAGTATTATTATTACTTTCGAAATTAATAACACAAATGTAATTATTAGAAGTTTTCATAGAGATAAGTGCGACAAGATATCTTATACAACAAGTGTTACATACTATTTTTTCTATTTCGCTTTCGTTAATATATTTAATTTAATATTAAGATATAAAAAAAAACATTTAGTGAGATTTAATCTCTTAGGTTGGGTATGACATCCATAATATTTTGGCATTTTAGTTTCAAAATACCGAATTTTTAGATTTTCGTTTTAAATATTCAAGTTCGCAGCATGGAATAACTAGACCACAGTGTTAACGCCATTTTACTTTGCCAACATAAGATTTCTTCGGCGATGGGTGCCATCACTATTAGCAACGAATGCCAACAACCACCAACCTCACCGGAAAAGTGATTGCACAAAATTCAATTTTGTCTAATTACTTTTTTTAAAAACAGTGTCTTAAAATCGTCATTGGGACATCGAAATAGAAAGAGCTATTTTTAATGTGATAAAGAGATAAACCAGAAAATAGAATACACTGACACCATTACAGCAGAGGATTTTAACAACTACTCGAGCGTAGAAGAAAAAGCACTCAAAAGTATTAAACAGGCTAATACTTCACCTCAACCGTATTACAAAAGAATACAAATAGACAATTGTGATTCATAAATAAATAATATTAAAAATAAATCAACAGTTGATATGTACGGATTGACAACAAAGCTACTGAAAGAAATTCTAGATTGTTCTTGAAATTGTTCTCGATACTACAATTCAACTAATCAATACTTACTTTCGGGATGTGTGTTTCCAGACGTATTGAAAAAGTCCAATTGTCCCGATTGAAAAAACAGAGACACAAAACAGAGACACAAAACAATGTTAAAATTACCAACGAGTGTCCATACTTCTGGTATTATCTAAAGTGAATGAATCAGCAAGTAAGACATTAAAACTACTTGGAAAATAATAAATTGCTTTATGAATAGAGAATCAACAATGGCTGTCATGATTGAAGCATATGATGGTGGTGAATTAAAAGGGGTGACCTTCAATGCCCTGAGTACAGCTTTCGATGCAGTAAACTATGATATATTGCTACAAAACTATACTATTATGGAAGTAGAGGTGAAACACATACTTTAATTAAATCCCATCTCACCAATAGATGTCAGAAAGTTGGCGAGAGAGAATTTTCTGCCGAAAAAGAAATGTTTCTTGGTGTGCTACAAGGATCAGTTCTGGGCCAATTCTGTTTATAATTATGTTAATGGACAACAACTGGGACAATAACAGAACCTTAAATCAAGAGACGTTGCGAAGCATAACAAATAATACAATAGCACAGGCACGATAATGGCAGTAATAATCTTATGTTAAATATGGAAAAAAGGCAACGAATGGTCTTTGAAACCAAGAATAGAAATAAGGAGCAAGCAACTATAAAGTTCTTAGGAGTATAGATGACAAGCAATCTCCATAATAATAAGTACAAAACTTGCTAAAAGTACGTTATCCGAAAATTTATGAACGTTGCAACATACGAAGCTGCAAGACTGGCTTAGGTCAGCTGCTGTCACAGCATTATTTCACATGGGATAATCGTGTGGGGTGCATCACCAGAAGCAACGAAAATATTTGTGTAGCAGAAAAGAGCAGTCAAAATATTATGTGGCGCCAGTGCAACAATAAGTTGAACTCTTTGAAACCATGAATATTATGAAGGTACCATATACATATATACTTAGGTGTATTAAATATGCAACTCACACTTTGACCGCGATTGAAAATAATGGACATACACACAATTACGGTACAATATTATTAATATTTTCACAACTTTTTTTAGTAAGCATTTGAATAAATTTTATTATAAAATATTCACTAATTCGAATTGTAATTTAAATAGTAGGTAAGATTTATTAAGTCGACCACTTAAGGCTGCCTTTTAATAGGAAGAAATTCGATTTTTCCGAAACAAGTACCGTGGAGTAGTTAATTTGTGTAGCCTTGTCAATCGTGCTTGGTTGTTTACTTAACCGTGATGACTTAACTTAAAATTGTCACGTCTTTCGACTTTCGTGATTTTTAAGAAAATGATTTTGGTTGGGTGTGCTTTCATTCACTTGAAAATGACGAAAGTCGAAGCGCGTCGTGAAAAATCAAAATGAAGTGTCCATCACCATGGATAAGTAAATAGCAAAGATATCTTCACGATGATTAACATTTTGTTTTTCGCAGAGATTTATTGCCTCACCCGAACATCCGTTACATTTCCGCCCTGTAAGATCAGGACTGATCTATTTGTGCGTATTTACGCAGTTGTACCTAAATACATGAAATGCGAACTGACTTATGACCTAATCGGGTTTGTGAGAATTTTGTGAACGGTTTGTTTTGTATCCACTCTAAATTAGAATGTTTTTTTATACCGTAATTACGAGTATTTGACGTATTTCTCCATAGGGCATATAGTTGATTTGAAATCTTGTTTGAAACATCATAGGAAATGCGATTGTCGTATCGGATGATTTTCGCTTTGCTCGTCCCGTAAATATCCTACTCGTTGTTCAGATACGAAATTACATTAAACTAATTACGAACGGCGGCTGTTTTTATAATAAATGATAAAAAGTGTTTTACTACAAGGATAAAAACACATTTGTAAATCTTTATTAGTATATATTGGTGTAGTAAAAAGAAATCCATTATTTTTGTATGGAATTGAAACCTTTATTTATCATAGTTACAATGATCCGATTTAGGTCAAATATACGTCGTTTTATTCGATAACTTGTTACCATTTTGAAGGTAAATATGCCTCTCTCATAGAAGCCCTCGTCCCTATTGGCAAAAAATTGAGACAGTCGATTTTCACAAGCCCCTCTTGCAGCGAATACCAGCAAAATTGTTCTACATGGACAGGAACAGATGGCAATCACTTGGTGCCAGGTCCGGACTATAAGGTGGATGCATAAGAACCTCCCAACCAAGCTCCTGGAGCTTCTGGCGAGTCATTATTAATGTGTATGGCCTGGCGTTGTCCTGATGAAACACAATTCCTTTCCTATTGGTCGAGGCTCAACGATTGCTTCCTTCAGATGGTCCAATTGATGACAGTACAGGTCCAAATTAAGGGAGTGGCGTAAGGGAGGAGCTCATAGTAGATAATTCCCTGCCAATCCCACTAAAACCTCCATAGTCATCAATCTTGGCTTGGTCACCGTTTCCGCCGGTTCACCGCGATTCGACCACAACCGATTTCACTTGACGTTGTAGTAAGTGACCTACTTTCCATCACCAGTCACCAGCGCTTCAGAAATGGGTCGAATTTATTGCTATTCAACAGCGATTCGCTGATGGAAATTCGACCCATGATGTTTTTTGCGTTAACTCGTGTGGCACAGCGAGCTTCTTTTGGTATCCAGCCTTATTCAAATGGTTCCAAGCGGCTTTTTGTGCAATCGTTAGCTCTTTAGCAGTGCTTACATTACGGTCAGTTGGCCTTGCAGCGCGCGGTGCATCTTTAACATCGAAATTACCGGGACAGAATCGACGAAACAAAAATTGCGTGTAATTGGCTGTTACAGTATCAGGACCATAAACACTATTCACATTTTCAGCCGCCTGGCTTACGTTTTCGCCGTTATCGAAGAAAAACAGTAAAATATAGCTTATTTTCTCATTGCTAGTGTCCATCTTTGACGCGCGCTCAAACAAAATTGAGTCAACTAATCACAACTGTCAAAAAAGTTCTATAAGTACGAAAGCTCATCTTTCTAATGCCATAAATTTTAACCCGATCAGACTTATACAACACGAGATATACATTACAAAATGCATCTATTGGAAAAATAATGGATTTCTTTTTACTAGACCTATTAAATAATAAAGAATCTCCAGTGCCCGCACTGAAGTTTCTTATATTTATATAACTATGTCGGCCATCATGTATATAATAAATTCAGCGAACTATAGAAAAGCGAGCTGATGGATGGTTTTACTCTTACGGAGGTCATCAACAGCATGCGATAAAATTTTGCAAACCAGAGATGGTCAAAATATTTTGACAGAATTGATATAAAGTCAATTACCACTCACATAACACGCCA
This sequence comes from Geotrupes spiniger, assembly GCA_959613385.1. NCBI lineage: Eukaryota > Metazoa > Arthropoda > Insecta > Coleoptera > Geotrupidae > Geotrupes > Geotrupes spiniger. Next base: position 5,310,469 of record OY390736.1, on the reverse strand, counting down.
ATAATCACCAACTAACACAATAATAGACCATCAAGTCAACAAACATGATGATCACCAGCCAAGAATGAAGAGTATAACTGCGTATTACCATCATACATATGAACATCACATGTTTTTGCAAATTTTCGTAAGTCTAAGGTGTAAATAATTTACAGCAAGAGTCTCAATATTGAACTTGGGAAATTCTGGAAGCAATTCATACCTCCATACAATAACATTAGAATGAATGAAAGAATGAAGTGCGCCTGCAGAGGGAAATATTGAGACAAATTTTCAGCAGAGGGAAATATTTTGACAAATTTTGTTTTAGGTTGCAAATTGCATAGATTTTCCTGTTTTAATTTACTACAAAATTTCCTCAACCTAATACTGCCATGTTAATATGCTGATCACGAAGAACACCAGAACTATGATTCAGTGTCGATAAGTTGTGTTGAATCGTTACAATTGAAATTATGCCATAGTTTTTCGGGCGTTAATAGTAGGAGAATTTCAACAGCACCGTTCGTTATACCTACTCAATATTAAGATTTTTCTTACACCTTGCCTGTTTTATTTAGAGATGGACAACTTGCTACTTTACAAAAAGTAGTTTCCCAATTGTAGTATATAATTATTTCTACTACAACATTTATGTAAGTAAAAATTGTTTGATGGTAAAGCCTTTTTATAATTACCTATAGTTTTTATTAATTAATACTACATTAAAGTACGTTTGCAGAATAAAGTTGTATTTAAAGTATTTGCTTACCTTTTCGGTTATTTCGTGTGAAACGAAGACTACTATCAGCACTATAATGCCGTTGACAACAGTGCAAAACAGAAGGTGTTGATCCTTGTTTCCAGTGAAGAAATACACGTATAAATTCACAACGAATATTACAATAATATAACATTGGTCAATAGCTAGGAAGGATCCGTAGCTATGATTCAAATATTTCACTGCCTGTGCCATCATAACATGCATGCGTCGAATTATTCGCAATTGTTCGGTCATATTTGGAGAGTAAGTCACATCTTTTTGATCATGTAATTTACCAATCGGGATTATTTTTATAGCTGTCTTATTTATGTCTATGAAGTTGTATTTTATAATCGTAGCGAAATATATGTACAGTAGCAACGGTACAATTTGCCATATAGCCAGAAATCCGAAACAAATCGAAGACAATATTTCTACTCCTCTAATATTAGGTAGTACGGAATGGACAAATAGTACTAATTCAAGTCCCATCGATATCAACGTACTAGAACCAAAAATCATTGGTATAACTGTCCACATCACAGTACGTTTGAAATTGTCGCTTGAGTGCACAGATGTAAACTCAAACTTTTTTTCTTCGAAAATGTCTAATATCTTAAACAACTTTACGAGCCTTCTGGAGCGACTTAAGCAAAAGTAGAAACACATAAAGGCTCGTGTTATCATCACATATGTAACGATGCATCTCCACAGGAACGCCATGTCGACTTTTGTATTTTCATAGATAAACGGAAATCCGGAAAAACAAAACAAAATGCTGGCTATGAATCCAAATAGACCAATAGTATAAATGTACGGAGCACTGAATAATCGAAACTCTACTGCACTTGCACTTTCCATGTGCACATTTTTTAGCGGAAGAGCGCCGATAAGGCGACATAATACAGCAATCGGTCGAAAGTACCAATAAAATGATTTCTTTCCATTCGTTTTTTTACAAATAGGTTTACACATTTCTTTTGAAGCGCTACCAAACTCTATTGTTCTGCGGAGCACAACGACAGCACAATTGATGCTGAATAAATTAATACAATTATTTCGATAACTTTTATCGGATTAATTTATCTAACTTCCCGAACTTACACGAAAAAAATATAAAAATAAAATAAAAAATATATATTTTTTATCTGTTATTATTTTTTCTTTTTATATGATGATGCCTCTGGCAGCTGGTTTTAGGGTGACTCCGTAAGTAAAAGATATACTTTTAATAAAAAAAAATATAAATACAAATTTACAAATTTAACAAACCGTAAGCTGCCAGTAGAAACCTAAAAAGCCTAAAAAATAATGCTATCCCACTGGTAATCTAGTGAAAAGAATTTCTTTAAAAGTAGCTAGAAATACTAAGTTTAACACTTTTCTTTCTTTATTGAGGTTTTTTTGATATTTTTATATTTTTTGGGTCTTTTAGGTTATTACTGATGATGACAACTTAGATCTTTACACAAAAAAACCCACAATAATATGAATAATTAAAGCTCAACAAGCCAGATTTTAATCATCTGGCTTGTTGAGCTTTAATATAGCATATAGCAAGAATGGGCCCAGAAACGTGTAATAATAGTTGGTTATGAAGCAATAAAAGGTCGTGGCCGATGAAGGAAAATATGGTATGAAGTAGTAGGAACAGGACAGAAGAATATTGCAAAGAAGAGTGAAAGATTTCGTCCATGACCTAAGGACTGTAGTGCTGCTATTTGCTATGAAGCGGGCTTTGGTAATATTTTATAATTGTATTATTTTACCCGCCTAGCAAATTTTTAATTATTGAACCTATCCCCGCCTTTCTCACTAATAACGAGCTTATAATTTAAAAATTGAGTTTAATATTTTCTTTCTCAAACTTTTCTTTCCAGTAAAACGGTTTAAAAGCAATTTTTGAAAGTGCTGTGTCAATGTCAAACAAAGCAATGATTTATCTTTGTTTAATTATTTATTGAAACATCTAACAGATGTCTAGATTCATCAATTTACACATTTAAATTTTGTACAACTTGTATTCGTGTAAATAAATCAAGTACATAATCACGTTAAATTTGTATTTGTATATCTCATAATATATGAACTAGTTACAGCATGAGCCAATACGATCCGTATTGGTCAATAATTACAATAGGATTTTAAATTTCTTTACTACGGTTGATCGCCTTCGGGCCACTTTTAGGAAGAGAATATAGTGTACGATGACAACTACCCACTGACAGATTTGTTACATGAATATTTAAATTAATTCAAATCAATGGGTCAGACTTTCTATATCTTCTTAGTGTTTCAATTCGAATAGGAGTTCTAGTAGAGGGTTGGGTTGGGTTGACTTCTGGAACAAATTTGATTCATACAGATGCGTGAATATGTAGCAAGGTTCTATTGTCAGCTCGTGTATATGTTGCATTGTTATAAGTAATTATTTACTCTATTTTTTGCTATGTGCTCTTTCCTACCTAGTATGATAGCTACGTGCACACATAAGTATATTGCAGTTTTGCGAGGTGCTTTTTTCTTATTTCAGTATTCTGGTGGGAGGGTAAATGTGATGTAATGGGATTTGTTTTCATTAATTTTTTTCTCCACTTGTTAAACCATTTTTGTAGTAAATTTGAAATATATATATATATATATATATATATATATATATATATATATATATATATATATATTTGAAATTCCGTTGCCGCTGCTTCAAGGTTTCGCTATCAAATGCTAAAATATATTTTTGTCTTCAGCTTGTTGGTTGAATTTTTGCTGTATTCTTTATATTTATTTCCTTTAACAGTTGTTTAATTTCTATGTATTTTGTTTGTATGTGTTCGTTAGGGGAGGCGTATATTTTCTATTCACTTTCATCTTCAATAGTAATCAAATTTGTATTTATTAGATATTGGTTTGAGATTATGTACATTAATAAAACTTTGGTATTTTGTTGGAGAATAAGAGTAGTGTAGAGCTGTGCCGTTCATGAACGAATCGTTCAATTTGAGCGGATCTTAGGTGACCATATGAACTGGATCTCGTTATATGGTTCATTGGTTCTTCAAATCTTGTAAGTTGAACGGATCCCTGCGTTGAACGGATCCGTGCGTTGAACGATTCATGAATGATGCGGCGAATGATTCAATTGCAACAAATTGCCAGTCAGATTCGATAGACCGAGACGAGCGATCATGTGCCTACAATATGCATATGTTGCATACCCGCGCAGCAAACTGTAATTGTGAGTAATAAAATAAACAGCGCGTTTTCAAATTTACGGGGTCTTCTCCTTCTTGTGTTAGGGCTTCGCCCTGTGTTTTCCATATTTTCAGCCATGGGATTACTCCTGCGACTTTGACGTCCAGCTCTCGTGCCATCGTTTGGGCGGCCTTCCAAGGGGTTTTTTTGTGTTCGGTCTTGATGTAGTCGCCTGTTTCGCCATCCTGTCCTCTCCCATTCTTCCGACATGGTCTCTCCAGTACCTTCTCCTGTCTGTCCGGTGATGAATCGCAGTGTTGTCATCTCGTTGTTCTGACGATTTGTTTGGTTCTTGTGGTGTCGGCTCTTGTCTCAGCTGCGTATGTTAAGACTGGTCCTACACAGGTTTTATATATACGAACTTTACTTCGCGTCGACATATGTTTGTTCCTCCATATTGCATCGCAGAGAGCATCCGATATTACTGCCGCCTTTGTTGCCTTCACGTGTGCTTTGTTGTTATTGTCGGTGGATATTTCGACCCCACGATATTAAAATCGCACAACCTGCTCTATCGGTGTTGCGTCGACCTCTAGTTTACATGGTACGGGATCTTTAGATATCACCATTGATTGTGTCTTCTGGGTTGAGATGTGAAGGTTGAATATCTTGGCGTTAGTGTTTACTTGTTGCAGGAGGCCTTGTAAGTCGTCTTCGTTTTCAGACATGAGAGCTACATCATCTGCGTAACCTAGGATTTGAAATTTCCTGTTCATGTTCCGCTGTTGTAGCCTATGTTGGTGCCTTTTACTCTCTCTATTATTTGGTCCATGATGATGTTGTAGAGACATTGACTTAAGCTGTCACCTTGTCTTATGCCAATTGATACCGCGATTTCCTCTGTTAACCCTTCTTGTGTTTTGATTCTTGTTTTGTTCTCAGTGTTTAATTCTTTTACTACTTGGATAGTTTTTTGTCGTTGTTGTTTTTGCGGAGAGCCCTTAGTACGTCCTTAAGTGTATTGTATCAAAGGCTTTGGAGCAGAGTGGTGGTTTATAAACTCAACGGATTTGTATATTAGTTGACGTAGTACTAGTACGTAGTAAATATTGCGTCGATGGTAGACCTATTTGTGCGGAAGCCTTGCTGTTCCTCGCTGGTGCGTATTTGTGTTGCTAATTTTTGCGATATGATTTTGGTGAATACTTTTTGGATATTAGAGAACAGGCAGATTCCTTTGTAGTTTGTTGGGCCTTTCTTGGTTCCTTTTTCGAATATAGGTATTGTAATACTTGTTCACTGTTCGCTTGGTATGTTTCCAGTTTCGAGTATTTATCGAAAGGGATTGGTAATCTCTTTGGTTAACTCTTGGCCCCCATATTTGATCATTTCTTTATTGATCAGGTCTGTCCCAGGTGTTTTCCTATTTTTTAGTTTTAGGATTGCTTGTTCGACGTCATTCTCAGTAATGACCAATTTGGTTTCGTCATTGCTTTCTGCAACACCGTCTCTCATTTCTTGGTTGTCATTATCTTTGTCTTTGTCTTCATACAGTTTTAGGAAATAGTCTTCCCATTCTTCTTTTGAGATTGAAGATATTTGGATAAATTCGTTTACAGGCTTTTTTCTGCTGCCCTCCATTTCCAAGGAAAATCTTTCCCAGTATTCCTTTTTCACAGTTCTTATTTGTTGGTTTACTCTATTTCTTATATGTTTGTAGTTGCTGTAGGCCTTGGGTATTTTCCTGCTTTTGTATTCCACGTATGCTTTCTCTTTTCTGCCGCCAATTCCTTCACATCTCCAGTGAACCATTGCTTGGTATTTGGTCTGCCGTTGGGTTTAACTTATCTTACTCCTATAGCTCCCTTGGCGCTATTTAATATATTTGTTTGTATCTTCTGCCATGCTTCCTCGACGTTAACTTCATTGTTTATCTTATTGTCGTCGATCTTGTTTTTCAACCTTTCCTTGTATAGATGATTCGTTAACAAATGATTCCGTATTGTGATCGTGATTGTCGGTGGGTGGTGTTTCCATAGTGTCATATGCTATAAAATAGACAGTAATTTTGGTATTTCGCACTGCCTTTTCCTTTCTTCTTCATATTTGAAATCAAAATATATTATCAGTTTATATAATTTAGAAACATAAAGAATTGTATCTTCTACCACTACTAATTGAAAAATATTTTTATTTCTCGAAATAGAGGAACAATCGATGAAAAATTCAAGTTAAATAAACAAACGAGTTTTTATTAATAGTATGTTTGACCACCTCGAAGCCGCGTACACTCATTGAGCCGTCTAGGCATGGATCTAATCAGGTGGTCGATATCTGCTTGAGGCATCTCATCCAAGGCTACTTGTACCTCTTGTCTCAGAGCATCTAATGTCTTCGGAGAATTGGCTAAATTGGTGAGTCGCCTACCCCTCATCCCAAACATGCTCAATTGGTGATAGGTCAGGTGAACGGGAGGGCCATGGCAAAAGATTAACGTCGGCAGCTTGAAAGAAGTCTAGCTACGTGAGGACGGGCGTTATCTTCCTGGAATATGGGATTTGGCATGGTCGCAAGATAGGGTAGCAGGTGGTGCTCTACAATGTCATGGATGTAGCGCTGAGCATTCATATTGCCTCTAACAAAGACTACAAGTGATCTGCTTCGAAAGGCAATGGCACCCCATACCATTACCCCAACAGTGCGATGCACATGCCGTTCTATCGCAAACTCCAGGTTGCGGCGTTCTCCTCTTTGTCTTCGGGCCCTTGCCTTGCCTTGAACGACGACTGTGGAATGTCGAATGGAAGTTTGTCGCTTTTAGTGACGAGTCCCGGTTTTGCTAGGCCATGCATGATTGTCGGGCAAGGGTCAGAAGACGACGAGTCGCTAATTAAAGAGAATTGTCGTTGAGATTGTAACTTCTTTTTCTGAACTTACTTCTTTCGTTATTTCTAAGGCAGGTTTTAGAATTTCGCATACTTTCCTCAACACTTCAAAAGCCTCTTGATTGAGGAGAATGATTGGGTTTAATAGAGCCAGTTGATGTTATGGGTTCTTTACTTTCAGCAATGCTTTCAAAGCTACATAAGGTAGAGTTCAGCTAGTGGGGACGTCTTGTTCTAGCGTTTTTTCTGGATAACTCAACTGTTGTTTTTGGAATGATTTTAATTTAACCAGGGCACTCGCACTCCTTTTGAAATAGTCGACTACAGCCTTTGCTTTCATCTGCAGTGGTTTTATTTCTGTAATTGCCTTTTGAACAATTAAATTTAACGTATGTGCGAAATATAGTATATATGAGGCAATTGTAATAATTTTGCAGATGCTATCATGCAGCATTATCAGATTCAAGCGCTTTAACTTTATTCATCATACCCCATTTTTGGCAAATTTTTTTATTTGTTCTGCAATGTTTTTGGATGTTGTTGTAATCAAAGCAGTCCCACAGTACTGAACACAATTCACATTTATCATCTATGTGTGGATAGTTATTGCTAAATAATTGTCATTTGATAAAGAACTCTACATATCGACCGTAATGGTGCATGCTGTAGTAAACTTTAAAGATTTTTTAGGCTTTCTCTTTAAAAGCTATGTCCAAGAGACTGTTCGATATGAGATTCCTTGATTCAATTCTAGCAATCTTCTTTTACCAGCTCTTTTCAGAACTAGCTGCTTCATGTCGTTATAACATAGTGTATATTTTTAAGTATATATATTATACCCAATACAAGTTTCGCGTCAGTTTCACTGTAAATATGGCTTTTCAATTTACTCCTCCTAGTTTTAAAACAAGGTATAGTTAAGTTCGATGTAATTCCCCCATTAAAAGAGTACGTAGAACCACAATTTTCGCATTTTGCTTTAGACTGGGAAACTTTTTTAAAATATCGCCAAATATTACTGCGTTTTCTTGAATTTCTGTCCCAGTACACTTGGCCATTTTAAGGGTCGATACCTATAATACACCGCCATATTTAATTGGATGAATCAGTATTACTCATATGGTGAGAAATATAACCGTGTCTAATTTATGAGTATCATAAATAACTCTAAATTTGGATTTCTATCAAAAAGCTAATACATGTCTCTTCTGGAGGATTTAAACAAAAATATCGTATTTTGGCGGTGACCAACGGACGATGATTATTGAATTGTAAATAGTATTAAAACAATGTTTCTTAAGCAATATACGTAAATTGTAGTAGCGCTCGCTCGACACATTGAATCCGACTGGCGAGTGATTCAAATTGACAGTCCGTCAACACAACGAAACGAATCTTCCGCTTCATTTCGTTTATGGTTCTTGACAATGAATCAAATGATCTGGTTCTCGACAATGAACCGGATTGCCTACCTGTATTATCGGTGCCAAAGTAATATTCAGTGACCTATATCAAAGAAACCGCTTGGCGGAAAAAAATATTAAATATACATTGTTACAACCAGGAATCATTTCTACGTAACATACTGTAAGTGCCCCTGTTGTTGTTTAGAAGTAATCATTAGGGAAATGCCAAAAAGCATCCGATTTTTGCGATATCTAACGAATGCCTTTACAATTTTTTCTACTTAACCGTTCAACAAAAAAAAATTGAAACTTCGACTGGACGTAACTTGATATGTTGTGTATAGAGGAGAAATTTTTTCAACATTATACATAGTTTAGCCGCAAATCGTAGTTTTCGTGATCTCTGTTATCTCCGTTACAAGATGTCGCAAGAAAGCGGGGTGAAGTTCTAAAGAAACCTCAATTTGTACTATCTCGAAACACGTATTGAAATTTAATTGTACCTGTTATTTAATATTTTTAAACTGAAATGAAGTTTGGGTAATTTTGGCGATCGCGCAACCTCTTATCGCATATTTACTGCCGGGATCGGATGGATTAAATTCAAAATTTCAAACAGTTCACTTATGAAATATATAAATATTAAAATGAAATTATTAAATTTGTGAATAATTTGAAGGTATTATTGACATATAAGAAAATGCACGGCTCTGTTAGTGCAATTATTAAAGTTTATTCATTTTTTTCTGCCAAACCGTTTCTTTAAATATAAATCTTCAGCACGAAATGTTATTTATTTGCCAGTTACTGAATATCTTTATTTATAATCAATGTACTATTATTTATGCAAAAATGCCGAAGCATTGTATTAAAGGGGTCAAACAACTAATAATAAATGTAAGACAGGTTAAGACGAAACCAACTATTGTGTAAAGACAGTCGTGGAAAGAACGGCTAAAGCTATTGGAGTCACTACAAGAACTGGTAAAAGAGCAAGTAATGAATTCGAAACTGAAGATCGAGTAAATCATTTTACGCTAAAAACTGGTAGAAAAAGAATCGACTGTGACGAATGTTTGGGTAATAAGGAGAAAAGTAATACAAGTAATACAAATAAAATCAATAATTATGATAGATTAAGCTCCTCATCCCACAATATCCTGATTTTAGGAACCTTACATTATCCTGGAGGGAAGATGTTGCTTGGTTACTGAAAAACAAGGTGGCACTTCCGGCGGGAATTACTGATTTTTTTAAAAATTGGCTAACCACTGGCATTAGCTAATTGTCTTAGTCGTTCGATATACTCCAAGGTGTACGGACGTAGATATTGAGCTCCAGAAGTGTTGCGGGATTGTGTGAGAAATCGTCGGGAAAAAGGGCTAAGACTAGTACTGGTCGAAGCGGTTACAGTGGTGGTTGTTCGAAATAAATTGAGGCAGGTACACATCAGTTATTAGTGATTTAATAAATCGGAAAGAACGAATATCGTGTTGCGAAAAGGTGAAGGAACTTTTTGTGGCAGACCGGCCGGGCCGGACTACGTGCGAGTGACGGGGACTTTTTGTTGATGGCGCCAGGAGATAAGCGAAGGTTTTATTTTGTGTAATATGGGATTAAAATACATCGAATATTAAACTAAAATAAACTAAATTAAATTAAATAAACTAAACAAATAAAAATAAATAAATAAAAATAATAAATGCTGACTGGTCGAAAGAGGGGGAAAGGAAATGGCGAATGGTACAGTGAAAGGGTAGGCAGTGAGGGGACAAGGATATTCACAAGGAGCAGGAAAATATAGAGGTCTTCGGAGAGGGAGGAAGAAGGAGAGAGAAAAATGGAAGGCATGGAGGACTACAAAGCACATGAAGGTATGACAGGCATGTTTCGAGAAATCATGAAGGAATTAAAGGAAATGAGGAGAGATAATGCAGAGATGAAAAATGAGAATACAGCGATGAGCAGATAAATGAAGGAAGAAAGTGTAAGTAGAGAGAAGATAGAACAGGAGTGGAAAAAAGAAAAGACAGAGATGGGAGGAAAAATGAGAAAGATAGAAGTAAAACTAGAACATATGGCAAAAAAGAGAGAAGAAATAATATTGTGATTCGAGGGTTGGAAGGGCAAAAAGTAATGGATAGGAAGGAAATGAAAGAATGGATTAGAAAGGAATTACGGGTAGAGGTATCAATTGAAGAGGTGAATAATTGGGGAGGTAATGGAAGAGAAATACGGCTGGTGAAGTTGGCAGTATGCAGTTAAGGAGACAGAACAAGGAAGGGGAGTCAAACTGGGGTATAGGAAGTTGAAAATGGATGATAAATGGCTAGAATGCAATGGAGGAGAGGAAACATTAGTAACAAAAAACTGAGACAGTGGGGGGGAAGGGAATGGAGAAAGGGGAAGATGGATAAGGAGACTGTAGAAGAGCAGAAGGTGGAACGAAGGAAGATGAGTTTCAGAGCTTGCTTCTGGAATATAGCGGGATTAGCAAAGTGGTTTAAGGGAGAAGAGTTTGAGGAATGGGAGCTGAAGAGATATTTAAGAAAATTCGACTATGTAGGGTTGATGTAAACATGGGTGGACAGAAATAAATGGGGAGAGATCAAGAATACGATGCCAGAGGAATTCAGATGGAGGTGTCAAGAGGCGATGCGGGAAAAAAAGATGGGGAGAGCAAAGGGGGTATAATAACTGGGGTAAAGAATAAATGGGAGGAAGAAGAGAAGAGTGGGTATGGATCGGAGGACTTACAAAGGAGGAAAATAAAAAGGAATGGAAAGTGGTGAATATATATGCGATGTACTTGAACCAGAAGATGGAAGAGATGGTAAAGCAGGTGGAAGACACAACAGAAGGTGTGGAAGAAGCGGTGATGATAGGGGGAGGTATGAACGCGAGGACTGGAAGCGCAAAAGCCTTGGGGGGCGGAGAGGCATGGAGGAAAGGGAAGAGATGAGATCAAGAGATGATGTGCTAAATACAGAGGAGAAGGTAATGTTGGAATGGTTAAGCGAAAGAAGGTGGTCTAAGCTTAATGGGGGAAGATGGGGAGATGAGTACGGAGAGTAATGGACTATGTGTTGGTCAATGAGGAGATGGGAAGGGAGACGGGAGGATTTAGAATAGGAGAAAGGTTAGAATCGGGTCATTTGCCAATAGAGGTGGAGATGGGGAAGAAGGAGATGCGGGAAAACGTTAGAGATAATAGGAATATAGGAAGATTAGTAAATGTGTGGAACAAGAAAACAAAAGGAATATATATCAGGGAACTGGAGAAGGTGGTATGGAAGGAGGATATAAAGGTAGAAGACACAACGGAGGAATTGGGGAAGACGGCGGTGAAGAAATGGTGTAAGGGGAAGTCACAATGGTTTGATAAAGAATGTAGAAGAAGAAAGAAGGTGTTGGGAAGAAACTGAAGCAGGCGAGAGAAGGGGAAAAGAGTTGGGAGGAAGTTATGGAGGAGAAGAAGAGGTAGAAAGAACTACGGGAGAAGAAGAAGAGAGAGCAGCGGGCAAGGGATATGGAAGAAGTGAGAGAGTTGAAGGGGGAGGCAGAAATATGGGAGTAGCTGAAGAGAAAGAAAGGAAGAGAAAAAAGGGGGAGGGACAATAAAAATGCGAAAATGGAAAAGGCACTTTATGGATATGCAAGGGGGCAGGAAAGATGATATGTAGGCGGTGGAAGTGAGGCAGACAAGAGAAGAAAGGGAAAAGGAAGGGGAAGAGGGAGGAGAAGAATTCAGTTGGGATGAGATGCAAAGGGTGAGGGACAAATTAAAGAAGGGGAAGACGGCATAGACAGTGGCGGCTGGAATCGGACACCGGAGAAATTGTTGGGAGGGCTAAACGATATTTGGATGGGAAGGAGAAAGTTTCATAATGGGCATAATAGTGCCAATTTGTAAAAAAGGGGATAAAGAGGAGACAAGGCTCTATAGAGGGATAACACTCATGAATACGGCATATAACATATATGCAGGAATGATATCAGGGAGGTTAGAGGGGCAGGCGGGATTTAGAAGTGGAAGGGGTACGGAAGGGTACTTATACATATTAAATTATTTAGCGGAAAGAGAGAAAACAAGAAAAAGAGGAAAATTATACGTGGATTTAAAAGCAGCGTTCGACGGAATAAATAGGAGAAGATTGATGAAAATGATGGGCACATTGGGAATATCGGGGAGAATTAGAAAGAAAATAGAGGAAATATATAGGGGGACATGGAGCCAAGTAAGGACGGCATCAGGGACAACAGAGGCAGGGTTGTCCGTTAAGTACCGCGTTATTTAATTTATATGTATCGGACATGGAGGAGGTGTTAATGAAAGGACAGAAGGGTGAAGTGATGGTAGGAAATATAAGAATCTGGTCGCTCGCAACTCATTTTTCAACGCCGATGATATTGTAATATTGGCAGAGACAGAGAAGGGGTTAATGGGAGCGGCAGGACGAATGGTGGGGTATCTGGAGAAAAGAGAATTGCAAGTGAATATAGAAAAGACAAAGATTATAGTGTTCAGGGCGGGATGGGAAAGGAGAAGAGAAGTAAAAATCGATTGGAATGGTGGCGAAACAATAGAAGTGGAAATGGATATATCTGGGATGCGTGATGGAGAATGGGAATAACTACGAGGAGCACATTAAGTATGTGTGCGACAAGGCGAGGAAGGCGGAAGAAGGGTGGCGGAAGATGTTCTGGAGTAAGTGAGAATGGAAGTTTAGAGAGAGGATGAAGTATATTGATGTATGGGGCGGAAGTATGGGGAGTGAAAGAGGAGAGAAAGATGGAGAGAATGATCAGGGGGCGTTGAAGATGGCACTACAGCTTGAAAGATCGACGCCAGAATACATAGTGCTACAGGAAACGGCATTGGAAAAGATGGCGGTGGAGGCAGCAAGGCGCGTAGTGAGATATGAAGAAAGGAGGTGGGCATGGGGAGAGCAGAGGATAGGAAAAATTATATTAAGGGAGTTACAGATAAGAGAAGAAAAGAGAACAGGATTATCGAAATGGGAAGAAAGCAGATTGAGGTTATATGAGAAGGCAGGGTTATCGACGGGGGAAGTACAAAAGAGGATAGGGGAGGGAGGAGGAGTGGGGAGAGAAATGATGGAAAGATAGAAGCTGGTGGACGCGCAGGTAAGAGAAGGAAGAATGAATAGAACACAATACAATAAAAGATTCAAGGAGAGCAGTAGATAACGATATTTGATACTATGTATTTACATTAAAACAAGAAATTCTTGTGGAATTTAGATTGAAATGAAGACTCTCGGGACAAAACTAGCACACATGAACATACGCTCGCTTTTACCGAAAGTTCGAGAGATATTTTTGCTGTAAGTGAGATTTGGCTTAGCAAGAATATTTGTTCGTCTTCTGTTAATATCGCCGGTTTTCATTTGGTCAGAAAAGACAGACAGAGAAGGGGAGGGGGCGTTGGAATTTATGTCAGGAATGGATTAAAATATTCAGTTGTTAATATGAATGATAATATTGAACAGTTATGCTTAAATATTCAAATTAGTACATATATGTTTATTGTTGGTGTTGTATACAGTTAAATTGCAGTTAAACCACAAACAATGTTTAAATGAATTGGAAGAATCTTGCCTTGATAGCCCTGTTACCATCTATTTTGAAAACTTCTTAGATTCAATTGATTTTACGAACTTATTAATCAACCTACTAGACTTACTAGAAGCACATGTTCATTATTGAATTTAATTTTAACCTCCGATAATAATTTCGTTAATTGTGCCGGGGTGCTGAATTCTGATATATCTGACCATGCCATCATTTTCTGCAACCTGTCGTTAATTCAAAAGAAAAATTCCCCAATAATACGCTGATATGGAAATTTCAAGGTAATTGATTTTAATAATTTTCATTGAGACTTAATCCAGATACCAACGCAATTTATTTTTGCGATGAATGATGTAACTGATAAGATTTCATTTCTAAATAATAAATTACTCGATCTCTTCGATAAATATGCGCCATTGATTACTAAACGCTTCACAAAATGCAATACCCAGTGGTTGACTGAAACTTTAAAATTACTCATAAGATTGAGGGAGGCCAAATCAAATGATTGAGTTTCACCATCTCCAGCACGTTGAGAATATTATAAGTCCTTGAGAAATTTAACAAATTCTACTTTCAAAAAAGAGAAAGAAGCATACTTTGCATATGTTGCTAGAACAAATTCTAATAATACGTTATGGAGACATATTAGTTACTTAGATCTCAATAAAAAAAGTAAAATTACTATTCCTCAGCATTTAGTGGATGTTAATGCTATAAATAATTACTTCGTTAATGGTGCTTGTAATTCAAGTTTCTCTTTTGACTACGACATCGATAGTAATAACTTTACAAATTTATTTGAATTTTCTTTTATTGATCAAAATATAGTATCTGATATAATCGATAAAATTAAGACTACATGTACAGGCGCCGATAAAATAAATATCGTCATGATTAAATTATGCTGTCCATATATAATTCCTTATATTACCCATATTATTAATTATATAATTGAACATAGTACTGTTCCTGATTGCTGGAAATTATCTTTACCTAAAACTAATGAGCCATCTTGTGTCAACGATCTAAGACCAATCAGTAACCTCCAGACTATTTCCAAAGTCTTCGAACGAGTAATACATGATCAAATTGTTGACTTTTTGAATGCGAACAATGTTCTTCCTCCGATACAATCAGGGTTTCGTCGAGGATATAGTTGTGAAACCGCTCTTTTAAAAGTCACTGATGCTATACTAACTGCAACTGATCAAGGACTTATAAGTATTTTGGTGTTATTGGATTTCACTACAGCATAAAATACTGTAAATTATAATACTTTGTTATCAATTCTAGAAATAGGTTTTAGTAAGAGTGCAATACAACTAGTTCGCAGTTACGTCGATAAACGCCAACAAAGTGTAAAGGTAGGCGATGATATTTCATTTATATTCATTTTCATATATATATATATATATATATATATATATATATATATATAAAAGTGAACTTTTATATGCCAACGACCTGATACTGATAGCTAACACTCAGCACGGTACATGGTCGTAAAAATATTAGTAAAACGTAGGTAATGAGTACAGGCAGGAACGCACAACAAAGTAGCTAGCGCCGAGTATCATTTAAAGAGAATGACACAGTACAGACCACTAATCGTTTTGATTCACATTCAGACGACGAGGAATCCACCACCAGGGCGACAAAACTGGTTGCGACGAAGCCGCGCATTCCACCGATCATCATTCGTAATAAGGAAGGTTGGTTGGAAATCGTGTCCACACTGGCCGAGAAGAAGCTGCCGTTCGCGAAGGCGAAGAACATCGCCAATGGCATTCACATCCCCCATCGACCATCGATTTCTTCAGTGGGATGACGAAGTACTTCGACGACGCAGGATTTCCGTACCACACCTACATAATGGCGGAGGAGAAGCCGGTGGTTCTTGGCGGCTTGTCCGTGAAGATCGCCGAAGGCGACATCAAATCCGCCCTCGTGAAGGATGGATACGAGGTGCTGAACGTAAGGCGGTTCCGCCGTGGGCGGGAGCGGACGCCAATCCCAATCGTCATGGTACAGCTGCGAAAGAGCGCCGACTCCAAGAAGCTCTTCGTCGTCAGGGAAGCCTTGAGGATCAGGATCTCCACCGAGTCTCCACGCCTAATACGACTAATACATTCATGGCAGACACAACTCCGATAGGAGCTGTCCGAAGCGGTGTAAGCTACGTACAAAGCGTGCGTAGAAACACCGCAAAAGGGCTGGAACCCGCGGCAAACCTTACGATCGGTAATGCAGCACCGCAGAATGAAGCCGCGATCCAACCCGCGCCGTCGAGAACACGACGACTACGATCAACGCCCTGCCGAGCTTGCTCGGAAAAGTGGACTGGCAAATGCTGGTCCCGATAGTGACGAGAGTCGTTCGAGCTCTCAACGGTGCGAGCACCAGCGCGGAGGTAGTCGCCGGAATCCTGAGGTGCGCTCAAGATAGCGCCGGGCTCTTCAAGACACAAGGATAAGGAGACCACCAGGGAACCAAACGATAGGATGAGAAGTATCTTTCAAACGTATATGACGCGGAAAATTAACGTGTTTTTCTGTTCTTCTGCAGGTGGACTAGGATCCGGGGTTTCGGTGTCTATACACGGTCGCGCCGATACATAGAAACAACGGGTCGTTTACTCGGACAAGGTTTTCCATGTTTTCCTTGTCTGTAAAGTGGATAGTGAGTAAACTTCGAATTTGCAAGTCGGTCATGGCCGCAATCACATCCCGCCCCACGTCAACCACCCTGTTTTTCAAACACATTTATAGCGCTTAATAGATATCATAAGCGACACATTTCTCAACCGCGATTGGTCCTTCAGATAAAGGAGGTTCGAGGTTTTCCTCAGCACTCCATTTTTTATGTATGTCACCCATCACCGAGCCAAGGGTCAGTGTCATTTTATCTGTTCTGTAGTGCACATCACTCTTTGAAATAAGTGTATAAAATTTTAAAAAGGAAATACTTCAGCGTCATTTGAGAATATCAAAACCAGGTAGTAACGGTAAGCTTATCAATGATTTGCAGTCATTTCATGTGGAAATATTTACTTTTTTTGGAATCTTGAGTTTTTGTATAGTGTTATCTTAGTAATTATATATCACACGAGAGCGAGGTTCCATGAAATTCTCAAATTATGTTTATCTCGACCAATCTATATATACAGGGTGTATTACAACATGCGGGGAATATTTACATCACGCGATTCTACGGTGAAAACCTAGCAAAAAACTCTAGTATCAATTTGATCTAAGAAGAAGAGTTTTTAAGTTATTCCCACTTTAAAAATTAAAAATTTGGCAACGTTGTACATCTTGTATAAATGGATAATGCATGCGATTGCCCTTGGTTGTAATTCAATAAAGTATGCAGTACATTAATGTGACTAATAATGTTTGAAGCAAATTACATTCGTCTAGTATTAAATACATTTCTGCGTACTCTGGAAAACTGTGTGACATGAATTTTTCAAAACACTGATAATAACGAATAAGTAACACAAAACCAATCAAGAAGACTTTTATAAAACCAACAAAATTTCATAAATGTCAATATGGCAGTCACGTCAGCCTTTCATAGCTTTCCTACAGTTCATTTTTTCTTATAAACAATTGTCAGTGTCAAAACGAAGTTAAAAACCATGCTGTATCACCCCAAATCATTCACTTGCGGACCGGCTGTGTATAAGAATTTCGCCATTGAGGTCTTTGCACATAAAAAATACTCACAAAATAAACGATTATGGGAAAAAATTAGTTTATTAGAATGAAAAATTAATCGTAATCAAAGTCATTAAATTCCCTATTTAATTGTTTACCAACATGACAACATTTTGACAGTTGTTTATAAGAACAAATGAACTTTAGTTTATTATTACAATCAGTAGAAACAACTCGATTCTGCCTGGTGTTGCAATATCTTGAAAAATATTAAGCTTCAAAGAATTTATGTTCTTGAAACGAAAAGTATTAGCTTACGTGGCACACCAGCGCACAGGTGAGGCCTATTAGGAACATTTCTTAATAGAATTGTTGCTTAAATATTTAAGTAAGTTACTTGTGACTATTTCAAAGTACATTTATTTTTGTTTTATTGCGCTTAATTAGAATTGTAAAAGAAATTTATTTCTATTTTTGCGATCATAAATTAAATAAAACAAAAAATCTGCAGTTGTCCGCACTGAACTTTCTTATACTTAGTTATACTACATTTTTCGAAAAAACTTTTCAAATGAAAGTTGTTTAAAATATCAATATCTATAATTTATGTAAGAATATTTTTTTCCGTAACGTGTACCGTTTTCGAGATATGGAAAAAGGTGATAAGAGTAAACCATCACTTCCGGTTGAGAGATTGCGTTCAAAATAGGACGTTTTCCTCCTTGCTACATACAAATGTTAAGTTTAAAGTTTCAGACCTCTAGCTATAATCGTTTGGACGCTAGAGCGCGCACAGACACACAGACACACACACAGTGCAGACACACTTACTTATACATAAAGTATAAGTAAGTAAAAAGAATACAAAATTCAAAAATATGGGGTTATAAAGTTGAGTACAGTCCTTAGAGGATGTTACAATATGTTCCATACACAGCCAACTTTTACAAAATTTACAAAAGTATCGTATTTTGCTCCTTTAGCAATCTTTACAGTAGCCTCTTTTATTTGGAGTAGGGTTGGGTTCATTTTTAGGGGTTAGAATTCCCGATAAACGTTTAGCTGATTCGCGTATATCTCTTGGCAAATATCAGCAAGTTGCTCCTTCTTTCATATTTTCTGTGATTAAATGAATTCCCAATTGTTTTATAAACAATCTGCGCCATTTGGTAAATTCGGCGTTAGGGTTGTTTGCTTTATAAACAATGAATGCGCCATTTACATTCAATATTCCATAACATATTACCAGTGGCCAACGTAGTGTATTTCTGGCCACATTGTACGTGATCATTCGAACAACTACATCAAGCCCCCCCGTAATATTATTCAATGTAACAATTTCTGGCCTAGATTTAGAACCAGTGCCTTTTATTATTATCATTGTGCATAGAAGAAACCAGTAATACATTTTTAGATTTTTTAGGCACGTATGAAATATCGAATTTCGTGGTTAGTATGGCAACCTACGCGTGAAAACAAAATTTCATAGAAAGTAACACCGACGCACGGGTGAGGCCTACCAGGACACATTGTGCTTATACACAAAAATAAAATTTCAATTATTTTCTAATAACATGACTTTAACATCGTTGAGAGGTACATAGAAGTTGAAAGCATTACAACTATGTTTTTTAAACTTACATTACCTTTTATATATTGCTTGGAGAGTTAATGATATTATTTGACTAAAATTCTCACCTATAAGTATTTGAAAACTGCACCTAAGACCATGATTAGCTCAGTCACCAAAGTCACAACTAATTGGTACTAGAATTTTTTGCTTTGTTTTCACATGACAAATGTCGTTATCTTTCAAATCGTTAAAGTAATATCACAAAACTCATTTTCATTGCGAAGTAATGACAATATTTTTACAATTCAATGCTAACGTTAGATCATAGCGATATTTAGTACAGTGTTAGGGACGTGGAAAAAGTTACCGTTAGTTAAGGAACTGCGACTTATTGAATTATGCAGCAACGAAGGTGGAGGGTTAATAGAATAACTTAATAGTTGTTTTTCGTTTTAATAATTTAATTAATTGCATAACGCCATAACTTTACATTCTGAACAACTTTTCATAGTAACACTTTGACGTACTGTGAATGGAAAAGGTAGTTTACCTAGAACTAAAATAGTGTTTGCAAAACTGTAAAGGCCTACTTATATATATATATATATATATACATGTTTCACTTAAGAGTGTAACACCCTCATATCTTTTTTATTTTTAGTCCAATTTTAGTATTTTTTTTTCCCAAACGTGGAATACTTATTGCTCTATTTACTCCCAAAAACCTAATTGTCGTATTTAAATGCAAAGTAACCTGCGATGGCAAAATAAGCGGCAAAAATCTAGAAATCACTTGTACACTCAAGTGTAATTCAAAAAATATCTTTTGTAATTCAGATTAGTGAATTCTATTTCCGAAAGGGTAAATTGTATTTCAGATTAGTCATTTGTATTTCAGAAAGTATCAATTCTAATTCAGATTAGCGGCTTGTATTTCAGAAAGAGTAAATTGTAATTCAGAAATTGGCAATTGTAATTTAGGTAACATAATTGACAATATAAATTTCATTAAAAAAAACCTGCATACCTACATAATTATACCTACTTCAAAAAGTAATTTTAACGACACATAATTATTTTATTCAAAGAACATATAGGTAATTTATGTAATTATTTGGCGCCCTACTGGCATATCATTCAAAGCTAAAGCGTCGGTATGATGAACTGTAGTGTGTTGTGCTGCTCGGGCGCAATCTCCTACGATAATTGTGTTCTTGGCTTGGTCAATAATTTCTTCAAGGTAAATAAGTCTTTGTTCCACAACACGCGGAGATGCCACATTTGGAACTCGAAGATTGATTTTTGTATATGTCTTGATTTTCGACCAAATGATCTCGATTGGGTTCAACATGGGAGAATATGGTCCCAACCGTAATAAAGTTGCTGTAGTCCCATTGATCACTGTTTCAAACCGTGAATGGCTAGGTGCGTTATCTGAAATGATAACCAAATCTGCCAACTGGTTTCCCATGTTTTCCCATTGTTGTAACAAACTTAGAAGCCAATCATTCGCTAAGTTCGCGGTAAACGAACTCCTTCTGCGATCCATCAGTACAAGACCTGCAGCAAAAATTGCTCCAATCAGGTGGACATTAGGACCTCTTGCCGCTGGAAGGTGCTGTGCGGATCTCACACCAACTCGGGAACGTCCTTTTGTTCGTCGGCAAAATAAGTTAAAGTCTAGCCAGACAATTTGCTTGCCTTGCTGTATGTATTGATTTAAAGCTCTGACATACGCAGCTCTTTTTTTTATTTTCTTCGGAATTCATGGCTACTGGTTCATTGTGCACCTGCTTCACTGTGAAGAGTCTTCCTACCAAATAATTCGCTAATGTTGACACGGACACCCTTCTTTGAAAATTCTGGATTACTCTTTGTTGCAATTGTTTTAGCATACAACCACAATCTTCTTCTACCCATTCAATGATTATTTGGATTTGCTCTTCACTCAGAATTTTTGGTTTTATTCCTCCTTTTGCCAACATTACATCGCGTCCGGATCGCACCCAGTGAAATGCTGTTTTGTATTCTACCCCCAATGTAATAGCCAAAGCTACCCAGTCATCACCTCTATTAGCACATAAAACTATTCTTGCACGATCTTGCTTCGAATTTTTCTTATAGGTTTGTCGTTCAGCTGGCTCACTTCCCGTCAAAACGGTCCTACAAAGCAGACAAAAGGCATTTGGTTGTAACCGAGAGCACTTTGTATGTAATAAATGTCGGCAGGGCAATAAGCGCAACACAGGATTGCGGGTCATTGGTACCCGACAAATACAACAGTTATCTTTAAAATTCATCATATGTAAACAATAAACATTTGTTGATAAGTCAAATAATTTGTCACAGGATTCATTTCATGATATATTGATTTATAAAAGAAAAATGTTTTCTGAATTACAATTGATACATTCTGAATTACAAACAACTATTTTCTGAATTAACATTTTCTGAAATACAATTGGCTAATCTGAATTACAATTGATACTTTCTGAAATACAATTGACTAATCTGAATTACAAGTGATGCTTTCTGAAATATACTTGATCCTTTCTGAATTACACTTGAATTTGGTGTAGTAATAATTGATCAGAATTGCCCAAAAACCCTAAATCCAAAATTTCATGAAAATTAAAAATGTCCGTAAGTAAATACTTATTATTAGCTGCGCCGAAAAAAGTATGCTGTGAAAATTTTGTTTGAAATAAAAGCTGAACTGTCAAAGTTGTTGTTGTTTAGGCGCAGCCACATGTGCAAATAATATTTACAGAATTGGAATTTCTTTTGAAGAAAATTTTAACATTTTTAATTTTCATGGAATTTTGGATTTAGGGTTTTTGGGCAATTCTGATCAATTATTACTAGTAAAATTATGCGATAAAAAATCCCTAAAGTGATTTCTAGATTTTTTACATTTATTTTGCCACCGCAGGTTGCTTTGCATTTAATGAAGGGAGTAAATAAGGCAATAAGTATTCTACGTTTGGGAAACAAAATTACTAAAATTGGACTAAAAATAAAAAAGATATGAGGATGTTACACTCTTAAGTGGAACACACTGTATATATACACTATAAGCTAAAATAATGCAAAGTACGAGTTCAGAAACTAACGGTAACACCAGCGCATAGACATCTGATGAACCTATACGTTAGGTAGAATAGTTTTGCATCAAAGGGGGATGTGCCTGTACATATGTGCTCCGCCCACTTTACTTCGTCCGTCAAGTTCATTTCTTTTTCACACTGTAGCAGCACATGCTAATGCTATTATTTTACATTTTATTTTAACGTTTACCTCTTTTGTATCAATTTTTTTCAACACTTACATTTAAAATTATACATTGCATGCTTGTAAATCCTGATTTATCGGGTTTTGATATTTGTTAATTAATGTTTTATTATATTTTATTAATCACGTTTTTATATCATTTACAACAATGCAGAATTACATTCATTAGGATTTAAACAAACAACAAACCAAAATACATCGATACTTTTATCAAAATATGGAAAATAAATATCGTCTTATATCTATGCAACCAACCGTACTGCCAAGAACCCTTAATTGTATGCAATGTAGGATTCATAATCTATCTATAATACTAGAGAACGTCCGTCGATCAAAACTAACCCTTAATAAGTGGCGCCTGTTAATAATTGTTTTCCCTCTCACACAGTTCAACGCAAGTCAAATGTGTGTTTACATTGCCAAACTCCGGTCTCTCGAAGAATGCCCTTGGACAGATTAATTCACTTAGTTGATCGTTTTAATTCATTGAAAATTTGTAAATAATATCCTTTTTTACCTTCTTGATAATAAAGAGGAGTAAGTATTATTTTTGAGAAATGACATCTACAGTGCCTCAGTGTGCATCTGAAAAAAAAACAGCGTGCTTGACATTTTTTATTTTCAACGCAATACATATTTTTTGGCCTCCCGGCATGTAAACATTGTAACTATGCCCCGTTCATGTTACATGTAACTTCGTGTTTACAACGACTGTGCGTTTTCCCGCATAGTATGCGGTAATGTAAATAATCCTTCTTTTTAAACTCCAGAGACGTAGGAAAAATACGCAATTTTGAAATCATGAAGCCGATGTTCAGGAGAACGAGATATATTAATTTCTAATTTAATAAGTATAACAAAATACACAAAATTTAAATATTAATTTAATATTAAATTAGTCCAAATACTCCGCTGGGCATCGTGTTTAAGATATAAACTTCATGCAGCAAAATGCAATTTCCTACATTCGATTATAAATAGCTAATAATAAACGTACCTACCTACCTAATAACCATTAACTTTTATACAATTATTTAAATGTAACAAATCTGTCAAATCTGTCATAAACAATGCAATGATGCCAAGTTGAATAAATAAAATATATAGGTATAAAAGATGACTTATTAATTTAAAATAAAACTATCGGCCAAAAAATTTTATACAAATCTCATGCGTTAAGTTATTTTACAGCGCTCCGCGCTGTAAAATTGAACTTCCCGCATTCGACTGTAAATAGCTATTACAGTCCCTAATATTGTTATGACTTTTATGAGACAATTTTGTCAAACTAACTTGATCAATCTTACACGCAGAAGCTTTGTATTTATATTTAAATTTTTACTACGATGGTAAACACACCATTTAATTTTGATTAAAATCCGTGAACCGGAAGTACTTTCATGTTGACTTAAACCTTGCAGAGGTATAAAATCTAGTATCTATTGCATTCATTACCATATTCTTATCATTTTTAGAAACAAATCAACAGTGAAGCCAATTCAGATAAAATATCTTTAACCTAACTTCGTGTAGCATACTCACAATATTAATTTAATATAAAATAAATAAAATTTAGAGAATGAAAATAAAAAATATATTAGATACACATCCTGCTATTAGTAATAGAAAAATTATATTATATATCATTAACGTGAACAATTTTAGGCAAAGAAAATTCTTAATTTAATTCACAACTAGCGAATATCAAAATATTTACCACAAAACATTTATTCTTTCTAGAACAGATTTAAATTTTTGGTTTGATTTTCAAAGATGGAGAAATGTGCTGATAAATAAGTCTTATGACCATGAGATTTAAATCATATATTACACAAAGAAGGTGGTTTGATGTAATTTTATAATATGAACTCATTGAGCGACGAGTTTCCATATCTAACAAACCAACTCGCCTAATTTGTTGGACGCGCGATGATATTTATGATCTTAAGATATACGAAACTAGAGCACGACCTTGTTGCACAAACCATTGAAACTACTATACACGACATTACATTGAAATTGGTAATATGCAGTTTTTGAATCACTCACTATGTACACTTATTTTATTAGATTTTATTGCACGTAGAAAATAATAGCAAAAATTCATTTTATAATCTCTATCTTACCAAACTGTATTTTTCTTCAACAAAACGAAGCTTTTCAAATATTTTTAATACCATATTTGTATTGTCGTCATATTCATCATCGTTCCAGGTGCTCTAACAAAGTTTATGATGCACTTATGGGTAGTCAATATTATATCTTGAAACAAATCGCAAAGGTCATAGCGTGAGCATAATGTAGTAGACTAGAAAGTGCTGAACCAAGGACTGTCGTAACCACATACAATTATGGATTTTGCAGAAAGTAATTTAGACTGGCAGATATGTACGTAATATTCTATAATTTAGTCGTTTAACGATGGCATATGTGGAAATACACAAAGTCACATCACCTGACGCATTGTATCGCTTCAGTTCAATGTCTGATGCACCTTGATGACTCTGACAAATCAGAAGGGCTAAAATAATGGGCTAAAATAGTAACAATTCGTCCAGATATACAGATATATTTTTGTTTTGTGAAACTTTGTTATTATATATATTATTATATATTATAATAACGAAATAAAATGTTCTTTACATAATATGACAAATTTTATAATATATATATATATATATATATATATATATATATATATATATATATATATATACTTATAAATGGTACAATGTTTAGCCCACCATATGAATAGGTCGTTCTTGAACCCACCCTTTAAATTTCATATATCAAAGTATATATTACAGTCTCTTGACTCTGTGATTACCATAATATAAGGCATTCCCTGAGGGGTAATTTTTTTTAAATATTTAATTTTTTATACATTTATAAGGAGCTGTGAAGCCCAGATATACGAATAGGTCGTACTGCAACCCAGTTGTATATAAATTCATAACTTACGTTCGTTGTGCAGCTCGACAACGTTGCCATTACTACGGGTACTTTGAAAGAGTTCGTTATTACGTTTGTATTTAATAGTAATGAACGAATTCTGTGTGTATCACTTGTGTTGAATGTAAAATGGAAACAAGCCGAGGAAAAATGTTAGTGCGATTAGCCCTTCAAAATAAAGGTAAGTAATAAAGTTTAGCGTGATTTTATCTAAATTCTATGCATATTTATATTAACATTTTCCATTAAAACGATATTTTAGGACCCATAATAAACGTAACCCTACTTTAATACTTATTTTTTTTTCGTATTCACGTGGATAAAATCACCACAATTTAAATAGTTTTATATTTAGTATGTTTTCATTATCAGGCCTTATAACGAAATACAGTAGACTGGTTTTACATACAGCATGTAAAAGCGTACGTTGCCCAGTGCCCACACGAGAGTACGGGATTCCCCGTTTTGCTGAACGCATAACAATCTAATATTAAAAATACTCGTTTGTTTCCATAGTGTGGTAATAAATTCAATTTGACCCATATAAAATTACCAATTGATTTCGAAATACAAAAGTTTATGTACACTTATTATGAGATGTTTTCAATTCATTCATATTTATTGACATAATATGAAGATGCCAATTTTACTCGCGCATCGGTTTTAATTAGTTCATAATGCCTTTGTGTTTTATGTTTTTAAATATTTAATGTTGTTATAATATAGTCTCTGAGAAAAAAAAACGAAAAAGTGTCAATATTCCGTTGTTATGTCATATCAATTGATATAAATTAGGGTAGGATAATGAAACGCATAAATATAACAAAGTGGAAGTCATGGACTGTTAACAATATATTCAATCTATTCATAAGACTGATATGTATTATATATGTTCTGGTCTATGTTGTACATAGAACAGAAACATCCTTGTTATTTACACAACTATTTTCAATTATATATATGATTTTAATAGAAAATGTACGAACTGTGGTTGTGATGTACATTTATTTTGCATGATAAATAAGATAATCTATGTAGAACTTCGCAATAGTTGTAGGTGCTACAAACTCGGAAGCCGTAAGTTCAAATAATTTTCTTAAAAACTCGTTACCAGCAGCAAAGCGGGGAGACGAGTCCATAGCGGATATAAATGAAGAGTCTACTTCAAGGACGACCTTCAATTTAAGACAATATAAGCAGGTAAGTAAAATACCCAAATAAGATACAGTTGCACCGTACAAAAATATCAATATATTGACAACGAACTAAATTAACTAAATAGAACCATGTTTCTGAAAAGTTATCACAGATTTTTGGTTTAAGTGCATTGATTTCATTACGTATGTTTAGCCAAGTTAACGTATCCCAATGGACCGAATGCGAATGTATTTGCCACATTTCTTTTAGTTAATATAATTTGTTTAATCTAATTTTATTTCATAAACACACAAACATCGTATTGTACAGTAAAACATATAAGTGTAAATAGAATGTTCATAAATGCAATTTATTTTTTGTGTATAATACTCAAGTATGCTCTTTTGTGAAGTATGAATACATATCGCTGTGCAATTGCTACAAATTTATTTGTTTCCAGTTAAATTACTTTACAAAAAATTCAGATAGCTCTGAAAGTATGGCAGATTCTGAGTCAGGTTCTGATTATGAAAATTTCATTTGTTCGGATTCAGTAAGTTCTGAATCACATGAGTCAGATGTGTTATATTTAAAGGAGACACGTCTAACAAAAATTACGAATGAACATGAACACGAACATAAACGCCTTCCATGCAGCAATTTTGAGTCCGGAGATAAATTCGCTACAGAAGGAAATGAAAATGAAGTAGGTTTAAAGAATACTGAATTCGAATATGAGAAGGTCAGCACAATTGATAAATTCTTCACTATTGGTGAATACAGTGCTGATGAAATGGAAATGCTAATGGAAACAGATGTATTGAATGGTATAGATGCAAATATAATCAATGAGAATAGAGAAATAGAGTCACCAAATGCTGGGATTGGAAACAAGTCCCCTGTTATGGTAACTGGAGAAGCATTATTATATCCAGAAAATATTTTGCATCAACTGAAGGATGAATTAAGATATGTCAACGACACTGAAATAGACAAAAATCGAAAGGAAGCGTTGATGAATTCTAGCGCTAAGAAAAATATTGACGGAATCATTGTGAAATTTGGTAAACTAGTCGACGTAAGTTTATTTTTAATAAAATTAATATATCATTAAGTATCACAGATGATAGTAACTGTTTTCTTTTAAAATTTGCAAATGCTTATTATAACACTCCTAGTTGTACGATGGTCAGTAAAATTTACTATGATATGCACAGACAATCCTAGGACACAGTAATTTTATCATAATCACTGTTTAATTATTGTTTAGAGCAATACATATCAGTTTTGAATATTTTCTTTCCATCAGGAACCTATAGACAATGTAGAACATTTTAGAAACACTAGGCCGTGGACCAAGAAGACCACATGCCCTTATTGTTTTCAAGAAGTAACACATTTTCCTAGACATTTAATGCGGAATCACAAACAAGAGGGTGCAGTAAAAGAATTATCATCTAGATCATTAAAAGACCCTAAAAGGAAAGATTTACTGAATCTTATACGACGTCAAGGAAATTATATTTTTAATAGTCAATCTAATATAATACGTCCAGTAAGAAGACCAAAAGATTGTGATAATACAGCTATTGACAAAGTGGAAGAAGGAAAGGACAAATATGTTGCATGCCAAGATTGTTTGGGGTTCTTCAAACGACAATTTCTAAGAAGACATAGGAAGACGTGTCGATTACGGGCAAGGAACACAGAATTTCCTAAACGTGAAAACCATTTAACTGAGTCACAAATGTTCATGATTTGTGCTGGTGGGTACACTGAATTTTATGACTCGTTACGATTGAAGGATGAAGTGTTCAAAATTATGAGGGCGGATGAGCGGTCCAAAGTTGCTATGAATGATGTACTCATTTGTAGTTATGCTGAAAGTTTATTACGGAAACATAAACGTACTCAAATAAGAACAACTGTTTCAAACAAAATGAGAGAACTGGCTAGGCTTTTGATAATTTTAAAACAAATGACTGGAGTGCAACGATTGGTTGATATATTAAAACCAGAATTCTTTGACAATATTATTTCAGCCACAAAAGTAATAAGTAGGTACGATCCAGAAACACGAACATTTGAAGCTAGCAGCTTAGCTCTACACATGGGCACCACCCTTAAACAAGTATGTGACATCGCAACTAAATTGATTATTAAGAAGAGCCGTTTTCTTCCATGCAATGAGCCGGGACAATCGCTAAAGAATATAAAACGAATAAGGAACTTAATAGACAATCACTGGAATTCAGAAATATCTAGTCTAGCATTGAAAAATTTGAACGAAAAGCGATGGGAGCAGCCGAAACTGTTTCCGCTTACAAGTGATGTTTTACATTTCCAACAATATGTAATGAAAGAAGCAAAAGATGCATGTGAATATGCAAGGAATACAGAAAATTATCAGAGAGCGTGTTTGCATTAACATTATTACTTAATCGTAAACGTATTGGTGAAATTCAATATTCGAAGCTTCAAACTTACATTGCCGATGTCTCATTTAACCACCAAGAAGAATTTTTACAATCACTGTCCGAAACCGAAAAGCTTCTTACCAAAAATTTCAAACGCGTCATAACTGAAGGCAAAGGGCGCAAACCGGTAGCGATATTATTTCCGAAGAACATACAAAAATTTATTTCCGTGATGTTGAGCGCTAGACAAATATGCGTACCAGAAACAAATGAGTATCTATTTGCAAATCCTAGAACTCACAATGGATGGTTGAGTGGATATCACGCATTGAAAAAATTAGCATGTGAATCCGGAGTGAAGAATCAAGATCTGTTTACGTCAACACGGCTGAGAAAGCAAATTGCCACGGTATTGCAAGTAATGAATATAACTGACACAGAAATGGAGCAGTTTGCGGCCTTCATGGGTCACACAAAGAAGACCCATGAAACATACTACAGGTGAGTGAAGGCTGTTGTACAAAACTGTTTCCTTAGATTAATTTAATACCATTTGTTTTTTAGGTTGCCACAAGATGTTTATCAAGCAGCAAAAGTCTCAAAACTATTATTGGCTATAAACAAAGGAAAAGGTGCTCTCTATAAAGGTAAAACTTTAGATGAGCTAGAGTTCTCCGACAATGTAGGATCAGACGAATCAGATTCGGAGACAGAGTTGCATTGTACTCAACAGTTTCACTATGCAAATAAAACAATGGACATTTTGAAAACAAATGCAGCTGGATTTTCTCGCACGGCTAATTCTAGTAGTGATAGTCAAGTACATATTCACAACGATAACAACACTGGTATAGATCACAAAAACGCTGAAGATGATTGTCTTTCCAAACACCAAGGTAGAATAATAATAATTTACATAGGTATAAAATATCTACCTTAATTGAAAAGTGGTGTGGTGTCAATGACGACTGAAAGATAATATTAAAATTACTATTTTATTATTTATTATTGTTTGCCACGCCTCAAATACCACTTTAATTAAACAGGCTCTCTAACTTGAACAATTCGTAGACAATTGTTTCTGTTTCATTTTAAGTCTTTTGTGTGAGAAACCTAAAAATACACACCTACTCGTATTTATGCAACTTGAATCAGGTTTTTTGTTTTGCTTGGAGAGGAACATAAAATACAGTCGAGCAAATCTCCAAAAATCGAAACAACTTTCCACAGATTCAAACTGCTTGAATATGGATAGTTACTGTTTATTATCAATAACATTGTAATTTCAGACTTGATGATAATAATACAATAATAGGAAGCCACAGAAATGGAGTCAATGACTTTAATCATGTATAATATTTTTTTCTTTTATTTTACAGATACCACTTTCAAGGAGACGAAGAAAGGACAAAAACAGAAATTGAAAATCGAAAGGGTCAGATGGACCGAGCAACAAAAACTCGCAATGAGTGAGTTTTTTAGAGACTACATTAAAAATAAGAAGGCACCTAAAAAACATGAAGTGGAGAAACTCATGGAACAACATAAACGACTATTCAAGGACAAGAATTGGGTCAAAATTAAAGCATATGTATATAATTGTTACAAGAAGATATAAATCATTTTAATTCAATTGTTTATACTTAATGTTTGTTTATTTTTATAAGTAATATGTGCAGTTTATTTTTTTCGTATAATAAAAGGTATCTTATTAACATTCTTAGCTAATTGTTATATTTTCACTCCATGCATAATGCGTTTTTTTAAACAAATTTATGTTCTTAATATTGTTTGGGTTAGTAGTTTTTATTATATATGAATACTAATACTGCCCTTGGGTAAGTAATTACTTATCATACACGGGCGGAAAATGTAATATACCGTTGTATCAAATATATAAAAGAGCGCAGTGTTGTCAAATCGTGGGCCATGCAACGATGTATGAATGTGATGGGCTACATAACGTTTGTAACTTCATTTAGTGTATATAGTTATATACACAACGCGCCCTCTACTGGGAATTTTAAAGAACTGCTTGGTGTATGTTGTATGTGCAAATGTGACGTAATGTCGCCCAGTTCAAAATTACTGTAGACGGTCCTATGCACGACGCACGGGTGTTGCAGTTGAAATACAGGCGGAGACGTTGTTCAGCCCCGTCCTGGGAGGAACAACGTTATTTCGGGCAGCACAATAACCAATAATATATTCAACGGGCTTAACAATGACTGTCTATATGTCTATATATATATATATATATATATATATAAATGTAAGGAACCTCGACCGTACTATAAATTAATCCAGTGTTAATATTGAGGGAAGCGGTCTATTGAGGGCAATTAATAATGAGACTCCATTAGTAATTATTTCGATATTTCGCAATAACTTTATTGCTTCTTCGGGAAATCTACGATCGTTCACAAATTAAAAACGGAACATCATTCGTCATAGCATACTTACATTGCTTAGAGATCATGAAATTAAACCAACAATTGAAAACAGAACAATGCTCCATGATATTACAATGTCAAACGTAAAATTAAACAGTTTTTTTTAATTCCTAACACACATATTAACATAAACTAAATACAAATTTGCCACGTGTTACAGAAACACACATAAAAGTTAGGTTAGTGTAGCTCGAAAGCCCGGCGATTGACCACTCGTATAAATCGGCCGGTACCAACCTAAATTACAAATAATGAAAAAACCAAATCAAAACGCAGAACTATTTATGACATTAAAATGAATTTACACAATATATCACCATTTAACGAGATACATGAGCTAAGAGGAACCATCAATGAAAGCAGTATTCGCTGCTAAGTCAAATCGTAACAGGTAAGAATAAATACCACTGAGTTTGTTTATATCGGATTTAAAATTGATAGCATCTGAATATTTGTTGATATGGCACATTTCTAAAAATAAACGGTGCTTGTAGTTCGATTGAGACTCTAAAATTGAAACACTGGAAAAATCAAAAGCATGGTCATTTTCCACAAAATGTGTGGCTAGAGCACAAGATTTTTTTCCAATTCTACAGTCACTTCTATGTTGGATGATTCTGGATCTCAGCCACTGTGGCGTCTGACCTATGTAACATCTACCACAAACTGAACAGGGTATTTTATAAATTATATCTGACTTATAACCATCAGGAATTTTATCTTTGGTCCTAGTAAATAAATTATTAACAGTTTTTAGATTGTATTTTGCAATTCTAATGCCATCCAACCTACAAATTCTAATTATCTTGTCGGTTATCTCCTGAATGTAAGGTAATTTTTTGTACACAGAAATTCCCTCTGGATCATTGATAGGGTTCTGATTGTTTGTTACCTGAGGGTTATTGAAAATTAAAGTATTAGTTAATGTGCGTGGATAACCATTATTCTCAAGTAACGTAGATAGGTACTTCAAATTATCATTCAAAAACCTGGGATTACTAATTTTTGAAATTCTATTTCTCAAACCTACAATAATGTTAACTTTCTGTTTGAATGGGTGATTTGAGTGATAATTAATATATCTACCCGACGCAGTCGGTTTACAGTACCAGTTAAAAACAATATGATTACTTTGATCGCGAATAACTTTAGTGTCAAGAAATGGTACTGCTCTATCATTTTCTTTTTCAATAGTAAATTGGATATTTTTATTGAAACTATTGAATATGTTCAAGGTGTCATCCACACAATCTGCCGGTACAGCACAGACAACATCATCTACATACTTTTTAAGAAAAGGTATGTTGTAAGGGAGTGCAAGAGTGATATAATCAAACATATAGTCCAATATCATCTGCGCTATGATTGGACTAAGGGGGCAACCCATAGGTGCACCGAAAATCTGTCTGTAAAAATTACTTTTAAAAATAAAATAACAATTATTGAAAATGAAACACAGGGATAAAATAAAAGCCTCCAGAGTGAAATCACAATGAACCTCAATCAGATGCCACCTATCTCTGACAACAAAAAGAACTAAATCAAGTGGGATATTTGTAAACAATGAGACTACATCTAATGAAACCAAAACAAAGTTATCAGGTAACACAAAGTTGTTCAATTCTTCCACCAATGTGAATGAATCCTTTACATTATAATCTGTGAGGTCACCCAGAGAGCGTGTTAAAATGTCTGATAAAAAGGAAGAAAAAACATACGTTGAAGAACCAATGAAAGATACTATGGGACGTAATGGAACATTATTTTTTTTATGGATTTTTGGTAATCCATAAATTGTCGATGGTACAGAGTTATGAATGTTAAATTTCTTGTATAGCTCTTTGCTAATAAAATTTCTTCTCAAGAATTCTTTAAACAGTTCATTAATTTTATTTTGAGTAACTCCTGTAGGATCTCTCTGGATTCTCTCATAAGTAGTTGTATCACTTAACAAAAGTAACATTTTTTCTTCATAATCCTGCCAATCCATGGCAACTGTAACACTACCCTTGTCAGCTTTAGTGACTAACAATTCTTTGTGACTTTTTAAAAACGATTTAGTTTTATTGAATATAGATTGATAAGGGGAAGATACATGATGTTTGTGTTGTGTATTACAAAAATTCGTTATAATGTTAGTAACTTGAGCTATTAGCTTATTAATGTTGTTATTAGGCCCACAAGAAATTATGTCTTCCACCTCAGCCAACAGAACACCGATATTTACATCTTTAGGCGAACAATTCAAACTAAATTTTGGACCCAATGACAAAAAATTTTTCACATCTTCAGGTATCTCTACATGAGAAATGTTAACAAACCACTTCTTGTTATCATTGAACAAGTTAGACCGTATGACGTTTCGTTTTAAGTTGTTAAATTTCAGGATATTCTTATTTTTAATTTTTTGGAAGTATTTATGGTATGATCTAGTCATGCTACTATGAAAGTCATTAAATATGTGAACAGGAATGACATTTTTTAATTTAGATACTACATCATTAACGCGATCCTCCATCTCACCCACCTCGCAAATAGTAATTTTTATTTCAAAATTCAACGTTTTTTTACCTAACCTGTCATTAAACTTGTTAATATCTTTCTGTAACCTTCCTCTTGAGCCATGTAAGAGACCCAGAAGGTTTCTTGATCCGTTCTTGATGTGTGCAGGAAGAATATTCTGTTTTCTACATCTAAGCAGGAAAATTCTTCTATTCCTCTTGTTGGCTAATTTGTTGTTAAGGGACGCCCACTGCACTCCCTTACAACATACCTTTTCTTAAAAAGTATGTAGATGATGTTGTCTGTGCTGTACCGGCAGATTGTGTGGATGACACCTTGAACATATTCAATAGTTTCAATAAAAATATCCAATTTACTATTGAAAAAGAAAATGATAGAGCAGTACCATTTCTTGACACTAAAGTTATTCGCGATCAAAGTAATCATATTGTTTTTAACTGGTACTGTAAACCGACTGCGTCGGGTAGATATATTAATTATCACTCAAATCACCCAATCAAACAGAAAGTTAACATTATTGTAGGTTTGAGAAATAGAATTTCAAAAATTAGTAATCCCAGGTTTTTGAATGATAATTTGAAGTACCTATCTACGTTACTTGAGAATAATGGTTATCCTTGCACATTAACTAATACTTTAATTTTCAATAACCCTCAGGTAACAAACAATCAGAACCCTATCAATGATCCAGAGGGAATTTCTGTGTACAAAAAATTACCTTACATTCAGGAGATAACCGACAAGATAATTAGAATTTGTAGGTTGGATGGCATTAGAATTGCAAAATACAATCTAAAAACTGTTAATAATTTATTTACTAGGACCAAAGATAAAATTCCTGATGGTTATAAGTCAGATATAATTTATAAAATACCCTGTTCAGTTTGTGGTAGATGTTACATAGGTCAGACGTCACAGTGGCTGAGATCCAGAATCATCCAACATAGAAGTGACTGTAGAATTGGAAAAAAATCTTGTGCTCTAGCCACACATTTTGTGGAAAATGACCATGCTTTTGATTTTTCCAGTGTTTCAATTTTAGAGTCTCAATCGAACTACAAGCACCGTTTATTTTTAGAAATGTGCCATATCAACAAATATTCAGATGCTATCAATTTTAAATCCGATATAAACAAACTCAGTGGTATTTATTCTTACCTGTTACGATTTGACTTAGCAGCGAATACTGCTTTCATTGATGGTTCCTCTTAGCTCATGTATCTCGTTAAATGGTGATATATTGTGTAAATTCATTTTAATGTCATAAATAGTTCTGCGTTTTGATTTGGTTTTTTCATTATTTGTAATTTAGGTTGGTACCGACCGATTTATACGAGTGGTCAATCGCCGGGCTTTCGAGCTACACTAACCTAACTTTTATGTGTGTTTCTGTAACACGTGGCAAATTTGTATTTAGTTTATGTTAATATGTGTGTTAGGAATTAAAAAAAACTGTTTAATTTTACTTTTGACATTGTAATATCATGGAGCATTGTTCTGTTTTCAATTGTTGGTTTAATTGCATGATCTCTAAGCAATGTAAGTATGCTATGACGAATGATGTTCCGTTTTTAATTTGTGAACGATCGTAGATTTCCCGAAGAAGCAATAAAGTTATTGCGAAATATCGAAATAATTACTAATGGAGTCTCATTATTAATTGCCCTCAATAGACCGCTTCCCTCAATATTAACACTGGATTTATATATATATATATATATATATATATATATTGAAAATGTGTCTTGTCAAATATGACAGAAAAATGTAAAATTTACACGAAAGATGGTCTAATCTTACACCGCAATGGAGTAGTGAACATTAATTAAACCAGGTCCATGAAGACTAACTGGTGGATCGCTAGACAATATTGTTTCTGGGTTATTACCCTTCGTCAGTAGCGATTACCAAGAACCTTAGTTGTTGAAATACCTTTACATGTAGTGGCCATCAAAACTTCTTGGCGCGAGCCAATCACTCCTAATGAACCACTGACAACAGAACACTGACAAGACGATACCTTGTCTAACACCTCGCGGCGAGTAAACAAGACGACTGTCAAATGTCCAGTGTCAACAAATAAAAGGATTGCTGCAATTAAGTTCAAAAACAATTCAAATTGAAAATGTGTCTTGTCAAATATGACAGAAAAATGTAAAATTTACACTAAAGATGGTCTAATCTTACACCTCAATGGTGTAGTGAACATTAATTAAAACAGGCCCATGAAGACTAACTGGTGGATCGCTAGACAATATTGTTTCTGGGTTATTACCCTTCGTCAGTAGCGATTACCAAGAACCTTAGTTGTTGAAATACCTTTACATGTAGTGGCCATCAAAACTTCTTGGCGCGAGCCAATCACTCCTAACGAACCACTGACAACAGAACACTGACGAGACGATACCTTGTCTAACACCTTGCGGAGACTAAACAAGAGACGACTGGCAAACGTCCAGTGTCAACATATAAAAGGATTGCTGCAATTAAGTCAGTGGTTCGTTAGGAGTGATTGGCTCGCGCCAAGAAGTTTTGATGGCCACTACATGTAAAGGTATTTCAACAACTAAGGTTCTTGGTAATCGCTACTGACGAAGGGTAATAACCCAGAAACAATATTGTCTAGCGATCCACCAGTTAGTCTTCATGGACCTGTTTTAATTAATGTTCACTACACCATTGAGGTGTAAGATTAGACCATCTTTCATGTAAATTTTACATTTTGCTGTCAGATTTGACAAGATACATTTTTAATATATATATATATATATATAAATTACGAAGAGTAGTTGCCGTTGATATATATATATATATATATATATATATATATATATATATATATCATAACAAAACGAACATCAAATTTGTTTTTTTGGGGGATTGCGGCAATTAAACGACGAAGTATTATATGTTCTTTATTTCTTTACTAACCAATATTTCGCATCCTGTACCGATGCTTCATCAGGATTACTAAATACAATTTAATTAAAGAAGGTTATGTTGTTGCAATAATAATACTTACAAAAATTGAACATAAAGTTGAACAACAACCAAACAGTATGAACAAAGCAGGATACACATTAAAATTAATTAAATGACAATATAAAATTTCAACGAAAGCAACGGAGCACGTGTACACATTCTACATTTTTTACGATTGACACACACATCAAGGTAAACCGTGGCATGAAAAAGATATTTTTATATATTTTATACCAACCACTCGTGGTACGAGTTCTGATGGCACAATCGATATTAATTCCCAATTTAAATATTTTAAATTACCATTCATCCCTGAACTTACCCCTAAGATCATTACAATTTTAGCACGTAACAATATAAGGTTTGCTTACTACAACGTTAACGTAATAGATTATTATTTCAGTAAATTGAAAGATAACAATGACAAATTGATGACTTTTAATTTGATTTATTCTATTCCATGCAGCTATTGTGATAAGGTGTATATGGGGCACACTTCCAACTGGTTGAAGACAAGATTAACTCTCCATTTGACCGACATAAAAATAAAGAAAAATAGATGTGCTTTATCACAACATATGAACAACGAGCACCATTCTTTCAGGTTTGAATAATATTTTAAAATTTGCAAAAAGTAAAAAATCCAGAGAATTTATAGAAATGGTGGAAATTAAGAAAAACCCTA